>CM065746.1:42818586-42838586 GCA_033310375.1 Conus canariensis
CCCCTTCCCACTCTCTCCCCTCCCACTCCCACTCTCTCCCCTGCCCTCCCCTTCCCACTCTCTCCCCTGCCCTGCCCTTCCCACTCTCTCCCCTGCCCTGCCCTTCCCACTCTCTCCCCTCCCCTTCCCACTCTCTCCCCTCCCCTTCCCACTCTCTCCCCTGCCCTTCCCACTCTCTCCCTGCCCTTCCCACTCTCTCCCCTGCCCTTCTCACTCTCTCCCCTGCCCTTCCCTTCCCACTCTCTCCCCTGCCCTTCCCACTCTTCCCTGCCCTTCTCACTCTCTCCCCTGCCCTTCCCTTCCCACTCTCTCCCTTGCCCTTCTCACTCTCTCCCCTGCCCTTCCCACTCTCTCCCCTGCCCTTCCCACTCTCTCCCCTCCCCTTCCCACTCTCTCCTCCCCTTCCCACTCTCTCCCCTTCCCTTCCCACTCTCTCCCCTTCCCTTCCCACTCTCTCCCCTGCCCTTCCCTTCCCACTCTCTCCCCTCCCCTTCCCACTCTCTCTCCTCCCCTTCCCACTCTCTCCCCTTCCCTTCCCACTCTCTCCCCTCCCCGTGTGTTCACGTTCCGGCGCCTGTCTAGGTGGGTGCAGCATCACGATGACTGTTGACAGATCACCGCCATGACCATGAATCACATCGTCAGCCCTGGACCAACACGCTGATGGCGGAGCCGCCACAAATACATAGACGACGATGTCGCCAGTGTGTGTGTGTGTGTGTGTGTGTGTGTGTGTGTGTGTGTGTGTGTGTGTGTGTGTGTGATTGTGTGTGTGTGTGTGTGTGTGTGTGTGTGTGTGTGTGTGTGGTGTGTGTGTGTGTGCTCGCGCGCGCGCGCATGTGTGTGCATGCGCTCGCGCTTGTGTGGGTGTAGGTGTAACGTGTGTGTTTATCCTGTGGTTTCGCTGTACAGGTGGACACGTCATGGACGGGCCTGTCTCCTCTCACAGCACTCCCCTCGGGCACGGTGGACAGAGTGTTTCCAGTCCTGTCTCCTCTCATAGCACTCCCCTCGGGCACGGTGGACAGAGTGTTTCCAGTCCTGTCTCCTCTCACAGCACTCCCCTCGGGCACGGTGGACAGAGTTTTTCCAGTCTCCACAATTCATCAAAAGTAGACAAGGGTTAGGTCAGAGTTCAGGGTTGCAACAGAGGTCAAGTCATAATTTGAAAGATGAAAATGGCCTTGCTTCTGTCCAAGAAGTCAGTTTGAATGTGAAAAAGATTCTGTCATTGGATTTAGGGTTAAGGAATTAGTTTACAGTGAAGTTAGATGTCGACAAGGATAGTGGAAACAGGTGTCACTTGTGGAAACCTTGTATTCCTTCGCTGTTGCTGAATCAGAAAGATTTGGGAATGGAAAGTTTACCAGGCGAGTATCAGATTCAGTGTCATCAAGGACTTGTCACTGCGCGCAGACCAGTCCATCCCTACACCCATCCGCAAAAGTTTCGAGACTACACTGTGTACGGTTTAAAGTCGATGGATAAATAAATTAATGTCTACGATGAGAGAATTTAAGAAGCGGATCTCATGGCTACGATTTAGCAGATGGTTGACCTACGCATTAGCCCAACGCGCTGGTCAGACCTTGGATGTGTGTGTGTGTGTGTGTGTGTGTGTGTGTGTGTGTGTGTCAGACGACAGCAAAACTGTTTGCACATAAAATCAGCACACTGAAGTTGTCTCAGAGTTAGGCTGAACTGTGCAACGAATTTGTCTTGATGAAGAGAGGATTTTGAAAAAAAAAAAAAAAAAATCACGTTCGTGACCTCGTTTGTAACTGTGGACTGGGACCTGTAGAATGTCCCTGTGTGGTGGGGAGCGAGGCAAAGCCTGATCATGGCGGGACGAGACAAAGAGGACGACAGCGGGAAGAAGATGGAGAGAAGGGAGGGAGGGGGGGGGGGGGTGCCGCAACTCTAATGAGAGCAGATTCAAGGACACACGGAATTCGGGACCGTTTTTTTTTTGGTTTTTTTGTTTGTTTTTTTTGTAATCTGCGGATAACGGTGTGGTTTGCAGATGTCATCCGTCATATCCGGATAACGGTGTGGTTTGCAGATGTCATCTGTCAGCTCAGGTCCACGCCTCGTCACGAGGTGTCAAGACTTCATCCGGCGGCTGGTGGCAGTTGCGGCCCTTTTTCCAAGTGGGAGCAATACCGTATGTGGCGTTTATGAAGAGCAGTGTGAACTCCTTGCACAGTTACGACCGGGTCCGCCACCATTTCCCCTCCACCATGCTACACCACGCTGCTCTACGCTACATCCTACAGCCATCACCTCTCACGACACCTGCACTCCGTCATCCCTGGCCCACCTGCTTCATGGGGGGACAGAAACAAAGGTCAGACGACAGAGGGAAGGAAAGAAGGAGAGACAGGAAAGATGGGTGGAAAAACAAAAGAAGGGAAAGCACACACACACACACACACACACACACACACACACACACACACACACACACACACACACACACACAAAGGATTTCAAGAAAAGGGATAGCAGCAGAAAAAAAATAAATAAAACGAAAAACAAAGAAAAAAACACAAAGGGAGAAAGAAGAGGGAAAAAAGCAGTGAAAGAAATTAAACAAAGAAGGAAAGAAATAAAAGACAATAAACTTACAGAAGAAATAAATACAAGACAATAAACTTATTTAAAAAAAAAAAAAAAAAAAAAAACAGAAAAGGTGGGAGCGGAGACAATTTTGAAAAAATGCAAACAAAGGAAAAGAAACACAACAAAATCAAAAGAAAAAAAAATAAAATAAGCAACAAAAGAATAGAAATAAATACGAAATTAAAAAAAAAATGCGGTTTAGGTACGAATAAAAAAAAAACGAAAAAAAAAGAAAAGAAAAACAGCCAGGGAAGAAAGTAAAAAGGAAGGCAAGAAAAGACAGATGAAAGATAAGAAATTTTAGAAAAGGAAGGGAAGGGAAGGGAAGGGAAGGGAAGGAAAGGGAAGGAAAGGGAAGAAAAGGGAAGGGAAGGGAAGGGAAGGGAAGGGAAGAAAGGGAAGGGAAGGGAAGGGAAGAAAAGGGAAGGGAAGGGAAGGGAAGGGAAGAAAAGGGAAGGGAAGGGAAGGGAAGGAAAGGGAAGGGAAGGGAAGGGAAGGGAAGAAGGGAAGGAAAGGGAAGGGAAGGGAACGAAAGGGAAGGGAAGGAAAGGGAAGCGAAGGGAAGGGAAGGAAAGGGAAGGGAAGGGAAGGAAAGGGAAGGGAAGGGAAGGGAAGAAAAGAAGGGAAGGAAAGGGAAGGGAAGGGAAGGAAAGGGAAGGGAAGGAAAGGGAAGGGAAGGAAAGGGAAGGGAAGGAAAGGGAAGGGAAGGAAAGGGAAGGGAAGGGAAGGGAAGAAAAGGCAAGGGAAGGGAAGGGAAGGGAAGGGAAGGGAAGGAAAGGGAAGAAGGGAAGGAAGGGAAGGGAAGGGAAGGGAAGGGAAGGGAAGGAAAGAAGGAAGGGAAGAAAAGAAGGGAAGAAAGGGAAGGGAAGGAAAGGGAAGGGAAGAAAAGAAGGGAAGGAAGGAAGGAAGGGAAGGGAAGAAAAGAAGGGAAGGAAAGGGAAGGGAAGGGAAGAAAAGAAGGGAAGGAAAGGAGGAAGGGAAGGGAAGGAAGAAGGAAGGGAAGGAAAAGGAAGGAAGGGAAGGGAAGAGAAAAGAAGGGAAGGAAAGGGAAGGGAAGGGAAGAAAAGAAGGGAAGGAAAGGGAAGGGAAGGGAAGGAAAGGGGAAGGGAAGGGAAGGGAAGAAGGGAAGGAAAGGGAAGGGAAGGGAAGGAAAGGGAAGGGAAGGAGAAGGGAAAGGAAGGGAAGGAAGGAAAGGGAAGGGAAGGGAAGGAAAGGGAAGGGAAGGGAAGGGAAGGAAGAAAGAAGGGAAGGAAAGGGAAGGGAAGGGAAGGAAAGGGAAGGGAAGGAAAGGGAAGGGAAGGGAAGGAAAGGGAAGGGAAGGGAAGGAAAGGGAAGGGAAGGAAAGGGAAGGGAAGGGAAGAAAAGGCAAGGGAAGGGAAGGGAAGGGAAGGGAAGGAAAGGGAAGGGAAGGGAAGGAAAGGGAAGGGAAGGGAAGGAAAGGAAAGAAGGAAAGGGAAGAAAAGAAGGGAAGGAAAGGGAAGGGAAGGAAAGGGAAGGGAAGAAAAGAAGGGAAGGGAAGGGAAGGGAAGGAAAGGGAAGGAAATGGAAGGGAAGGGAAGAAAAGAAGGGAAGGAAAGGGAAGGGAAGGGAAGGGAAGAAAAGAAGGGAAGGAAAGGGAAGGGAAGGGAAGAAAAGAAGGGAAGGAAAGGGAAGGGAAGGAAGAAAAGAAGGGAAGGAAAGGGAAGGGAAGGGAAGGAAAGGGAAGGAAAGGGAAGGGAAGGGAAGAAGGGAAGGAAAGGGAAGGGAAGGGAAGGAAAGGGAAGGGAAGGAAAGGGAAAGGAAGGGAAGGGAAGGAAAGGGAAGGGAAGGGAAGGAAAGGGAAGGGAAGGGAAGAAAAGAAGGGAAGGAAAGGGAAGGGAAGGGAAGGAAAGGGAAGGGAAGGAAAGGGAAGGGAAGGGAAGGAAAGGGAAGGAAAGGGAAGGGAAGGGAAGGAAAGGGAAGAAAAGGCAAGGGAGGGAAGAAAAGGGAAAGAAAGGGAAGGGAAGAAAAGGGAAGGAAAGAAAAGGGAAGGGAAGAAAAGGGAAGGGAAGAAAAGGGAAGGAAAGAAAAGGAAAGAAAAGGGAAGGAAAGAAAAGGGAAGAGAAGAAAAGGGAAGTGAAGAAAAGGGAAGGAAAGAAAAGGGAAGGGAAGGAAGGGAAGAAAAGGAAAAGGGAAAAAGGGAAGAAAGAAAAGGGAAGAAAAGGGAATGGGAAGAAAAGGGAAAGAAGAAAAGGGAAGAAAAGGAAAAAGGGAAGGAAAGAAAAGGAAAGGAAAGGGAAGGAAAGAAAAGGGAAGGGAAGAAAGGGGAAGGAAGGGAAGAAAAGGGAAGGGAAGGGAAGAAAAGGAAAGGGAAGAAAAGAAGGAAAGGAAAGGGAAGAAAGGAGAGAAAGGAAGAAGAAAAGGGAAGGGAAGAAAAGGGAAGGAAAGGGAAGGAAAGAAAAGGAAGAAAAGGGAAGGGAAGAAAAGGGAAGGAAGAAAAGGAAAGGGAAGAAAAAGGGAAGGGAAGAAAAGGGAAGGAAAGAAAAGGGAAGGAAAGAAAAGGAAAGAAGAAAAGGGAAGGAAAGAAAAGGGAAGGGAAGAAAAGGGAATGGAAGGGAAGAAAAGGGAAGGGAAAGAAAAGGGAAGAAAAGGAAAGAAGGAAGAAAAGGGAAGGAAGAAAGAGAAGAGAAGGAAAAGGGAAGAGAGAAGGGAGAAAAGGAAAGGGAAGAAAAGGGAAGGAAAAAAAGAGAAGGGAAGAAAGAAGGGAAGGAGAAGAAAAGGGAAGGGAAGGGAAGAAAAGGGAAGGGAAGAAAAGGAAAGGGAAGAAAAGGGAAGGGAAGAAAAGGGAAGGAAAGAAAAGGGAAGGAAAGAAAAGGAAAGGGAAGAAAAGGGAAGGAAAGAAAAGGGAAGAAAAGGAAAGGAAGAAAAGGGAAGGAAAGAAAAGGGAAGGAAAGACAAGGGAAGGAAAGAAAAGGGAAGAAAAGGGAAGGAAAGAAAAGGGAAGGGAAGAAAAGGGAAGGAAAAGAAAAGGGAAGAAAGGAAAGGGAAGAAAAGGGAAGGAAAGAAAAGGGAAGGGAAGGGAAGGAAAGAAAAGGGAAGGAAAGAAAAGGGAAGAAAAGGGAAGGAAAGAAAAGGGAAGGGAAGAAAAGGGAAGGGAAGGAAAGGAAAGAAAAGGGAAGAAAAGGGAAGGGAAGAAAGGGAAGGAAAGGGAAGGGAAGAAAAGGGAAGAAAAGGGAAGGGAAGAAAAGGGAAGAAAAGGAAAGGGAAGAAAAGGGAAGAAAAGTGAAGGAAGAAAAGGGAAGGGAAGAAAAGGGAAGGAAAGAGAAAGGGAAGAAAAGGAAAGGGAAGAAAAGGGAAGGAAAGAAAAGGGAAGAAAATGGAAGGAAAGAAAGGGAAGGAAAGAAAAAGGGAAGAAAAGGGAAGGAAAGAAAAGGGTAGGGAAGAAAAGGGAAGGAAAGAAAAGGGAAGAAAAGAAGGAAAAGGGAAGAAAGGGAAAGGGAAGGAAAGAAAAGGGAAGGGGAAGAAGGGAAGGAAAGAAAAGGGAAGAAGGAAAGAAAAGGGAAAGAAAAGGGAAAAAGGAAAGAAAAGGGAAGGGAAGAAAAGGGAAGGGAGGAAGAAAAAGGAAAGAAAAGGGGAAGGAAAAAGGGAAGGGAAGAAAAGGGAAGGAAGAGAAAAGGGAAGAAAGGGAAGGGAAAAGGGAAGGAAGAAGGAAGAAGAAGGGAAGGAAAGAAAAGGGAAGAAGAAGGAGGAAGAAAAGGGAAGGAAAGAAAAAGGAAAGGAAGGAAAAACAGCGCACTATGTAACGCCGACGAAAGTCCCGTGACACTGCAGCAACAGATCAAATCCAATATCGTCGTAAAGAGCCACTTTAAGATTAACCACACACATATAGGCATCTTAAAAAGCACGTATACAAATCCTAAGGAAGTTCTCTCTCTCTCTCTCTCTCTCTCTCTCTCTCTCTCTCTCTCTCTCTCTCTCTCTCTCTCTCTCTCTCACACACACACACACACACACACACACACACACACACACACACACACACACACACACACATACACACAGCTAGCTCTCTCTCACACACACACACGCGCGCGCGCACACACACACACACACACACACACACACACACACACACACACACACACACACACACACAACACACACACACACACACACACACACACACACACACACACACACACATACACATACACATACACACACGCGTGCGCGCGCGCGCGCGCGCGCGCACGGTTCTGCAGACACAGAGACACGAACGCAAAAAATCGGATAAACAAAAATCTGACTGAAAGAAATCAATGCAGAAACAAAATCTTGGTCAGACAGACAGACAGACAGACAGCGCTGAGATACAGAGGTGAAGAGGTCACCTTGGAACGCTGGGGTGCTGGGCACACTACCCAAAATGGACAAGAGGTCCAGGCCTGTGCCCCCCGCCGTCAGCCCGGCTGATAACGGAAAACCAACCACTGCCCTGTGTTAGCCTCTACCACACACTGCGGAGACGACACTGCCACAGTAGTTAGCCTCTAGAACACATTGCTGCCACACTTTGTTCACGTATTGAACACGCTGTTAACTGTTAGAAACACTTCCCACATTGTTAACCTATAGAACATGTCCCTGCCACACTTGTTAACCTATTGAACACAGTGTTAACTGCTAGAAACACTTCCCACATTGTTAACCTTTAGCGTATGTCACTGCCACGCTTGTTAACCTCTAGAACACATTGTTGACTGCAAGAAAATCTTCCCACATTGTTAAATCCTAAACTAGTTAAAACAGTTAGCAACACAGTAACATTCTGCCACGTTTGTTAGCCTTAGAAACATGTCGCCATGTTGTTAACCTCCAAGATGTCATCGCCACGCTGTTAACCGGTTTTAACATACTGTTAGCAACACACTTGCCCACGTTCTATCAAATCTTGCCCACGTTCTGTCACATCTTGCCCATGTTCTATCACATCTTGCCCACATTCTATCACATCTTGCCCACATTCTCTCACATCTTGCCCATGTTGTATCACATCTTGCCCATGTTCTCACACATCTTGCCCATGTTCTATCACATCTTGCCCATGTTCTGTCACATCTTGCCCACATTCTATCACACCTTGCCCATGTTGTATCACATCTTGCCCACATTCTCTCACATCTTGCCCATGTTCTATCACATCTTGCCCATGTTGTATCACATCTTGCCCACATTCTCTCACATCTTGCCCATGTTCTATCACATCTTGCCCATGTTCTGTCACATCTTGCCCATGTTCTGTCACATCTTGCCCATGTTCTCTCACATCTTGCCCATGTTCTATCACATCTTGCCCATGTTCTATCACATCTTGCCCACGTTCTCTCACATCTTGCCCAATTTGCTATCCTCTAGGACGTACTGTCAAGTTTTGTAACCTGTCAGCGACACTGCTAACAATAAACTGCCCCGTTTGTATTCTTTCACAACATCGCTTACAACACACTGCCATGATGTTAATAACCTATCTATAAGATCTAGTTGCAAAGTGAGGCGACTGCAGGCGGAAATCTAAATAAATCCTATATAAATGTTAGCGAATCGCCCAGAAAAACGTGGACAAACGAGTCGCAAGACAAAACACGACGCGTTTCGACCTCTTAGGTCTTCTTCAGGCAAGATACAGACAAACATGATGACGAAAATTCACTCAGCTTTGATGGCTTCAGAGTTCAGCGCAATGAAGGTCTAAGAGAAGGAATGGGCTCAGCGAAGTGTTTTCGGCCTTCCTTGCCGTGAACTCTGAAGCGATCAAAGCTAAGTGAATTTTCGTTGTCCTATTTGTCTGTATCTTGCCTGAAGAAGACCTAAGAGGTCGAAACGTGTCGTGTTTTGTCTTGTGACTCGTTTGTCCACGTTTCTCTGGGCGGTTCGCTAACATTTCTTTAAGATCTATCTATAAGACATTGGTAACAAGGCACTGTCTCGTTTGCACTGCCACGTTCGTTAATCTCTATAAGGTACAGCTTATAACACACTGTCACGTAGCAGGAATAAACTCTAAGGAGAGTTGACAGCGGGTCTGAAGAGAAGAAATACGCTCAGCGAAGTGTTTCGGCCCTGAACTTCTTTCTGTCTGAGCGTGCCGGGCCGTGTCCGGGTCACGACTCTAAGATGCTCTTCTGCTGTAAGATTTCTTTTCCCTGGCGGTGTCGGAATTCGAACCATTAACTTCTGGATGGGTGGACGGCTCAAGGCGTTGTCTTTTTATACGGGTGTCTTACCCTTACTGTCAAAGGACATCTGTTCAAAGTTGTGAAATTGAAGCCTTATGAAGTTCACTTTTGTTCCTCCTCGACCAGATCCAGCTGGAACTCTTTTTAGCTGTCTCTACCAGATATACCACGCTTTTCGTGACGTCATAGTCTGATGAGCTTACCCCCCCCCCCCCTCCCCCTTGTTCCTGCGTCTATGGAGAAGGTTTTGGCTTGGAAGCCGGATTCCCTGCAGCTGCTGGCTAAACTGGCATACTTCTCAGTCTTGTGGATGTGAGCCTGCTCCATTCTGCTTTCATAGGGCACAGTGACTTCAATTGTTTTGATGAACCTGAGTGAGCTACAACAGCTGGTCTCCTGCCACTCTTGCTGATGATCTCTGGATTGTTTTCCCATTCAGAAATGTCTGGTTGATGAACCTGAGTCAGCTACAATAGCTGGTCTCCTGCCACTCTTTCTGATGATCTCTGAAAGGTTTTCCCATTCAGAAATGTCTGGTTGATGAACCTGAGTCAGCTACAATAGCCGGTCTCCTGCCACTCTTGCTGATGATCTCTGGATTGTTTTCCCATTCAGAAATGGCTGCTGCGTACTTCCAGTCATCCGTGGCATCCAGTAAGTCCTGCTGCCATGCTGTTGATGTCACAGCTGTTCCAGACCATCATTGTGGCCTCCAGCCATGTGGAAGGTCGATGCTGGGGCATCTGATGACGTGGTGTTTCCTCTGACACTGCTAGCGGCAGGTGCCATCTCTAGTCCACTGCCTGTTGGCCATGCTGGCCTGCCTTCTGGATTCTCAACCCATGAAAATGTTTCTTAAAAAAACTTTTCGGTGGGACACAATGTATCACGTTAGCTAGTTAAATCATCTTGTGTGTAACTGACCTATATACATTCTCTAGATTGAGCCACACCGCGTTGAGGTCCTTTTCCCTCCTAAACTCCTTGAATTACTTCCCAAATCATAGTGGCGTGTTCTTCAGAGCCAAAACACTCCCAGATCTAGGATGTCTCCTTTCTGAACGACAAAGTCAAGCACACATCTTCTGCGAGGTCTTTAGTCAGTCTGGCCGACATGACAAAGAAGAGGACTTTCCCCTTAACGTTCAGAGTGGTACTGGTTGATGCCACGAGTTTTGATCTTTATGAATTCACACTCCATCAGCTCTCATCCAGTGATCGCAAAACTTCAGCTTCCTACGTGCTGCCCTCTTCATTTTCTGGAGCCACTCAAAAACGTTGGGAAGTGTTTTTATACAGCAGAGAGGGTATTCCATTGGGTCGTGGCAAAATTTGGCTCTAGCTTTATTAGTCACATTCTTTAACTTGTCTACAGTTGGTAGTTCATCATCGAACTTTCTCACTGGCTTCTGGCTGCACCAACACCTGGATTTCAAGTTGTTAGCTCTAAAGGTCAGTAAATGTTTTACCGAAAACCCGCTTCAGAGTTTCATTGTCAACTGCGAGTGTCCCCGACTTTTGGCAGCTTAAATAGTTTCCTGGAGAACTGAAAGGGGTGTCTGGAGAAGCAGCCTTGGCTTTTCTTCTTTCTGCTCATTCTTGCTGATTCTGCTTTGCCAAGGGTGTTGTTTCGCTTTCAAATCTTCACAGAACCTCTCTGGTCCTTTCTTCTCAGCTTCTGAGGCAATCTCTATCTCCCAGGAGCTATCTTTCTCTTTCTATTTCCCAGGAGCTGTCTTTCTCTTTCTATTTCCCAGGAGCTGTCTTTCTATTTCCCAGGAGCTGTCTTTCTCTTTTGGATTATATCCATCTCTCACTGGTGTCTGGATTTTTGAGGAGGTGTCTTCACTTCGGATATTTGACTCCATAAGCATCCAACAGGTTCCGTGTACAATGTCTCCAAACGTGGCCACATGCTGCTAACGACACACTACCACATCTGTTAACCTCTTTAACATGCTTCTAACGACACTCTGCCACGTTGTTAACTTCTATAACACCGCTAACAACACTCTACCATGTTGTCAACCTCTACAACACTGCTAACAACACTCTACCATGTTACCAACCTATACAACACTGCTAACAACACTCTACTATGTTGTCAACCTCTACAACACTGCTAACAACACTCTACCATGTTGTCAACCTCTACAACACTGCTAACAACACTCTACCACATTTTTCAGCCTGTGTGACAAACTGCTGAAAACAAACACACTGCCACGTTTGTTATCTTTTTATGTCATATTGCTAAATTCACCTCTATAATATACAATTAACCACACATGACTACATTTTAACACTTTTCCAACACTAGTAACAACACACTGCGATATTTGTTAACCTGTAGAACACTGTTACCAAGACATTGCTACATCTCTTAGCCTTTAAAAAAATACTGATAATGCACTGTCACCTATATCAACCTCCCCAAAACCTCTGTAACAACATACTGCCATATTTTGTAACCTCTAAAACGCAATGCTAACGACGCACTGCCACAGTGACTGTGTATAAAACACTGCTAACACACTTCCACCTTTGTCAAACTTTAAAACACTGCTAACATCACACTGTCACAATTTGCCAACTCTAAAATCCCATTAGCAACAATACTTTGCCACATCTTGTAACCTCTAAAACACACCGCCTACAACACACCGGCATGCACACACACACACACACACACACACACACACACACACACACACACACACACACACACACACACACACACACACACACACAAGGACGAGCAACAATAACATACAATCAGTGATTACCATTCGGCGTAAGATTAGACTTAATAATACAGTGCTTACGCACACATGCAAATGTTAATTCAAACAAACAAACAAACAAACAAACAAACAAACAAACAAACAAACAAACAAACAAAACGTTGCTAACACGCTGCGCGTACTGGTTAATCTGGTCTGAACGCCGCTACTACGCTCAACGCTTAGGGGCGCATCACACAAGCAAACACATAGCAACTGTTGACATGTATGGCGCACTGAAAACGCAGAACGCAACGCCACCGTGCATTAAAACACTATTGACACAAGAAGCTGACCATACACAGGTACGACACATGCACCACATCAAGCTGCAGTTCTGCCGACGCTCTAACTTCTATTCCAGGCTGCAAGAAGGAGTGAACGCGTTCGATCCTGCTGCTGGACAGACTGAGCACGCCTCCCTAGTTCTAGCGTGAGACTGGCAATAATGCATGACAGCCTGTGCCGCGCTGGTCACGTCAACGTTCATTGCGTACTGCTGTGGACACTGGAGCTGCAGCGACTGTGACACGATGCCGCACGGCGTTTGACTGAGAGCGTACAACGCACAGTGCAATTCACCTGTCAATGTCTGGCTTGTCTATGGGTGGATAGATAGATAGGCAGATGCATAGATGGGTAGAAAATTTGATAGATAGATAGACAGATAGATGGATATATAGATAGATAGATGGATAGATAGACAGATAGATGGATAGATAGATAGATGGATGGATATATAGGTAGATGACCGCATGGAGCTGGTGTTACAGGTCTTCTCTAGAGACAGGCCATAACTTTTTTCCCCAGCGCTTTGTGTAACTATCCAGCGCTTTGTGTAACTATCCAGCGCTTTGTGTAACTATCCAGCGCTTTGTGTAACTATAGTATGGAGTTCATTTTGAGAAAATGTTTGCTTTATAAACTTAATGAATAAAAAGCCGCTTTTGTTTGCTTGTTCAAACCCAGCGACGTGACAAGGAAACTGTGATGTGACTTGTGGGGGTTCCTAAATTCTTCTAGAGTTAACAACATGGATAAATTGTGAACTGACAATTGGCAAACGACGGCTGTCCTGTGTGCCAGCAAGGGGACTCGGTCACAGAGGGCCGCTGGAGACCAAACCAAGATCTGTAGCACCTGCATTTAGTCTTGGACTGTCCAAGATGCGAGCTGTTGAAAGAAAGGGAGAGGACACAACGATGACGCAACGTGTATTACGTAGGCTGCTCCTTCCAGTTCCACGGAGAGGACCACGACACTCAACGTCTTTGTCTTCGCCCAAATCTGCTCGTCGACATGTGACAAAGGTTTGTGGTGCTGGTATGTGACAAAGGTTTGTGGTGTTGGCATGTGACAAAGGTTTGTGGTGTTGGTATGTGGCAAAGGTTTGTGGTGTTGGTATGTGACAAAGGTTTGTGGTGTTGGTATGTGGCAAAGGTTTGTGGTGTTGGTGTGTGACAAAGGTTTGTGGTGTTGGTCTGTGACAAAGGTTTGTGATGTTGGCATGTGACAAAGGTTTGTGGTGTTGGTCTGTGACAAAGGTTTGTGGTGTTGGTGTGTGACAAAGGTTTGTGGTGTTGGCGTGTGACAAAGGTTTGTGATGTTGGCATGTGACAAAGGTTTGTGGTGTTGGCATGTGACAAAGGTTTGTGGTGTTGGTGTGTGACAAAGGTTTGTGATGTTGGCATGTGACAAAGGTTTGTGGTGTTGGTCTGTGACAAAGGTTTGTGGTGTTGGCATGTGACAAAGGTTTGTGGTGTTGGTGTGTGACAAAGGTTTGTGGTGTTGGTCTGTGACAAAGGTTTGTGGTGTTGGTATGTGACAAAGGTTTGTGGTGTTGGTATGTGTGCTGAAACATCAGTGCAGACTGAACTGGACAGCTGCATCAGATTGATTGATCTCACTCGCATCCGATTAATTGATCTCAATCAATTCAATCAGCTAGCTCATTCCATTGCACTACGGATATCGCATTCAAGAGAAGTTAAGCAATGCCACGATTTGGCCGATCAATTCCTTATCCTTCATCGCAGTGTGAAAATGCTGACTTTGGTGGGCTGTTATGGTTTGATTGGAACGAGGTACCCCGTCAAGCTGACATATTATGCCAACGAGATACCCCGTCAAGCTGACACATTATGCCAATCTCGAGAGTAGACCGTTAACATCCATGATATACTGCTAACATGATATGCATGCAGATGGAACGTCTGTGACACACATTGACCCCAGTGCGTCTAAATATGATATCAGTATGGTTTATCAGACATTAACATGCAGGAATACAACGCATTAACAACGCCACGTTACACGCGCAACGTATTTCGTAGCGCCCTGCTAAGTTAAGGTTAGCCGCACACATGACAACGCTGCTGCTAAATTAAGGCTAGCCGCACACGTGACAACGCTGCTGCTTAAGTTAATGTTAGCCGCACACACGTGACAACGCTGCTGCTAAGCACTCCTCGCTGTCGTTTTGCATTCACTACACAGCGCTTGCTCTTTTTCAGGTGTGCGGCGTCTTCTAACACTCAAGTTATTTTTAGATCACTCTGCTCGCATGGGCAGCTTCGAGCCAGAAAGACACTTACTCATGATGGCAACAGCACGCCTTTCCTAGCTCAGCTCACAGGAAGTTGTGATCAATGGTCGTGTGACATCGCTAATGCCAGCTTAACTGTAATGACGCTTCCGCTTTTTAATGATCAGAAGGGGCAACTAAAACGTGACACGTGTCTAAAATCCATAACACAGTGCTGCCCGCCCCCGGGTCATGAGTGTCGACTCCTGGAAGTGCTCACGCCACTGTAAACAAAGTGGAACATTCGCATGTTCTGTATTGACAACACCAAGTGTATTTGTTGACATTTTGCCTTTAACTGATGTCTTAAGGTTAGCCTACGAACATCTCTCTCTCTCTCTCTCTCTCTCTCTCTCTCTCTCTCTCTCTCTCTCTCTCTCTCTCCCTGTGGGGGGGGGGGTGGGGGGGCGGGGAAGGTCGTGAGAGAAAGAGAAAGAGAGACAGAGTCAAGTTGAGAAAACAACAACAAAGCAAAAATGAATTTTTTAAAAAGTACACAAATAGACACAATAGATGAGGCGGAAAAGAGACAGATGGGTTTGGAGGTGGGGTGGGAGGGATGGTAGGAGGGCGGGGAACCAGATGTTAAGCAATCATTGGGAAAATGTTAGCCGGAAAACAAACCAAAACGGGGATCTTCAAAGATGAAGGAGTGTTGAGGGGAGCAGGAAGAAGAAGAGTAAGGTTACTGGCGAGGGGGAGCAGGATAATAAGGGGGTAGATGGATGGGGGAGGGGAGCATGCTGCAATAATATCAATTAGTATACATTTCAAATTGTTAGTAATTCATGCTGCAACATTATCAATTAGTATACATTTGAAATTGTTAGTAATTCATGCTGCAACAATATCAATTAGTATACATTTGGAATTGTTAGTAATTCATGCTGCAACAATATCAATTATTGTAATTTGAAATTGTTAGTAATTCATGCTGCAACAATATCAATTAGTATACATTTGGAATTGTTAGTAATTCATGCTGCAACAATATCAATTATTGTAATTTGAAATTGTTAGTAATTCATGCTGCAACCATATCAATTAGTATACATTTGAAATTGTTGTTAGTGATTCATGCCGCAACAATATCAATTAGTATGCATTTGAAATTGTTGTTAGTAATTCATGCTGCAACAATATCAATTAGTATGCATTTGAAATTGTTAGTAATTCATGCTGCAACGATGTCAATTAGTATACATTTGAAATTGTTAGTAATTCATGCTGCAACGATGTCAATTAGTCATTTGAAACTGTTAGTAATTCATGCTGCAACAATATCAATTAGTACACATTTGAAATTGTCAGTAATTCATGCTGCAACAATATCAATTAGTACACATTTGAAATTGTTAGTAATTCATGCTGCAACAATATCAATTAGTATACATTTGAATTGGTTAGTAATTCAGAATTGAAAGAAACCATGTCCAAAAAGGGGGCAGGGTTGCTTTCGTGAATGCGTGCACGCGTATGTGTGTATGAGAGAGAGAGAGAGAGAGAGAGAGAGAGAGAGAGAGAGAGAGAGAGAGAGAGAGAGAGAGAGAGAGAGAGAGAGAGGTTAAATAGTCCGTCACTTTGCAAGCACAAATGAGTAAACTTTAAACCTTCACCAAATCCTAACATTGACCTGGCAAATCATGTTTTCTATCACATTTCAACCTTGAACTCGCAAAACTGTGTCAAGGCCTTCACCTCCACTTTGAATGTCATGGTCATCTGTTTGCTATGTACACGGTGTCAGTAACTCATGTCTTCATTTCATGGACCATGCATGTTCCTCTCCTTCATCTTGGAAGCTGTGTCAAGCCCACATCCCTTAACTTTGTAAACTGCGTTGAGTTTATAGTTTCATATTGCAGACTGTGTCAACGTTCGTGAATTAATCTTGCAAATTAAGCCTTGATTATACCTTCATCTTGCAAACAATGCCACGGCCCTTACATTGAATGCAACTGGTCCTATCATCACCTGTAAAATTCTTGTATAATAGCTTTTACCTTCATCTCGAAAATTGTGTCAAGGCTCACTCAGTAACCTTGCGAACTATGTTATAATCTTATTATCTTCACTCTTCAACTTGTGTAAAGAACTTCATCTGGCAAGACTATGCCATAATCTCATTTCCACTGCATAGTCGGTGTCAAAGCCTTTGAACATGGACATTTTGGACTGTAGCATGACCCTGCATTCTCCTTGCCAACTATGTCCAGGTCCTGCTCCATCTTGTGATTTTGCCAAGACCCTAGCTTCACCTCGCACACAATGGCAAGGTTCTGTCTTTGCCTCGTGTGTTGTGTCGAAGTTCCTTCTTTCTCTGACAACTTGTCTATAAATTCATGTCAAATCTCTCTCTTCGCTTTTTAGGCGGTGTGGCCGTGCCTTCACCTTGCACATTGTGTCAGGGTCATTTCTGTCACTTGCAAACTGTGTCAGTGCCTTGATATCATCTTGCAAACTATATCGAGGCCTTACCAAATCTTTGAAAACTGTGTTCAGATTCTAACATCCCTGGCAAAATTTGTGTCACGACCCCTTCTGCAGTTTGTAAACCCATCTAAGGCCAACTTTTACTGTAAACCCATCTAAGGCCAACCTTTACTGTAAACCCATCTAAGGCCAACCTTTACTGCAAACCCATCTAAGGCCAACCTTTACTGTAAACCCATCTAAGGCCAACCTTTACTGCAAACCCATCTAAGGCCAACCTTTACTGTAAACCCATCTAAGGCCAACCTTTACTTTGTGAACCTGTGTCAAGGCCTTGCCCTCACCTTGTAAAAATTGTGTCAAAGCCCAACAACCTTCACCTTGTAAAAATTGTGTCAAAGCCCAACAACCTTCACCTTGTAAAAACTGTGTCAAAGCCCAACAACCTTCACCTTGTAAAAACTGTGTCAAAGCCCAACAACCTTCACCTTGTAAAAACTGTGTCAAGGCCCTGCCTTCACCTCGTAAAACTGTGTCAAAGCCCAACAACCTTCACCTTGTAAAATTGTGTCAATGCCCAACAAACTTCACCTTGTAAAACCACGTGTCAAAAACCCAACCTTCATCCTGTCAAACTGTGCTCAGCTCCCAACCTACCTCCAGCCATGTTGAGTAAAGAGTTGGCGCCGCCACCAGCGGGGTTGGACATGACGCTGTTGAGCAGACTGCCCATGCCCGGTGCCCCGGCGGCAGACTGGCTGGGCTGCAGGAAGGAGGCCAGGGGGTTGGTCGCCGTGGCGCCAGTCTGTGGCTGCATCAAGGAGGCCAGGGGGTTGGTCGCCGTGGCGCCAGTCTGTGGCTGCATCAAGGAGGCCAGGGGGTTGGTCGCCGTGGCGCCAGTCTGTGGCTGCAGGAAGGAGGCCAGGGGGTTGGTCGCCGTGGCGCCAGTCTGTGGCTGCATCAAGGACGACAGAGCGTTAGAGCCGCCCAGACCCAGCATGGAGAGAGGCGAGGTGGGGATGGTGGTGGCGGCAGCGGTGGAGGCTCCTCCGGAAAGCTGGGACATCAAGGCGGCGTAAGGGTTGCTCTGCTGTGTGGTGGTGGTTGTCAGCGACGTCTGTGGCTGTGTGCCTCCCAACAACTGCTGCTGAAGCTGCTGTAGCATCGAGCTGGGGTTCGTGACCAAGTTGCTGGCCTGGGAGGAGGCAGTGGTGGCCCCGCCGGTTAATCCCGGCAGCAGGTTGCTGGTTCCTGTCATACCCAGCAGGTTGCTGGCTAGGCTGGAGGAGGTGGCTCCGCCCAGGGGAGACGACCCTGACTGCAGACTCTGCAACATGCTCAAAGGATTCGTGCTGGTCGCCGTGCTGGTGGCGGCGCCGGCTCCTCCCGTGGTTAGAGAACTCAGAATGTTCGTCAGCGGGGACGTGGATCCGGTGGAGGAGGACGTTCCGAACGGTGTCCCGGTCAGGGATGTCGGGGAGGTGAGCGAGGTGGTCCCGGGGGCGGTGGAGGTGGCGGTTCCTGCCGCGGCTTTACGAGCCTGGAAGTCGACGAGGACCTGGCCCATGTCCTGGGCTGTCATGACCTGGCCGTACTGCGCCATCTCCTCCTTCTTCTGCCGCAGCAGATTCAGCACCACCGGCACGTCGTCGAAGCTGAACTTGGGCATCGTGCTGATCAGCTGCCGCAGGTAGTCCAGCTCCGGGGAGGTGGTGGTGGTCGCAGTGCCAGAGGACGTCCCGGAGTAGTAGTCGTTGGGGTTGTAGGTTCCTGTTCCGGAATAGGAGCCTGTCCCTGAATAGGATGATCCTGTCCCTGTGTAGGATCCGGTCCCTCCGTAGGATCCGGTGTCGGTATACGATCCCGTTCCTGAGTAGGATCCGCCGGTCCCTCCGTAGGATCCAGTGTCGGTGTAGGTTCCGGTTCCTGAATAGGATCCAGTGCCGGAGTAGGATCCGGTGCCCATGGCGTAGGTGTCGTTCTGTGGCACGTCCCAGGGGTAGGCGGTTGTTGCTGTGAGACAGGACAGTGCATAGTGAGTGATCTCCCCTCTTTGTGTGTGTGTGTGTATGTGTGTGTGCGTGTGCGTGCGTGTGTGTGTGTGTGTGTGTGTGTGTGTGTGTATGTGTGCGTGCGTGTGTGCGTGCGTGCGTGTGTGTGTGTGTGTACGTGTGTGTGTGTGTGTGTGTGCATGTGCGTGTGTGTGTGCGTGTGTGTGTGTGTGTGTGTGTGTGTGTGTGTGTGTGTGCGTGCGCGCAAGCGAGTGAGTGTATGTGTGTATGTGTGAGAGAGAGAGAGAGAGAGAGAGAGAGAGAGAGAGAGAGCACGCCTACATTTCGTACCTTAGATGTCCTCTGCGGTCCCCCCCCCCCCCCCCCCTTTTTTTTTTTTTTTTCTATTATCATATTTCATGTGCAATGACTGTGCAGAAACTTCTTGTCTGTCGGTCACACATTTTAGCTAACTAACTCGTTTACTTCCACCCATAAAATTTGTCCAAATACACATAACATCTTAATATTTTCTTTAAATAATTAAAAATGTCTTTCCTGCATAATCTTATTCGGCAATTCCTTGCAAACAGATAACGAACACGAAAGAAAAAATACGTACATTTCGTTCTCACAAATTTATCACACCTACACTTCTACCAAAGACATTTATTGAAATTTGTTTGTCCCTTTTATCCAGTGGAATAATAATTCTTTTTGTTCTAAAGTTTGTTTTAAATTCCGCATGCAGTCGCCTCACTTTGAAACTAACAAAGAAGAGTGATTCTGTTGACATGATTAGTTCCCTTGACTGACTTCCCCTGTCTCAGCGTTGTCACACTTCTGCGAGCTATAATCCCGATTACAACTGACTGGGAACATCAACAGAAAACACTCAAAAGAAAACTTGGCTGAAAACTCTAAGGTCCAGCAGATGCTGGATCAATCCTTAGATCCGGACCGAAATTGAATGGATATGTCCTTGGGACCATATTCCGCAATTCCACCCAATATCATACAAATTGTTTCAACGAGCTGGGGTTGGGGTACTCTTGCACAGAGACAAAGCAGCAGATCTTTGTGGAACCAGCTGGATGGAACCGGGCGTCCAAGCCAAAGTCCTGGCATTAGAGACTGGAGCAAGGAGGAATCATAGACTCATCAGCCCATGATCTCATAAACAGTTCCAGATTTCCTTTCAAAAGAGGACCAGAATCTAAAAGGCAATGGCAGAGGCAGCCGAAAAGAATTCCAGCTGGATAATGTTCAGGAAAAACAAAAGTGGACTGTATAAGATTTAATAACCCAGTTTGGAACAGATGTCCCATACTAGATTCTAAAATGTGAAGGACAGAGGTGAGAGCAAATGATCCGAGACAGCAGAACTGAC
>CM065746.1:42848586-42871086 GCA_033310375.1 Conus canariensis
TCACACTGACAAGAAAGCCCACCCCTCCCCCCTCCCGTCCCCTCTTTCCCATCACCTCCCGTCCCCACCCTCATCTCATCCCACCCTACCATCAGCTGTGCAAACATCTATCGACTAACAACTCAGCACTACCACTAGCTGTGAAAACATTTATCAACTAACAACTCAGCACTACCATTAGCTGTGCAAACATTTATCAACTAACAACCCAGCACTACCATCAGCTGTGCAAACATTTATCAACTAACAACTCAGCACTACCATCAGCTGTGCAAACATTTATCAACTAACAACTCAGCACTACCATCAGCTGTGCAAACATTTATCAACTAACAACTCAGCGCTACCATCAGCTGTGCAAACATTTATCAACTAACAACTCAGCACTACCATCAGCTGTGCAAACACTTATCAACTAACAACTCAGCACTACCATCAGCTGTGCAAACATTTATCAACTAACAACTCAGCGCTACCATCAGCTGTGCAAACATTTATCAACTAACAACTCAGCACTACCATCAGCTGTGCAAACATTTATCAACTAACGACTCAGCACTACCATTAGCTGTGCAAACATTAAAATTTTATCAACTAACAACTCAGCACTAACTTTTTTTTTTTAATTCAGTATATTTTTTCTTGTGATAACAGTATACTCAAACTTCGTATTGACAGAGAGATTAACCACAAATTCTAATCAGCACAAACTTTAGATTAATAACAATTTATCATCATAGCAAATTAACAAACAACAAACAAATAACCTTCACACAAGGGAATTTTAAACACAGTCATCATTTGCTTTAGAACAGATTTGCTCAGCAGATCAAACTACAGAACACTAAACTCTACGTCACAAAGTGAGACGCACATAGCAAAGATTATCAGACAATTGTCATTGTCACCGCAAGATTGTTTGTAAGTCAATGCAAGTAAAAAAAAAGAAAGCGACGTCTGACACACACGTTTATTGCATCTACAACTTAATTACCTCAAAACAAATTGAAAGTGAGCGACTTTGAACAAAATGTCTTTTTTTTTTTAAATTACAAATGGCAAACAAATTCTTAATAACAAACAGCCACCCTTGCATCAGACTCCACTGTAAAACTCTAAGGAAGAATGAATGGAAAACTTCATCACTAAGAATAAATGGAAAACTTCATCTCTAAATGTAAAAGTGAACAAAGCTGAATTCTCAGTGTAACAAAAATCAGCAACAAGACAAATTAGAGCCCGCATCCTTCCTCCCCCCCCCCCCCCCCTCACTCCATGTTCCCATCCACCACCACCCACCAATTCACCCCCTTCTCCCTCTCCCTTTTCCCTCCCAAAAGAAAGTATTACTATGATATTATTAGAAGCATTGGGAGCGTCTGCGCCAGACAGACCGAGCTGCTTGTCAAAGCACATGGAAGGTAGAAGATGAGTCCTGTGACACTTTGCGTTGTAACAATAACGGCACCCAAACAAATCACCCTGATGGCAAAGATATTTAGTGACGCACGACAAACAAGCTGTAAGCCAGGGAAACAGGAAAGGCATCTCCACATGGGATTCTTGATTAACGGTGTTTCATGACGAAGACAAACTAGCAACAATAATCTTCGATAGGCTGTGTTTCATGACGAAGACAAACTAGCAACAATAATCTTCGATAGGCTGTGTTTCATGACGAAGACAAACTAGCAACAATAATCTTCGATAGGCTGTGTTTTATGACAAAGACAAACTAGCAACAATAATCCTTGATAGGCTGTGTTTTATGACAAAGACAAACTAGCAACAATAATCCTTGATAGGCTGTGTTTTATGACAAAGACAAACTAGCAATACTAATTCTTGATTAAGTGTGCTTTATGACAAAGACAAACTAACAATTCTAATTCTTGATTAATCGTGTTTTATGACAAGCTAGCAATCATAATTCTTGATTAATCGTCTTATATGACAAAGACAAATTAGCCATTTTAATTCTTGATTAATCATGTTTTATGACTCAGACAAACTAGCAATACTAATTCTTAATTAGCTGTGTTTCATGACAAAGACAAACTAGCAATCCCTATTCTTGATTAACTGTGTTTTGTGACAAAGAAAAAAACAGCAATGCTTATTTCTGATACACTGTGTATCACGACAAAGACAAACTAGCAATACTAATTCTTAATTAGCTGTGTTTTATGACAAAGACAAACTAGCAATACTAATTCTGGATTAATGTTGTTTTATGACAAAGACAAACTAGCAATCCTAATTCTTAATTAGCCGTGTTTTATGACAAAGACAAACTAGCAATCCTAATTCTTAATTAGCTGTGTTTTATGACAAAGACAAACTAGCAATCCTAATCCTTAATAAGCTGTGTTTCATGACAAAGACAAACTAGCAATCCCTATTCTTGATTAACTGTGTTTTATGACAAAGACAAACTAGCAATTTAATTCTTAATTAGCTGTGTTTCATGACAAAGACAAACTAGCAATCCCTATTCTTGATTAACTGTGTTTTATGACAAAGGCAAACTAGCAATCCCTATTCTTGATTAACTGTGTTTTGTGACTAAGAAAAAATAGCAATACTTATCTTTGATACACTGTTTTATGACAAAGGAAAACTAACAATTTAATTCTTAATTAGCTGTGTTTCATGACAAAGACAAACTAGCTATACTAAATCTTGATTGATGTTGTTTTATGACAATGACAAACTAGCAATACTAATCCTTAATTAGCTGTGTTTCATGACAAAGAAAACTAGCAATACTAATCCTTAATTAGCTGTGTTTCATGACAAAGAAAACTAGCAATACTAATCCTTAATTAGCTGTGTTTTATGACAAAGAAAACTAGCAATACTAATCCTTAATTAGCTGTGTTTCATGACAAAGAAAACTAGCAATACTAATCCTTAATTAGCTGTGTTTCATGACAAAGAAAACTAGCAGTCCCTATTCTTGATTAACTGTGCTTTATGAAAAAGACAAACTAGCGATTTGATTCTTAATTAGCTGTGTTTCATGACAAAGACAAACTAGCAATCCTAATTCTTGATCAATTGTGTTTCATGACAAAGACAAATTAGCAACCCCTGTTCTTGATATACTGTGTTTTGTGACAAACTAGCAATCCTAATTACAGATTAACTATGTTTCATGACGAAGACAAACTAGCAAACCTAATTCTTGATCAACTGTGCTTCACTGCAAAAACAAATCAGCAATCCTAATTCTAGATTAACTGGGTGTCTTCTGTAACAAAGACAAGCTAGCAAGCCTAACACAAAAGGTCATAATTATGGTAAAGCTGCGTCACAGTCAGAATTCCGCGCTGTCAAACCCAACAGAACAACAAGGAGTAAAGCTTGTTCGCAATGCCAGATTAGCAGCCGAAGAAATTTAAGCCTCGACAATGCACTGAACACAGCCACGACAAATCACCCACAAAACAATAGTCACAGAAATGAGATGATTATCTCGAAACACGCTCCAACAACCGCCCATGCAGGATCTGCCAGGTATGTTTTCTTCCTTAACATAACCCTATCTGGAATCATAATGAATTAACAAGGTCAGTTAACGCTCATACAGTCTTGTCAGAAAATGTTCAGGCCTTAGAATTTGTCTGAGCAGATTTGAAGATTTCTTTTGAGGAAACGCCCGAATTTATACATATCATTTAGGAGGAAAAAAATCGAAAGCTTTCAATTTTTGCTAAGAAAATGATGTCATATACATTTTATCTTGCAAACTAGTGGAAGGCACTTGACACAATCCATAAACGATATGTGAGACACGCCACCCAGGTGCCACATTATGTACATGAGACTATCAAATTGACTTCATGCCATATTTCTGGGGCATATAATCTAGTTCGTCTACTATTTGGGGTAGTTATTAGAGGTTTACTCAAATGAAGTTATCTGTCATACTACGTTGCTTCCCTTCACTTTTATTCTCCATTTTTTCCTCTTTCTTTGTTCCACCAAAATTTGCTTTGAGGAAGATAAGTTTTCTTGAAAAATCAGCTGCTGGTTTTTTTCACACAAGAGAGAGAGAGAGAGAGGAGAGGAGAGAGAGAGAGAGAGAGAGAGAGAGAGAGTTGTTTTAAAAAGGAAATGGTTTTTGGTGGTGCAAAACCCTATGAAAGTGATCAAACCCGGTATTATTTATTGTCAGATTAACTGATTTGATAAATAAGAAAGAGATATATATGACAAAACGAGAACAGACAAAACAGTACAGATGTCGACGGGGAATTAAGGGCAGAAAAATATGTCATCTGCCCGGCAGATCTAGCTTTAACGACTCATTTGGAGTGTGTTTCGTGACACAGAATACAGCAACTGACCTGACCCCACACAGGACCATGCACCCTGACATCAGTGACTTACCTCCCATGTCCTGGTATGACGTGGGGTTGCCATAGCTGACAGTGACGAAGGAGTCCATCCAGGTGCCTACAACATGTCTTCATCGTTCACTGTCCGTCGCCCGTACCACACTTCATCTACATACACCTTAAACACTTGGACGGCCTGCATCATCCTTTCTATTGTGCGCAAAGTCTGCGTAAGTGCTAAATCATTTTCTTCTTCTTCTTCTTCTTCTTCTTCTTCTTCTTCTTCTTTCTTCTTCTTTTTAAGATCTCGATCACATACTTCCAACTCGCACGCAGCATAATGTTCAGCTCGCTTAATCAGTAAACGCTTGCACGTGTCTATATAATCTACACATAGTTAGCATATTATTGTGCTCGCTCAACCAATACTGGCTTACACGTGCCCATACAATCTACACATAGTTCGCATATTGTTGTGCTCGCCCAACCAATACTGGCTTACACGTGCCCATACAATCTACACATAGTTCGCATATTGTTGTGCTCGCTCAACCAATACTGGCTTACACGTGCCCATACAATCTACACATAGTTCGCATATTGTTGTGCTCGCTCAACCAATACTGGCTTACACGTGCCCATACAATCTACACATAGTTCGCATATTGTTGTGCTCGCTCAACCAATACTGGCTTACACGTGCCCATACAATCTACACATAGTTCGCATATTGTTGTGCTCGCTCAACCAATACTGGCTTACACGTGCCCATACAATCTACACATAGTTCGCATATTGTTGTGCTCGCTCAACCAATACTGGCTTACACGTGCCCATACAATCTACACATAGTTCGCATATTGTTGTGCTCGCTCAACCAATACTGGCTTACACGTGCCCATACAATCTACACATAGTTCGCATATTGTTGTGCTCGCTCAACCAATACTGGCTTACACGTGCCCATACAATCTACACATAGTTCGCATATTGTTGTGCTCGCTCAACCAATACTGGCTTACACGTGCCCATACAATCTACACATAGTTCGCATATTGTTGTGCTCGCTCAACCAATACTGGCTTACACGTGCCCATACAATCTACACATAGTTCGCATATTGTTGTGCTCGCTCAACCAATACTGGCTTACACGTGCCCATACAATCTACACATAGTTCGCATATTGTTGTGCTCGCTCAACCAATACTGGCTTACACGTGCCCATACAATCTACACATAGTTCGCATATTGTTGTGCTCGCTCAACCAATACTGGCTTACACGTGCCCATACAATCTACACATAGTTCGCATATTGTTGTGCTCGCTCAACCAATACTGGCTTACACGTGCCCATACAATCTACACATAGTTCGCATATTGTTGTGCTCGCTCAACCAATACTGGCTTACACGTGCCCATACAATCTACACATAGTTCGCATATTGTTGTGCTCGCTCAACCAATACTGGCTTACACGTGCCCATACAATCTACACATAGTTCGCATATTGTTGTGCTCGCTCAACCAATACTGGCTTACACGTGCCCATACAATCTACACATAGTTCGCATATTGTTGTGCTCGCTCAACCAATACTGGCTTACACGTGCCCATACAATCTACACATACCCTAAAGCTCTGTTTTCATTGTGTGTTCATTGTTCATCGTCTGTCATCTGCAGGGACAATCTGCAAATGTCTGAAAGCACTGTGTTCATAGTTCATCGTCCGTCATCTGTGGAGACAATCTACGGCTGTACCACAGTTCTGTGTACATTGTTCATCATCTGTCATTTACATTTAAAGTATCCGACTATCCTAAAGTACTGTGTTCGTTGTTCACCATCCACCATCCATATGTACAAACTACAAATACCATATAGCCCTGTGTTCATCGTTCATCATCCACCATCCATAGTACACACTACAAATACCATATAGCCCTGTGTTCATCGTTCATTATCCACTATCCATAGTACACACTACAAATATCATATAGCCCTGTGTTCACCGTTCATCATCCACCATCCATAGTACAAACAACAAATATCACATAGCCCTGTGTTCATCGTTCATCATCCATATGTACAAACTACAAATATCATATAGCCCTGTGTTCATCGTTCATCATCCATATGTACAAACTACAAATATCATATAGCCCTGTGTTCATCGTTCATCATCCGTCGTCTGTATGTACAAACTACAAATATCATATAGCCCTGTGTTCATCGTTTATCATCCACCATCCATAGTACAAACTACAAATATCATATAGCCCTGTGTTCATCGTTCATCAATCCATATGTACAAACTACAAATATCATATAGCCCGTGTTCATCGTTCATCATCCTCGTCTGTATGTACAAACTACAAATATCATATAGCCCTGTGTTCATCGTTAATCATCCGTCGTCTGTATGTACACACTACAAATATCATATAGCCCTGTGTTCATCGTTCATCATCCGTCGTCTGTATGTACACACTACAAATATCATATAGCCCTGTGTTCATCGTTCATCATCCGTCGTCTGTATGTACACACTACAAATATCCTATAGCCCTGTGTTCATCGTTCATCATCCGTCGTCTGTATGTACACACTACAAATATCCTATAGCCCTGTGTTCATCGTTCATCATCCGTCGTCTGTATGTACACACTACAAATATCCTATAGCCCTGTGTTCATCGTTCATCATCCGTCGTCTGTATGTACACACTACAAATATCATATAGCCCTGTGTTCATCGTTCATCATCCGTCGTCTGTATGTACACACTACAAATATCATATAGCCCTGTGTTCATCGTTCATCATCCGTCGTCTGTATGTACACACTACAAATATCCTATAGCCCTGTGTTCATCGTTCATCATCCGTCGTCTGTATGTACACACTACAAATATCCTATAGCCCTGTGTTCATCGTTCATCATCCGTCGTCTGTATGTACACACTACAAATATCCTATAGCCCTGTGTTCATCGTTCATCATCCGTCGTCTGTATGTACACACTACAAATATCATATAGCCCTGTGTTCATCGTTCATCATCCGTCGTCTGTATGTACACACTACAAATATTATATAGCCCTGTGTTCATCGTTCATCATCCGTCGTCTGTATGTACACACTACAAATATCCTATAGCCCTGTGTTCATCGTTCATCATCCGTCGTCTGTATGTACACACTACAAATATCATATAGCCCTGTGTTCATCGTTCATCATCCGTCGTCTGTATGTACACACTACAAATATCCTATAGCCCTGTGTTCATCGTTCATCATCCGTCGTCTGTATGTACACACTACAAATATCCTATAGCCCTGTGTTCATCGTTCATCATCCGTCGTCTGTATGTACACACTACAAATATTATATAGCCCTGTGTTCATCGTTCATCATCCGTCGTCTGTATGTACACACTACAAATATCCTATAGCCCTGTGTTCATCGTTCATCATCCGTCGTCTGTATGTACACACTACAAATATCATATAGCCCTGTGTTCATCGTTCATCATCCGTCGTCTGTATGTACACACTACAAATATCCTATAGCCCTGTGTTCATCGTTCATCATCCGTCGTCTGTATGTACACACTACAAATATCCTATAGCCCTGTGTTCATCGTTCATCATCCGTCGTCTGTATGTACACACTACAAATATCCTATAGCCCTGTGTTCATCGTTCATCATCCGTCGTCTGTATGTACACACTACAAATATCATATAGCCCTGTGTTCATCGTTCATCATCCGTCGTCTGTA
The DNA here is from genome assembly GCA_033310375.1 of Conus canariensis. Classification (NCBI taxonomy): domain Eukaryota; kingdom Metazoa; phylum Mollusca; class Gastropoda; order Neogastropoda; family Conidae; genus Conus; species Conus canariensis. The sequence goes on from CM065746.1 coordinate 42,856,712, forward strand.
TGTACACACTACAAATATCCTAAAGCACTCTGTTCATTGTTTATCGTCCCTCATTTTTAGTGCACAATTTGTAAATGTCCTAAGTACTGTGCTCAATGTTCATCGTCTGTCATCCGCATGTACAATGTACAAATATCCCCATCTGCATGTACGATGTACAAATATCCTAACGCGTTCTGGTCATCGCTTATCATGTGTCAACTGTGTGGACAATGTACATATATTCTAAAGCCCTGTCTTCACTGTTCGTCGTCCGTCAAATATAGACCTACCCACACTCTATAACATCAGAGATAATTTATCTAAATTTTGTCCCCGCCCAATACACATAGCTACGTTCTGCAAACATGATAAAGCACCGTCCTCATCCTTTCATCTTTCAGCCTCTGTCTGACAAACCGCTTGTTACCTTCCCGGCTATAAATAAGAGCTGAATCTCCATATTGCCTGATACACCTGTCACCTTTCATCTTCCTTATAGCTTGCGGGCACCATCAATAAATTTCTTTAACCATGCAGCTTTGCTGTTCACCTTGTTTGTCACGTGCACACGCAGCAGACTAAGCGCGCTGAAAAAAAAAATCAGGTGATTACCCTCGGTTTCGTCTTCCTCGTTAATCACTGAGTGCAGACGCAATGTACGCATACCTTAAAATATGACCTCATTTTGCACCGGTTTTTCACTGTGCACACGCAATTTACATCATTCCTGTGCTGCTTCATGATGTTTCATTCCATTTGTCCCGTGCATGCAGCAGTTAAGGCATTCCACTTTCTCCAGTTTTATCTTAGTTATGATTGGCATGCACAGTCCACGCATTTTTCACGCAAAAAAAAAAAAAAATCACACGTTTCATTCCGATAATTCCGTTCCTTCCGTTTGTCGCTGGCACACACCATTGATGCGCAAGCAAAACCACCAGTCATACATCGCCCATCCTGTTTCACGTACGCAATGTCCATTCCCTTAAAAAAAAAAAAAAAAAAAACCATTTTATCCATGTTTTATACTGTTCGTCCTTTGTGGACGCAGTGTAAATGTTTCCGCGTATAATATATTTGTCTTTACAGTTTTCGTACTGATTGTTGCTCGTACATACATTTTATATGAGCCCTATTTCATAAAAAAAAAAAAAAAAGAATGTGTCTTCATCTTACATCATTTTTGTCCCTTTTCTACAACTCATGTATTCCTTTAAAATGTGTCTTCTGTCATCCGGTTTGCCCCTTTCTTTCAACCCATGTATTTCCTACAGGAAAATGTGTCTTCATCTGTCATCCGGTTTGCCCCTTTCTTTCAACCCATGTATTTCCTACAGGAAAATGTGTCTTCTGTCATCCGGTTTGCCCCTTTCTTTCAACCCATGTATTTCCTACAGGAAAATGTGTCTTCATCTGTCATCCGGTTTGCCCCTTTCTTTCAACCCATGTATTTCCTACAGGAAAATGTGTCTTCATCTGTCATCCGGTTTGCCCCTTTCTTTCAACCCATGTATTTCCTACAGGAAAATGTGTCTTCTGTCATCCGGTTTGCCCCTTTCTTTCAACCCATGTATTTCCTACAGGAAAATGTGTCTTCTGTCATCCGGTTTGCCCCTTTCTTTCAACCCATGTATTTCCTACAGGAAAATGTGTCTTCATCTGTCATCCGGTTTGCCCCTTTCTTTCAACCCGTGTATTTCCTACAGGAAAATGTGTCTTCATCTGTCATCCGGTTTGCCCCTTTCTTTCAACCCATGTATTTCCTACAGGAAAATGTGTCTTCATCTGTCATCCGGTTTGCCCCTTTCTTTCAACCCGTGTATTTCCTACAGGAAAATGTGTCTTCATCTGTCATCCGGTTTGCCCCTTTCTTTCAACCCGTGTATTTCCTACAGGAAAATGTGTCTTCATCTGTCATCCGGTTTGTTGCTTTCCTGCCACTCACGTGAACCCTGGACCTCGAACATTCATTTCCCACCCTGTTGTCGGTTTGCTTCCACCCATGTATTCCTGAAACATGTGTCTTCATATTCCACCCGTTTGTCACTGTCCTATACGCCGTGTATTCCTGAAACATGTGTCTTCATATTCCACCCGTTTGTCACTGTCCTATACGCCGTGTATTCCTGAAACATGTGTCTTCATATTCCACCCGTTTGTCACTGTCCTATACGCCGTGTATTCCTGAAACATGTCGTCATATTCCACCCGTTTGTCACTGTCCTATACGCCGTGTATTCCTGAAACATGTGTCTTCATATTCCACCCGTTTGTCACTGTCCTATACGCCGTGTATTCCTGAAACATGTCTTCATCTTCCACCCGTTTGTCACTGTCCTATACGCCGTGTATTCCTGAAACATGTGTCTTCATATTCCACCCGTTTGTCACTGTCCTATACGCCGTGTATTCCTGAAACATGTCTTCATCTTCCACCCGTTTGTCACTGTCCTATACGCCGTGTATTCCTGAAACATGTGTCTTCATATTCCACCCGTTTGTCACTGTCCTATACGCCGTGTATTCCTGAAACATGTCTTCATCTTCCACCCTGTTTGTCACTGTCCTATACGCCGTGTATTCCTGAAACATGTGTCTTCATATTCCACCCGTTTGTCACTGTCCTATACGCCGTGTATTCCTGAAACATGTCTTCATCTTCCACCCTGTTTGTCACTGTCCTATACGCCGTGTATTCCTGAAACATGTCGTCATATTCCACCCGTTTGTCACTGTCCTATACGCCGTGTATTCCTGAAACATGTGTCTTCATATTCCACCCGTTTGTCACTGTCCTATACGCCGTGTATTCCTGAAACATGTCTTCATCTTCCACTCTGTTTGTCACTGTCCTATACGCCGTGTATTCCTGAAACATGTCTTCATATTCCACCCTGTTTGTCACTGTCCTATACGCCGTGTATTCCTGAAACATGTCTTCATCTTCCACCCTGTTTGTCACTGTCCTATACGCCGTGTATTCCTGAAACATGTCTTCATCTTCCACCCTGTTTGTCACTGTCCTATACGCCGTGTATTCCTGAAACATGTCTTCATCTTCCACCCGTTTGTCACTGTCCTATACGCCGTGTATTCCTGAAACATGTGTCTTCATATTCCACCCGTTTGTCACTGTCCTATACGCCGTGTATTCCTGAAACATGTGTCTTCATATTCCACCCGTTTGTCACTGTCCTATACGCCGTGTATTCCTGAAACATGTCTTCATCTTCCACCCTGTTTGTCACTGTCCTATACGCCGTGTATTCCTGAAACATGTGTCTTCATATTCCACCCGTTTGTCACTGTCCTATACACCGTGTATTCCTGAAACATGTCTTCATCTTCCACCCTGTTTGTCACTGTCCTATACGCCGTGTATTCCTGAAACATGTCGTCATCTTCCACCCTGTTTGTCACTGTCCTATACGCCGTGTATTCCTGAAACATGTGTCTTCATATTCCACCCGTTTGTCACTGTCCTATACGCCGTGTATTCCTGAAACATGTCTTCATCTTCCACCCGTTTGTCACTGTCCTATACGCCGTGTATTCCTGAAACATGTCTTCATCTTCCACCCTGTTTGTCACTGTCCTATACGCCGTGTATTCCTGAAACATGTCTTCATCTTCCACCCGTTTGTCACTTTTCTGTAAACCGTGTATTCCCTAAATCTTTTTTGTGACCTGAAATGTTTTCTAAAACATATGTCTTCATTTTCCATTCTTTAACTTTAATTTCCATCCTGTTTGTCATTTTCCTATAAATCATGTGTTCCCTCAAACATGTTTTTTCATCTTCTACCCTGTTTGTCACTAAATCATGTGTTTTCCTTCTCCAGCCCATTTAACACTTTCCTAAACCCATGTATTCTCTAAAACGTTGTGCTTTAATTTTCCAGCTCGTTTAACACTTTCCTATAACCCATGTATTCTCTAAAACGTTGTGCTTTAATTGTCCAGCTCGTTTAACACTTTCCTATAACCAATGTATTCTCTAAAACGTTGTGCTTTAATTGTCCAGCTCGTTTAACACTTTCCTATAACCAATGTATTCTCTAAAACGTTGTGCTTTAATTTTCCAGCTCGTTTGACGCTTTCCTATAACCCAAGTATTCCCTAAAACATGTGTTTCCTTTTTCCAGCCCCTTTGACCCTTTGCTATAACCCACATAGTCTCTAAAACATGTCTTTTAATTTCCCAGTCCGTTTAGCGCTTTCCTACAACCCATGGATTCTCTAAAACATGTGTTCTCATTTTCCAGCCCGTTTGACACTTTTCAATAACCATGTATTCCCTAAAACTCTACTTCATTTTCCAACGAATGTCGCTTTCCTGTAGCATATCTTCCCAAAACATGTCTTCAGCTTCCACTCACATTGTCATGTGCTTGCAGCCCATGCATTTCCTACAACATAACGTCTTCATTTTTCACCCTGTCTTTTGCTTGTCCACAACCTATGTGTTCCCTAAACATGTCTTCATCTTCCACTTTGTCTGCTACTGAGACAATATGTAGACTTGTTTCACGTATAAACAACTCATTGTTTCGGAAAACAATGACATTAGCTGTTTTTACGTAAATGTGGACGGATGGGGGTGGGGGTGGGGGGGGGGTAGCGGGATGGGGGAGGGGGGGGGCAAAGCGGGAAGGTGGGGTAGGAGGAACAATGAGCTGTTTATGTCTTGAGGAAATATTTCGGAATTTGACCTGGTTTTGCGGTGGAATGACTGGTTCCTCTTGGTTAATTAGTTAGTTTCGCGGGGAAATGACTCTTCCTCAGTAAGTATCTGTTTCCATGAATAAAGAACTGTTTTCGCAGGTATAATGACCAGATGTGGGACATGAATAACCATTTTTCCGAGATGGCACCCTTTTCAAGCTGGGACGCTTCCATAGATCTCTCTCTCTCTCTCTCTCTCTCTCTCTCTCTCTCTCTCTCTCTCTCTCTCTCTCTCAATTCTGGCCAGGAGGGTGTCCGTGAACTGATGTTCCCCGTCCAACTCCACGGTCCAGTCATTATGATGGAACAGGTCTCTGTCATGTGTCCAGGCGCCCCCCCCCCCCTCACCCCCCTTCCCCAACCCCCACCCCCACCCCTCTCTGCCCATCGTGACGGCCCACTGGCCCTGGCCGTGTCGTCGGGGGTTGATAGGTTTCAACCTGTCACCGGCCTGTCTCTGGCGCTCAGTCATTCTGATCCTATGATAAACAGGCCAGATATATTGGCTCTCCGCTCATCCTGATGCATTCATTAGTCCACAGTCCTGGCCCCCACATGAGGCGGCGGTCAGCCGCTCCACAGTCCTGGCCCCCACATGAGGCAGCGGTCAGCCGCTCCACAGTCCTGGCCCCCACATGAGGCAGCGGTCAGCCGCTCGACAGTCCTGGCCCCCACATGAGGCAGCGGTCAGCCGCTCCACAGTCCTGGCCCCCACATGAGGCAGCGGTCAGCCGCTCGACAGTCCTGGCCCCCACATGAGGCAGCGGTCAGCCGCTCGACAGTCCTGGCCCCCACATGAGGCAGCGGTCAGCCGCTCCACAGTCCTGGCCCCCACATGAGGCAGCGGTCAGCCGCTCCACAGTCCTGGCCCCCACATGAGGCAGCGGTCAGCCGCTCCACAGTCCTGGCCCCCACATGAGGCAGCGGTCAGCCGCTCCACAGTCCTGGCTCCCACATGAGGCAGCGGTCAGCCGCTCGACAATCCTGGCCCCCACATGAGGCAGCGCTCAGCCGCTGGACAGTCCTGGCCCCCACATGAGGCAGCGCTCAGCCGCTGGACAGTCCTGGCCCCCACATGAGGCAGCGCTCAGCCGCTCCGATGAAATCACCGGTGACCCTCGCCTTTGGAGGTGAAGCTTCCACCTGCGTCTGTTTGTTCATTTGTTTGGTTGTTTGTTCGTCTGTTAGCATGACAACGCCAACACTGCTGAGCTGGTTTTAGTGGAAAGATAGTATAGGGCCTAAAAACGAACTGGTTTAAATTTGATGTGGATCCGTGGTGCAATATGGATTGAAGGGCGGATCCGTGTTACTGGTTTGGATTGAAGGGCGGATCCTTGATGCTGGTTTGGATTGAAGGGCAGACCCATGGTACGTATTTGGATTGAAGGGCGGATCCGTGATGCTGGTTTGGATTGAAGGGCGGATCTTTGATGTGGGTTTGAATCGAAAGACGGGTCCGTGTTGCTGGTTTGGATTGAACGGCAGATCTATGGTACGTATTTGGATTGAAGGGCGGATCCGTAATGCTGATTTAGATTTAAGGACGGATCCGTAATGCTGATTTAGACTGAAGGGCGGATCGGTGGTGCTGGTTTGGATTGAAAGGCGGATCCGTAATGCTGATTCGGATTGAAGGGCGGATCCGTAATGCTGATTTAGTTTGAAGGGCGGATCCGTGATGCGGGTTTGGATTGAAGAGTGTTATCGTCCCCTGATTCATGTCCGGAAAGGTCTAATCGAGTGGCCAGTTCTGAGTCATCTTACTTCAGTGCCTTCGTTCATGCACCACATCCCAGTTTCCACCAAGGCTCATGAACATCGCTTCAGACATGTTTGCGTCAACTTGCTGATAAACTGACAAACCAACGGATGTGAGAAAATACAGCTTCTTCGGCGGATGTAATCAAAAATGTCCGAAATGGTCTTTTTTTTTTTTTTTTTTTTTTTTTTTTTTACAAAAGATAAAGAAAAGAAAGAAAGCATTGCCGGACGGGGAAACACGTAATTAGTCATTCTTCCCGTGTAGACTAAATGCGTGTGTGTGGGTATGGGGATGGGGGGAGTGGGAAAAAGAACCCCCACCCTCGACCCTCTGCCCTTTCAAGCCCTACGCGCTTACCCCCTGGGCTGCCCTATCCCTCCATCCCCCTACCTCTACTCTCTCTGTCTCTGTCTCTGTCTCTCTCTCTCTCTCTCTCTCTCTCTCTCTCTCTCTCTCTTTGTTAGCCGACTGTATCTCATTACGAGCTATGAATCAGAAGAAAACTACCTTCATCAGTCCTTACAGTCACAGTCTACTGTCATACAAGTCAACGACATCGACAACAGCGCAAGTGCAATAAAGCATTACTACAATACACAAACCTAATCATTCGATTTATAAACGCTGCAAGTACGCCTACGTAGATGCTCTCACATACACGACATATTCATACAGGAACACGACTGAACACATGCGACAGAAAGTATACATCATTTACTACTACTGTGGAGAATACAGGGCCACAGGTATATGCTTCAATATTTTGTTGTACTGGCTCGCTACACGAGCAAGTGAGCGAGTGCACGCACGCGAGCGCGCGAGCGTACACACACACACACACACACACACGCGCGCGCGCGCGCGCGCGCGCGCGCGTGCATGCATGCATGCTGGCGAGCACGGACATATGCTCATGTATGCTGACATGATAATAGATCACAAAGAATACACGCATGAAAATTTGGTACACGCACGCGTGTGAATAAGTGTAAAGCGACAGAGATACACAAGCAAAGTCATCACACGCATTCTCACAGACACACAGAGGTACTTGCACGCAAACACATTTGCACACGCACGCACACGCAGCACGCACGCACTCAAGCACGCAAGCACATGAACTCACACGCGCGCACGTGCATGCACACACGCAAGACGAGAGAGAGAGAGAGAGAGAGAGAGAGAGAGAGAGAGAGAGAGAGAGAGAGAGAGAGAGAGAGAGAGATCACCAGGAGCACTTGTGGTCTGTCCCGACACAGTCTGCGACAGCGTGACAGCGAAAAGCACCTGCAACAACACGTCACCAGGCCTCTGACGTTACGAACGACAAGAGAAAACAAATGATGCAATTCGTCATTCCACCTTTGACCTGACCAATCAGGAAAACAAACAGTCCTGCAATCCTACGTCATTAAGTTTGTGACCTGACAAATGCAAATATATATGTATATATATATATATTTTTTTTTAATTATTGTCATTCCGAGTCTGACAACATATACAGAGATGAACGGCTGGAAAAATGACAATAGTGCAACTATGACAGGACAAATAATGAAGAAAAGTATCTGCGCTGTCACGCCCACATGTCTCTGACGTCACAAATAACGTCAACCATTGTAGAATTACGTCATCATGTACATTACTGACCTCACAAGCAGTGAGAGAGTCAGCGAATACAATGTCAATAAATTCATAACTTAATAAACCGCAATGAAAAGATAGTATATGTGACCATGTCTTTTGTGTTACGAGCAATTAACAAATACATAAAATTAACACGTCATCAGCACCGTCTCCAGCATGTTCCACGGAAAAAGACAAACACTTGTGATGTTCTAACGTGTGACAGCATATCTCTGGTCTCACAGTCATCGACAGACACCTGCAAGTTTCAACCATCCAATATCTTACACAAGTGACGATACACGCCAGGCTAAGACTCAGATTTCTGTACTGACTGCGGCACCAATGAACTCCAAACGTTTCAAAAGCCGAAGTCATTCTGCTTTTTGAATGAGGGTTAGGGGAGGGTGATGTGCTGAGAGAGAGAGAGAGAGAGAGAGAGAGAGAGAGAGAGAGAGAGAGAGAGAGAGAGAGACTTAAGACACGTAATATAAAACAGTCCTGCTTTGTTTCACAGTGACTATCGGAGTGTATTACTGTGTCGGTTTCGCACTGATGTGCGCTCAGGACACCACAGCATGCAGAACTTGATTCCAGAAAAGTGATTTTTTTTTTTTTTAATTTTTTTTTTTTTTTTTTTTTTTTGCATTGTAAACATCAAGGTTGTCGTACATTTTTTCAGCGTTGATATCATTCGAGCAATAAAATTTCAATTTTGATATCTTTCGAATATGCACGGTGCACGTGTGAACAATAATTCGTAATGAACTCTGTAAGTAATAGAGTGTAAATGTATATCAGTGCAAAATTGATACCTGTTACACGCCAATCGAAACCTTTACATATATTCAGCACTGTTTCATGATATAATACTATCTGAAGTGCTAGATTCTCTCTCTCTCTCTCTCTCTCTCTCTCTCTCTCTCTCTCTGTGTGTGTGTGTGTGTGTGTGTGTGTGTGTGTGTGTGTGTGTGTGTGTGTGTGTCTGAGCGTTCTACCCACCCCTAACCCTTACTCAAACAGGTGATCTCCCATTTAGAATTAAAAAAAAGTGTGTGCGCGCGCGCGCGCGCGTGTGTGTGTGTGTGTGTGTGTGTGTGTGTGTGTGTGTGTGTGTGTGTGTGTGTGTGTGTGTGGAGGGGTGAAATTTACAACTTTCCCATTTTTTGACGGAAATTTCATAAGGTTCGAGATTCTCCTGAAATCATGTTTCAGAAGCAATAAACAGATCTCGGACTGCAATAATAATAAATAGTGAGAAATGTTATTGCAATATGTTTTGGACACTCAATTATAAAATGATGTTCATCATCACTAGCTGTCACATTACTGCAGTCTTTGCATGCCCGTCCACCTTTTTCAATCTAATATTCTTCCCTTTCTATCACAATATGGACTTTGTGATCATTAAATCTAAATTTGATACATTTGTCTACGCATGTTTACGTCAGAAAGAGTATTTATTCTACACTGTCTGTAATGATATCTACAACGATCTTTATCTATCTAGGGATGATTCTTGAACATTCCTGCTAGCTTTTCTACCTATCAATGAAAGACTGTTCAGCCCAAATGGACTCACACCCTTATTTGTTTAAAGTCTGGTATACAGTCAGTCCAATGACAAGGCCAAATGCCCGTGACATGCCAATCATACGGAACGTTATACATAAAGCGAAGTATTCATATGTAGATAGATGGTGGTAATACACAGGCCGAAACTGGAAAAAAAAAAAATCATCGCCGTCAAGATCAAGATACAGTTTAATGATGATTCTGGTAATGAATATGACGAAGACGATGATGATGATGGCATTTTTCTATGGATTTAAACGCTTAACAGAATCTCTCTCTCTCTCTCTCTCTCTCTCTCTCTCTCTCTCTCTCTCTCTCTCTCTTACACACATTGTGTGTGTGTGTGTGTGTGTGTGAGAGAGAGAGAGAGAGAGAGAGAGAGAGAGAGAGAGAGAGAGAGAGAGAGAGAGTGCGAGAGCACGCGCCCTCGGGCAGTCGAATCTTTCTGCCTCCCTTCTTTCGCATTGTCATAATCTATCTGTGCACCTCACTTTGGTCAGTCAGCTGGCGAGTATCATCACATGTTCAGCCCTCCAGTATCAATTTTCTCTCTCTCTCTCTCTCTCTCTCTCTCTCTCTCTCTCTCTCTCTCTCTCTCTCTCTCTTGTATTCATTTGTTTTTGCTATTGCATGAACTTTTTTTCTTTCTTTTTTTGTAAAAATAAAAAAAGGGGGGGGGGGGGAGGGGAGGGATGGAGGAAGGGAGACAACTTGAACATTTTTTTTCTTCACGGTAAAACAACTGAATTGCCTCCAAGGACGGTCGCACTCTCCTTAGAGCTTTTAGTTCTGTCTTTGATCCAATCAGAGATAGGAGACAAGCAAGTTTCTACATAAATCAAATGAGTCAACGCATTTCTTTCATTTCAGCTGGAAACATCATTTTTCAGCATTCCATCGGCAACATGACGTCATCAGCTGCCCTGAGCCTCATTGGAGTCCAGTTTTCCACCTCTGTTGCTCATTGGTCACCTCCGTGACATCCTAAACACGACACTTCCTCGTTTGTGCAACAGATGGTGACAAAATGACGACAAAATGGAACAGTGGCGTGACGTTAAACCTAAGAATCAATGAACTGACATCACGATTTTAGCGTGCTTTACGTTTTCCGGATACGTGGAGGACGACAAACAGACGGATGACACGTAGACATGAAGTCCAAACAGGCGGCACGTACATGCCAATTTATGTCGTGCACTTTCAGACACGATATATGATCTCTCTCTCTCTCTCTCTCTCTCTCTCTCTCTCTCTCTCTCTCGCGCGCGCGCGCGCGCGCGCGCGCGTGCAGTGTTTCGTTAAAATCCTGGTGGATTCCGAATTTGTTTACGCAATGATAGAAGTATAACTAGAATTCCAGACATTTATATTACACTTCCAGACATTCTGACTTATATAGTAAGTTCAGCAGTTTGCTTCTCATCACACATCACAAACTATACGAGGACACTATGGATGTAATCATTTGCCAGTCAGACTGACGGACACCCATGGATGTAATCATTTGCCAGTCAGACTGACGGACACCCATGGAAGTAATCATTTGCCAGTCAGACTGACGGACACCCATGGATGTAATCATTTGCCAGTCAGACTGACGGACACCCATGGAAGTAATCACTTGCCAATCAGACTGACGATGAACAAACAATATTCGACACTGAGCAGAGCGTAGAATACCTAAATATGATACAAATTTTCCCATCGGAGGAAATTCAGAGATGTTCTTTTTTCCTTCTTGTTGTTGCTGTTGTTGTTGTTGTTGTTGTTGTTGCTGTTGTTGTTGTGGTTGTGGTTGTGGTTGCTGTTGTGTTGTTGTTGTAAGCTAGTCTTTAATCAAATAATTGGAGAGTTAACAGGCGCGCAAAACGAGGACAGTACACAAAGACGCTGGCGTGTAATAGCGCTTCTCAGCCACACTTACAAACCAGACTTCTCCATTCTCAAAACCACAGCAAAGCCAACAAGTAAACAACCGTGTATGATAAAAAAAAAAAAAAATGCTTTCTTCCTTTGTTTGTTTGTTTGTTTCACTCTGGCGTCTCATTAACGCAGCCCTTTCATGGCATCTCTCCAAGCCGCTCCCTCCCCCCCCCCCCCCCGCCCCCCACCCCCACCACCACCAGTCACACCCTGACTCGACCTGTCTACGTCTAAATACCAGTGGAAAGGATAGTTTTCAGGTTGTCATAAAAGCACTGCACTTCTCCCGAGACATTCCGGTAATGTTACCTATTCTCTTCCAACTTAATTAGGATAACATTCACTTAGCCCCCTCCCCCCCTCCCACAGCTGACAATTATTCATCAGTCGTAGAGTCTGATTTAGAGAGCTCCCACCTTCCCTCTGAGGAAGACAATCATAGGGTCCATCCTGTGACAGTCCCCGTAAATCTGCCAACGTAGAGCCTGGGACCTTACGAAAGCATGGAAAGACATCGTCGCGGAGAGCAGAGCATGCAGGGCCATAGGATTTGAAATTTGCCCTTTTATAAGTGATCAATGACCACGATGACGATGATTCTATGGAGTTTCAAACATGGTCTGTTCTTTAGTCATTTAAACCATCGTCAAGGATGTTGGAATGAAACACACACCTGCAGTGTAACCATCGTCAAGTAGGTTGGATTGAAACACACACCTGCAGTGTAACCATCGTCAAGCAGATTGGATTGAAACACACACCTGCAGTGTAACCATCGTCAAGCAGATTGGATTGAAACACACACCTGCAGTGTAACCATCGTCAAGTATGTTGGAATGAAACACACACCTGCAGTGTTGGTTAGACTACGAGGATGGTTTGAAGGGGACCCATAGGAAGGAAAGGAGAGGGGAGGGGAGAGGAGAGGGAGAGACGGAGGCAGGGGACGGGGGAGGGGCTGGAGACGCTGGTGTTAACCGTTATGTCTGAGGTCAAGTTTATACTCAGCTTCCTGCAATGTCAGACGTATTGTCTGCAGAACTAATGCTATTGTCTGCAGAACTGATGCTATTGTCTGCAGAACTAATGCTATTGTCTGCAGAACTGATGCTATTGTCTGCAGAACTGATGCTATTGTCTGCAGAACTAATGCTTTCCAAGACTTTCCAACTTGTGCGTGCGACAGCTCTCAGACACGCAGGGGACAAAACTCGACTGTGTGGTTCAGTTTGGGATTCAAACCCGCCATCTCCCAGCCGTAGTTCATGACACTAAACCCCAGCTGCAGTGGCTGGTGTATATCAACGTTTGGAGGCTTAACATGCAGCTGAAATGACATGAGGAGACAGGACGCTTTCGTCAGCCTATTGCGACAAATCCACATGCGGTAGCTAAAATCAGATCACGTGCAACCTAATGGCTAGGGATTAGGGTACCATGCGCAGGATCACTTGAACCAGTTCAAGTTCATCAAATTTCACCGAGTTGTTTGCTAGCGATTTTTTCCTTCCTCGACTTAAAAAGTTTTTTTGTGTTTTTTTCTCTCCTTCAAATTTAACGCAGATGCTTGTGAGCGAGAGTTCATCAATGTTACCAGGGCTGGTTGTCGGCGGATCTTCTTCAAATTTGATACAGTTGTGTGTCGGCGGATACTTTTTTTTTTTAATAATAATTTTACGGGGCTGTTAGCTGACGAATTTTCTTAGAAATTAGCAGCATTGTTTGTCTCGGATCTCCATGAAATCTAACTGGATTATTTATGGGTGGATATTCTTGAAATATAGCGGTATTGTTTGTTGACGGATCTTAAAATTTAGGAGGTTGTTTGTCGGCAGTTCTCTTGAAATCTGAGAGAGATGTTTCTCGACTGATCTTCTTTACTTCTTTTTTTCAATTTCATTTTGTTTATTTATCCTTTCTTTTTGCGCGTCTCGTTCAGGGTTGTTTATTAATGAGTCTTCTTGAAATTCAAAGTGCATTGTTTGTCGGCGGATCTTATACAAATTTTACAGGTTTGTTTGTTTGTTTGTTTATGCTGATCGTATTGGGATTTAAAGGAGCTTTTTGTTCACTGATCGTGATTAAATGTGACAAAGTTTTTGTCGGCAGATATTGCCCAAATTTTAGAGGTTTGTTTGTTGGTTGATCTCGAAATTTATCACAGATGCTGTGTACAGATCTTGTTCAAATCTAACCTTGTTTTGTCTGCGGATCTTGCTCAAAATTGCAGGATTATTTGGCGGCTAATCTTGAAATATGAGAAGTGCTTGTTGGCGGATTTTCATCAAATATAACAGGATTGTCAATCGAGCGATTTCGTTCAGTTTTAACAACGTTCTTTTTGTTGGGTGGATTTGTTGTTCTAATCACTAATGTCAAATTTTATTCACATTTTCATTTTAAGTTTAATTTACTTTAAAGATTAAGTTTTCTGTTTCAGGATTTTCATTTTCTAAAGGAGGAGAAGAAAAAGAGGTCGACATTGTATTCGTATACATGTGTAAGAATTAGCATCAGGGAGCTCGTTGAGGTCCCACGACACAGTTCTCGTTCTGCACCTTTTGACTGTGGCCTGACTCAGGAGCAATGGTTACCTTTTGACTGTGGTCTGACTCAGGAGCGATGGTTACCTTTTGACTGTGGTCTGACTCAGGAGCGATGGTTACCTTTTGACTGTGGTCTGACTCAGGAGCGATGGTTACCTTTTGACTGTGGCCTGACTCAGGAGCGATGGTTACCTTTTGACTGTGGCCTGACTCAGGAGCGATGGTTACCT
>CM065746.1:42878586-42903586 GCA_033310375.1 Conus canariensis
ATCTTTGAAATGCATTAAAATGTAGGTGACTTGTTTCTTCATAAACATTGGCGATTGATTTAAAGACAGAAAAAAAGCACTGAAGCAACAAACAAGACCACACACACACACACACACACACACACACACACACACACACAACACAAAGCGATCCTCATGTGAGCTATTCGAGGTGAGAGAGAGAGAGAGAGAGAGAGAGAGAGAGAGAGAGAGAGAGAGAGACAGATAGACAGACAGACAGACAGACAGAGAGAGAGACAGACAGACAGACAGACAGACAGACAGACAGACAGACAGGCAGACAGAGACAGAGAAGAGTTCAAATGAGTCGATTTATCTGCAGAAAGATAAAACCTCATAAAACTATTTGTGTCATCAACATAGTACTATAAAACACTTACAGAGAACAGCAAGTCCATCGCTTCAAAAGTGAGCAAAGCGCCCTCCAAGATGAAAACCCTTGAAAAACAGAACAGCACCAGGACGGTGTGAATGACTGACGGAGGCCGGCCGGGAGGTTTGTTGAAGTCACCAACAAAGGAGAACACAAAGCCCTTAGTTTCACAGCGCCACCAGCCGACTGAGGGAGCCACAGGAGTCAGCCTCAGAGACGAATCAGACGATAGAGACAGGACGTGGACTGACAAGGGACGCGACTGTTAGGGGATTTTATGGGTGGACCTCTCCCTGCCCACACCCTCCCCCCCCCCCCCCCCCCCCCCCCCCCCCCCCCCCCCCCCCCCCCCCCCCCCCTTCGTCCCCCCCCTATCCCTCACTTGTCCCCCCCATCCACCCCACCCTCCCCCCCCACCCTCCCCTCCCCTCACACCTTTCTTGCCTCAACTGACTGTTTTACTGTCGACACAGAGAGAGGCTGGAACACTGACGTAACATGTCAAGCAACTTTGGGAGTGTCATTTGACAAGGCAAGAGTAAACGGTACACGCGCGTGCATATATATATATATATACAGAAGCGGACAGACACGCATGCACGAAGCAATCAACACGCCAGCACCACCGACTCATTGTCACCTTCTTCTACACATACATTCATACAGCGTGAACACACACATGTCATTTTAAGTATGTTAATGACAGGAACCGTTGACAGTGCCCTAACAGATGTGGTGGGGTCCCGTGACAGGCGCGTTATACAACAATATATGTTGTTGTACTTTCCTGTCTGAGAGGTCATGAGGTCATTTCTTTGAGCAACGGAGAATACTTTCAAGACTGTAACAAGATGAGTGTACCAGCCCAAGGTGTCGCTGTTGTGTCTACGCTTCAAATCCAACGGTTTTTATGCGATTTCTTAGAAACCAGGAAACGATTTTTTTTAATTCAGTGTTTATCTGATTTCACTTTATATAAGAAGGCAATAACCCGGAAAACGCAGATTTTTTTTTTTTTTTTTTTTTTTTTTGGTATGTGAAATCATGTTAATTTTCTTTAATTTGTACCATCTGTATCAGAGGAGGAATTAGGCACAGAATGTATGTGGGAGAAAAGAGAGAGAGAGAGAGAGAGAGAGAGAGAAGGAGAGGAGAGAGAGAGAGGAGAGAGAGAGAGAGAGAGAGAAGAAAAAAATACATCAGTAAAAAGGGTTAATTTTTTTTAAGTCAGTGCTGCGATTTCACGAGCCAGACAGGCAGCCAATCGGGTTCCGAATCGGGGAAGGTGAAGTGGCATAACATTTTTTTTTTCCAGGTAGCCTAACCCAACACTCACATAACACCACTTCTGGATGTGACAGCCTGCGATTGAAAATCAAACCTGAAGTAAGTGCCTTGGGATTCGTGGCATATGAAAAGTCTTTGAGGATAAAGGTTGGTGATATCATCACAACGTTCAATAGCACTTGTCCAGGGCACTACTGTTTGGGGGTTCATAGCTACGTCTCAATAGCTGTACGTGTCAAAAGTGCCACGTGTTGATAGCACTCAAGTTCGCCGTTCTACCGATCTTTCTCGCTATGTGCCAAGAGCACTATGTCACCGCACAATTCTGTATCGAAGGCACCATTCTTTGCCTCACTTCTGGAGACTAACGCCACATTTTACTGACGCAGAATTTACTGATGTTAAATGATCGATCAGCCTTGTGCTCGATGCACAAAATTCTCACCCACTCTCTCTCTCTCTCTCTCTCTGATAAGACGGGGTGGAGGGCAGAAGGGGAAAGTAGGCAGGCGGGAGAAACGAGAATGTTCATGGAGACCTACACTGTTATGTCTGATAATTTTTGTAGAACTCAGAGAGAGAGAGAGAGAGAGAGAGAGAGAGAGAGAGAGAGAGAGAGAGAGAGAGAGAGAGAGAGAGAGAGTCTGTCCCTTCTCTCTCTGTCCCTCTCTCTCTGTGTCTGCTTCTGTCTGCTTTTCAGTACTATACCATACTCTACACTCCTCCCTCTCTTTCTTTCTATGATGAAAGCACTTTCCTCTTTGTCCTACTCTGTGTGATGTCTTCCTGATATGTTTCCACGCTACTCATTATTCTATGACTGCATCTATATTTTCTTCTTCTTCTGCGTTCGACGGCTACGCAGCTACAGCCGGACCCCAAAGGTGGCGCTAGCAGTCCCCAGGGTTTTCGTCTTTCATCATTGAGGGGACAGTCCTGGAGGACACGTGCTGGTGTCTGGTCGGCTTATCCACAAGGACACAGGGCTGAGTCTGCAGCTCCTAACCTCTTGAGGTGGGCACGCAGGCCAAAATGCCCAGTGCGCAAGCGGAAAATGGTTGTACTGTATTTATATTAATAGTAACAGCTCTCTTCTCCGTATGATGCCACCATTCTTCTCTCTCTGTCTCCGTCTCTGTCTCTGTCTGCCTCTCCCTCTCCCTCCCTCCCGCTGTTGGTCTCTATGAGGCTTTCCATGATGACGTTGAGAACACGGAGTGACGGTGTAACCCTGGGGGTTCATGTTCTCTTTCTTGTTTTTCTACGGACATTTTAATTCTCCGTTGTGGGGATGTTGAGTCAAATCCTGGTCCGAAGGGCAATTTGATCCAACCACGGCTGGGCAGTGGTGGAGTTAACTGCAGAGACAGAGTCAGTGGCAACCACGGCTTGGCAGTAGTGGGGTTAACTGCAGAGACAGAGTCAGTGGCAACCACGGCTTGGCAGTAGTGGGGTTAACTGCAGAGACAGAGTCAGTGGCAACCACGGCTTGGCAGTGGTGGGGTTAACTGCAGAGACAGAGTCAGTGGCAACCACGGCTTGGCAGTAGTGGAGTTAACTGCAGAGACAGAGTCAGTGGCAACCACGGCTTGGCAGTGGTGGGGTTAACTGCAGAGACAGAGTCAGTGGCAACCATGGCTTGGCAGTGGTGGGGTTAACTGCAGAGACAGAGTCAATGGCAGGAATCGTCATGTGGGACAGCGGGGCTTGACATTCAATGCAAACAAAAATGCTCGATATCTTGAGCATAGAAAGAAAAGAAACCACCTTTATAATCTTGAGGATCCCTCCCTGAAGGACGTGTGTACGCGCGCGCGCGCGCGTGTATGTGTGTGTGTGTGTGTGTGTGTGTGTGTGTGTGTGTGTGTGTGTGTGTGAGAGAGAGAGAGAGAGAGAGAGAGAGAGAGAGAGATAGAGCGAGAGAGAGAGAGAGAGAGAGAGAGAAAGAGCGAGAGAGAGTGTGTGTGTGTATGTGTGTGTGTGAGAGAGCCGATGTCATTGTTGAATTGTTCCACACAATGGCACCATCATCCACCGCCTAACCAAGGATACATAGGCTGTTTTCAAGTTTGTCGGTGTCAGCGTTGAATTGTCCCACACATTGGTGCCATAGACTGCCTTCTGATCTAGGACATGTGGGCTGTTTTCATGTTTGTCAATGTCATTGTTGAATTGTTGCACACAATGGCGCCATAATCTACCACCTTACCAAGGATATGTAATCTGTGTTCAAGTTTGTCTACGTCATTGTTGAATTGTTCCACACGATGACAACATAATCTGCCACCTTACCAAGGACATATAATCTGTGTTCAAGTATTTCTACATCATTGTTAAATTGTCACACACGATAGCATATTGTCTACGTCATTGTTGAATTGTTCCACACGATGACACCATAATCTACCACCTTACCAAGGACATGTGGGCTGTGCTCAAGTATGTCTACGTCATTGTTATATTGTCCTACACGATAGCATATTGTGTACGACATTGTAAATTGTCCCACACGATAGCACATTGTCTACGTCATTGTTAAATTGTCCCACACGATAGCATATTGAATACGTCATTGTTAAATTGTCCCACACAATAGCACATTGTCTACGTCATTGTTGAATTGTCCCACACAATAGCACATTGTCTATGTCATTGTTGAGTTTTTCCACATGATGACAGCATAGTCTGCCACTTTACCAAGGACATGTGAGCTGCGCGACGACATTCCTGAGTGTCACACTGTCACTCTTGCACACACGCAATCATGACAGCATTTACTCCATACGCACACGCAATCCCTCCAGTCAACCAAGCACTACAGAATGTTTTTTCTTCTCCCCCTCTCCTCCGGGGAAAAACACTTTACTAAATGAATTGAACAATCCGACAATGTTCATCACACTCTAGTTAGTTATCAAAGAAATTCTATACATGTTTTTTTCTCTCTCTCTCTCTTCACACTGAGAGATAAATCAAGTCTTGCTAGATACCTCCTTCTTGCTGGAGAAAGAATACACACATCCTCCAAGAATATAAAGTCATGGCCTTTTACACAACATTGGCCCAAGATCCAGACCAGGAGAATAAATCATTCATGTATTCATGATGCCATACCTGCATCAGAGAAAGCACTCGCCCCTTACTGTCATGATGCCCTGTCCGCATCAGAAAAAGTGCCTGCCCCTTGAACTCTCTAGTCACTGGGGAAACGATGAGATCCGACTCCTCTACCTGGGGTCTTCAATTGCTGGGGCTGAACTATCGGTGTGTTCCCCACACCATGGCCATCGTTAAACACCCGTCTCAGCACCTAAG
This sequence comes from Conus canariensis, assembly GCA_033310375.1. Classification (NCBI taxonomy): domain Eukaryota; kingdom Metazoa; phylum Mollusca; class Gastropoda; order Neogastropoda; family Conidae; genus Conus; species Conus canariensis. Next base: position 42,883,583 of record CM065746.1, read on the forward strand.
AAACAGATGTCGTCGCAGCATCAGAGGAGGAATAGCTGACGGGGTGAAGGGTGAAGGGTGAAGGGCTGAAACACGAATAAGGTTCGTGTAAGTAACCTGCTTCCCAATTTAACAAATGAATTCTTTCTTTCTCTTTTCTTTAGGCTTTCCCCTGTACCTTTCCCCAACTATCCATGGCTCACCTGGTAATGACTGGTCAGCGGTGAGGACCCCTTGACCAACGTCCTGACAGGTTCGAGTCTTTAGGCCATCTCCTGGGCTAAAACTAATTCTTTCCTCCCTTCTTCTAATGAGTGCATACTCAGTGTTCAAAACACATGACCAGCACCTTACCAGCCCTTATTAAACCATCTCTCAGTGGTCACTTTCATACTATTTTTATTCTGTGTTGTTTTGATTTCGTTTTAGAACACGGAAGTGCGACGTAATCGGCACACGTTTTTTAAGTTACGTCATCGCGATTGCGTCATCGTCCACTACTTATTCTAGCACGGTAACAAGACGGCAAGGCGACAAGTTGAAAATAAAGATTTTCGATTGGTTAAAAACATATTGTACTGTGTTCACTTGGAGATCTAAGTTGTCGTTGGTCAACGTCACAGGGATATCGACTGTCGGACCTAGTGGTTGACTGTAGGGAGTTTCTGAGGTAAGTATCGATCTGGTAGAATAGTTATCAATCCTATCGATGTGCAGGATAATCGAGGATACTGGGCAATGGCTGCTATCGTTCATATTGTGTTGTTTACAGGATTCCTGGGCGCTGAGGCGTGGAGCTGCCTGCCTGAACCTGCCGTACCATTCTTAACTAACATCGTTACTATTTTCTTTCAGGTTACGAATCGGGTGTGAATGAAGCCACATTAGGGAGATAGTGGTGATGTAAGTGCGTGTGTGCATGAGCAATTGTATTTTATGTGATCGGCCAGGCTTGGTCATTAAAAAAAGAGATTTTTTTTTTTTTTTTTTTTACAGACTCCACCTATGTTGGGATTTCACCTAATTTGATCCATCCACTTAACTGATCCTTCGACCTATGTTAATCCTTCAATCCAATTCAGCCCATCGTTCGTCAAGCTACACATCAAGAATTCTTCAAACTCATCGAGTAAACATCGTCTCCATTATCCCCGTCATGTGATTCTTTTACTGACGTAAAAAAAAAAAAATCATCGAACAAGTAACAAGATCGTACGGTAGAGCCGTAAGCCGTGGACGGTATTTGTGTTTTGTGCCGATATATTTTGTTTACTAATTATATCGGTGCTTCAGAAGAAACGAAGAGGACAGACAGTATTGTGTTTTGTGCCGATATATTTTGTTTATCAATTATATCGGTGCTTCAGAAGAAGACAAAGAGGACAAGTAATATTTGTGTTTCATGCCGATATATTTTATTTATGAATTATATCGGTGCCCAGGAGAAAACGAAGAGGACAGGTTTATATTCGTCTGAAGGCGTTCAGCAAACAATCGATTCGACAAGAAGATCATCAAGGTGTATTGACTATCTTATTAACTGTGCAACAAGTAACGGTGTGTGTGATCGTGAAGCAGCAAGTTTGCAAAGTGACGTGGACAGAGCTTGAAGAATTCCAGTGTGGGTAACGGAAAATTCCAGGCACGGTGACCACGACGACGACTTCTCTAACCGGATAAGCTGGGAGAGAATGTGGCACGAAAACGATGCAGCATACACGCACATAGATACATCAAAAATTTGTAAGTGGCGCGAGAGAAACGTATGAGTGCAAGGTTGTGAATTCGTTAATTTCAAATCATTGTCTGCGTAATTTGTAAATCCATCGTCACTCATTCACATCAAATCATCCTTCGCTCATACACGCGACATTCATATTCATATCATTCATCATTAGTTTAATAAATTTTATTTGAATCGTATCCATCCTTGTGAGTGTCTCCAAGTTGCGAGGAGAGAGACTTGTGGGAGAGAACATATTCACCCCATATACACCACATCCCCACAAGGACCGCGACAACCACCCTTGTCTATTTTACTGAGTAATCCTCACAATTATTGGGGACGCCCGCTAAACTAGTCAAGCCACATGAATATTCTTCCTTTTTAGTTGTGGCATGGGGGAAATGCTTCATATCACTAGACTAAATGTGATGGAGCGTCACATGCCTTGATGTGAGGCTACGTCACATGACACTGAGGTCAGTGTTTCAGGTGACGACGACATTCCTAATCCAGTGTTTCAGGTGACGATGACATTCCTGAGGCCAGTGTTTCAGGTGACGACATTCCTGAGGCCAGTGTTTCAGGTGACGACATTCCTGAGCCCAGTGTTTCAGGTGACGACACCATTCCTAAGACCAGTGTTTCAGGTGACGACATTCCAGAGGCCAGTGTTTCAGGTGACGACATTCCTGAGCCCAGTGTTTCAGGTGACGACGCCATTCCTAAGACCAGTGTTTCAGGTGACGACATTCCTGAGGCCAGTGTTTCAGGTGACGACATTCCTGAGCCCAGTGTTTCAGGTGACGATGACATTCCTGAGATCAGTGTTTCAGGTGACGACAACATTCCTGAGGTCAGTGTTTCAGGTGACAACGGCATTCCTGAGGCCAGTGTTTCAGGTGATGACATTCCTCAGGTCAGCGTTTCAGGTGACGACGACATTCCTGAGGCCAGTGTTTCAGGTGATGATGACATTCCTAAGACCAGTGTTTCAGGTGACGACATTCCTGAGGCCAGTGTTTCAGGTGACGACGACATTCCTAAGACCAGTGTTTCAGGTGATGACATTCCTGAGGCCAGTGTTTCAGGTGACGACATTCCTGAGGTCAGTGTTTCAGGTGACGACGACATTCCTGCGGCTGGTGTTTCAGGTGATGACGACATTCCTGAGGTTAGTGTTCCAGGTGACGAGGATGCTCCTGAGGCCAGTGTTTCAGGTGACGACGACATTCCTGAGACCAGTGTTTCAGGTGACGATGACATTCCTGAGGCCAGTGTTTCAGGTGACGACATTCCTGAGGCCAGTGTTTCAGGTGACGACGACATTCCTGAGGTCAGTGTTTCAGGTGACAACGACATTCCTGAGGTCAGTGTTTCAGCTGACGACATTCCTGAGGCCATTGTTTCAGGTGACAACGATTCCAGAGGTCAGTGTTTCAGGTGACGATGACATTCCTGAGGCCAGTGTTTCAGGTGACAACGACATTCCTGAGGCCAGTGTTTCAGCTCATGACATTCCTGAGGCCAGTGTTTCAGGTCACAACGACATTCCTGAGGTCAGTGTTTCAGGTGACAACATCATTCCTGAGGCCAGTGTTTCAGGTGACGATGACATTCCTGAGGCCAGTGTTTCAGGTGACGACATTCCTGAGGCCAGTGTTTCAGGTGACGACGATATTAGTGAGGCCAGTGTTTCAGGTGACGACATTCCTGAGGCCAGTGTTTCAGATGACGACATTCCTGAGGCCAGTGTTTCAGGTGACAACGACATTCCTGAAGCCAGTGTTTCAGGTGACGATGAAATTCCTGAGGCCAGTGTTTCAGGTGACGACATTCCTGAGGCCAGTGTCTCAGGTGACGACATTCTTGAGGTCAGTGTTTCAGGTGACGACGACATTCCTGAGGCCAGTGTTTCAGGTGACGATATTCCTGAGGCCAGTGTTTCGGGTGACGATGACATTCCTGAGGCCAGTGTTTCAGGTGACGATATTCCTCAGGTCAGTGCTTCAGGTGACGAAGACATTCATGAGACTGGTGTTTCAGGTGACGACGACATTCCTGAGGCCAGTGTTTCAGGTGACGATGGCATTCATGAGGCCAGTGTTTCAGGTGATGACATTCCTGAGGTCAGTGTTTCAGGTGACGACGACATTCCTGAGGTCAGTGTTTCAGGTGACAACGACATTCCTGAGGCCAGTGTTTCAGGTGACGACATTCCCGAGGCCAGTGTTTCAGGTGACGACATTCCTGAGGCCAGTGTTTCAGGTGATGACATTGCTGAGGTCAGTGTTTCAGGTGACGACATTCCTGAGGCCAGTGTTTCAGGTGACGACGACATTCCTGAGGCCAGTGTTTCAGGTGACGACATTCCTGAGGCCAGTGTTTCAGGTGATGACATTCCTCAGGTCAGTGTTTCAGGTGACGACATTCCTGAGGCCAGTGTTTCAGGTGACGACGACATTCCTGAGACCAGTGTTTCAGGTGTCGACATTCCTCATGTCAGTGTTTCAGATGACGACGACATTCCTGATGCCAGTGTTTCAGGTGATGACAACATTCCTGAGGCCAGTGTTTCAGGTGACGACGACATTCCTGAGGCCGGTGTTTCATGTGACGACGACATTCCTGAGGCCAGTGTTTCAGGTGACGACAACATTCCTGAGGCTAGTGTTTCATGTGACGATAACATTCCTGAGGCCGGTGTTTCAGGTGACGACGACATTACTGAGACCAGAGTTTCAGGTGACGACGACATTCCTGAGAACAGTGTTTCAGGTGACAACATTCCTGAGCCAGTGTTTCAGGTGACGACGACATTCCTGAGGCCAGTGTTTCAGGTGACGACATTCCTAAGGCCAGTGCATCAGGTGACGACGACATTCCTGAGGCCAGTGTTTCAGGTGACAACGACATTCCTGAGGCCAGTTTTTCAGCTGATGACATTCCTGAGGCCAGTGTTTCAGGTGACAACGACATTCCTGAGGTCAGTGTTTCAGGTGACAACGACATTCCTGAGGCCAGTGTTTCAGGTGACGACGACATTCCTAAGGCCAATGTTTCAGGTGACGACATTCCTGAGGCCGGTATTTCAGGTGACGACATTCCTGAGGTCAGTGTTTCAGGTGACAACGACATTCCTGAGGTCAGTGTTTCAGGTGATGACATTCCTGAGGCCAGTGTTTCAGGTGACGACATTCCTGAGGCCGGTGTTTCAGGTGACGATGATATTCCAGAGGCCAGTGTTTCACGTGAAGACATTCCTGAGGCCAGTGTTTCAGGTGACGACATTCCTGAGGTCAGTGTTTCAGGTGACAACGACATTCCTGAGGTCAGTGTTTCAGGTGATGACATTCCTGTGGTCAGTGTTTCAGGTGACGACATTCCTGAGGCCAGTGTCTCAGGTGATGACATTCCTGAGGTCAGTGTTTCAGGTGATGACGACATTCCTGAGGCCAGTGTTTCAGGTGACGATATTCCTGAGACACTGGCCTCAGGAATGTCGTTGTCACCTGAGACACTGGCCTCAGGAATGTAGTCACCTGAAACACTGACTTCAGGAATGTCATGACGACATTGCTTGTCTGCCCAGCGTTCCAGTTGGCTAAGGTCTTCTCGCTGTTTGACCAGTCGTCTGCAAACAGTGGACCCTGTGAGTTCACTGCTAGGGGGAAGTCATTTGTGTGACAAAGGAATAGTAGAGGTCCTAGAACAGTCCCCTGTGGAACCCCAAATTCCTCTGCAACTTCTGACGACATTTTCCCTTCGAGGTGGACACTATTTCTGTCGGTGAGAAACCTGTCAGCTCTCTCTCTCTCTCTCCCCCTCTCTCTCTCCTTCCCTCCCTCTGTGTGTGTGTGTGTGTGTGCGTGCGTGCGTGCGTGCGTGCGTGCGTGCGTGCGTGCGTGCGTGCGTGTGTGTGTGTGCCATGAACCAACCTGTGCGTTTACCTCTAGCTTGTTAGAGGTGAATGTTATTTACAGCAGACGGGAAGTTTTCAGCTGCAGCCCTATACTCAGGCAGTTTGTCTGTAGATTCTCAAGTTCACTACTCCAACAGGACTTGTAGCTGCGCGTGGCACCTCTCGGTATGATTTTATTCTCAAAATTCTTTAATAAGCACGTGTTGAAGTTCTTCACAATCATACTGACATCTGGGCCTTAGACTGTTGTATCTTTTGCCAGGATTCTGGATGTCCAGTTGGCCTTCATGAAGTTCTATCTTTTGCCAGGATTCTGGAAGTCCAGCTGGCCTTCATGAAGTTCTATCTTTTGCCAGGATTCTGGATGTCCAGCTGGCCTTCATGAAGTTCTATCTTTTGCCAGGATTCTGGATGTCCAGCTGGCCTTCATGAAGTTCTCTCTTTTGCCAGGATTCTAGCTGTCCAGCTGGCCTTCATGAAGTTCTATCTTTTGCCAGGATTCTGGATGTCCAGTTGGCCTTCATGAAGTTCTATCTTTTGCCAGGATTCTGGATGTCCTGCTGGCCTTCATGAAGTTCTATCTTTTGCCAGGATTCTGGATGTCCAGCTGGCCTTCATGAAGTTTCGCCGTAGGAAGATGGCTTCTGTGCAGGCTCCAGGATTCCATGTGCAGGAACAGGGGTCGGTTGTCACTGCCACCCAGCTGATCTTCTGACCACAGTTCCCACATGGCAGATTTATTTCTTGGTTCTTTATAACAGAGTTATCATTTGCTGTTATCATTTGCTGAATTCTCAACAGAGCAGTTATCTTCTTGCATCCCATTTTCAAAAGTGTTTCACATTTTACGATGAATAGAGACTTATGGACAAATACATCTGTTCAATTTCTGTAATGACAAACCAGCACAGTTTACATTTTCCCTTACAATAAATGAGATCTAAGACATGCCAATATATATTTATATATATATATATATATTTGTTAAAAAATATTTTTAAAATGAAGTATTAAAATCTACAAGCTTGTTTCTAGCGTTGCTATCTTCAGGATGTCTTTTGGGGCACGCCAACGATCTTTTATGGCGTGCGGGACTTGATTTCAACTCTGTGTGTGCAGGCGGATCTCATTTGCTGCACGTGCGGCCTGTGGTTCTTATTGGGGCCTGTTCAGATGGTATGTGCTAGCAAAGATTTCCACTTGTGCCTGCAATTGTTTACAATTTCTACTTTTGTGTTCAGAGTTGCTAAGTGTGGTTTGCATAATATTAACCATTTTTCTGTGGAGCATAGATTGCATCTTTTTGAGATATTGTTGTATGGTGTTGCTCTTTTTATGATTTTCCATGATATGTTGTAGTCTATTTTTTTATCTTTGAGTCTCCAAATGTATTTACTCAGCTCTGTTTGATTCTTGTATTTTTCATTTTTGAATGACTGTTTGTGGTTTGCGTATCTGGTTTTGAAAGTGTTTTCAGTAATCCCTATATATGTTTCTTTTTCATTTTCTGATGTTACCGTAGCTTGGTATACAATATTGCTGTGAAGACATTTATTGCTTAGGGGGCACTGTTCTTTTTTAGTGCAGTTGCAAGATGTCCTTTCGGCACCCTTCTCTTTTATGTTGCTTTTCATTTTGTTAGATGAGTCAATCATGTTTTTGAGGTTGGGCATACATGAGTATGATAGTTTAATGGTGTTTTTGTTGAATATTTTGGACAGTTTGTGTTCTTTTGGGAATGATGTTGCCAAGATTTTAAAGAATTCTTTTCCTACATTTGTTTTTACTTGTCCATCGTATGGTGGGTTGTACCATATGATCTTTCTTTTCCTATTTTTCTTATTTCTGTTCGTGCTGTTGTCTGGACTGTATTGTAGTTTGTAATTGTAACCACTTTTTTGTAATGCTTCTTGATATTCTGTTGCTGCATCATTGAATGCGTTTTCATTGCATGACAGGTTGGATAGTCTCTTGTTTATACCATTGGGTATTGTTTTTAGTATAGATGGTGGGTGGTTGCTTTTGATGTTTACGTAGACTGGTATGTCATTGGGTTTTTTGTATGGTTTGTACACATGGTCATTGAGGTCTAATGTTATGTCTAGGTAATTCACTACTTTTTTGTTTGCTTCTATTGTGATTTTTAAGTTGTGGTTTTTAAAGATTTTACATAATTCTTTTTTCTTGTTTTCAATGGTTCTTGGATTATTGTTTAATGCAGCGAGGCCGTCATCTCTGTATAAACCGGCCTGTTTTCCAAGTTGTTTTTGGATGTTGGATAGCATGAATAGTCCGACTAGTTCACATGTTTCGGCACCATCATACGATCCCATGGTTACATCAAATGTGGAGTTTTTGCTCGTTTTTTTAATCCAAGTTTCATTTCTGCTATGGAGTAAGGTTTTTTTGGTGTGGAAACTAATCTCCATTTCTGACTCTGTTATATTTGTGTATTTGTTGGCAAATTTCAAAGCTTTGTTGAGTAGTTCTTCATCTATGGATGGATAGAAGTCTACTATGTCAAATGTAATGAACATTGTATTTCTCTGTTTGTTGAGTTTCTTAAACCATTGTATGACTTCATAGCTGTTTTTCCAAAGGTTGTATTCGGTGTTTGATTTTATATCTTCTGTAGCCTTTTCCAAAATTCTCTTGCTTATTTTGCCCAGTTCGGATTTAGATGGGTTTATTAGTCTACATGTTGGGTTGTTTTGGAAGTTAGGCTTGTGGTCTTTAAGCGTTATGAAGGCTTCTTTTGTTGCTGTTGCCTCTACCCTATCACTTAACTCCATGCGGTGTGCAAGCTCTTTTTCTTTTTTGCGGATGTTGCTATGTGTAGTTTTATCAGCTTTCTTGTAGTTTTTCTGGATGTTTTTGTTTAAGAGTTGAGAGTATTCGTTTGGTTCCATTTTGTAAAAATTGCTCGTTTTGTCAGCCTTTACGAATATCTTTTTATTATTTTGGATTTGTTTTATATCATTTACTAGTGATGTTTGAAAGTTGTTATTTGATTTTTTGAATTTAATATTGGCTATCAGTCCCTTCATTTTGTCTTCAAAAGGTTTCATTTCATCTATTGTCGGAGGTGATCGCCATGATTTGAATCCATATGTATTTTTGTCTTCATTCTTTGCATTTGGGTTTAGGAAGAAGAACGCCTTCCATCTCATGTTGCGCACAAATTTCTCGGTTTGTTCTATCAGTTTTTTAGTGTAAGTTTTTGTTGAACAATTAAGTAGTGGGGGAAAACAAGTGCAGGCTAACAGGCTATATATATATATATATATATTATATATAATGTGCGTGTACGAGTCTCTCTCCTCTCTCTTCTTGTGTGTGTGTGTGTGTGTTGTGTGTCTGTGTGTCTGTGTGTCATATTACTCTCATGTATGAAACGAAACATACAGGGAACACAAGTAAAGATAATAGTATGAAGACTTGACTGAATCAATTTTACAACTGATGAAAACAGCGAAAACGGACAGAGCTGGACAAATTAAGGTACAGACGTACAGCCTTCTTGGGACTGTTTGCTTTGTTCAGTTCCAAGCAGATTCCCAGCATGGGACAGACTCCTGGACTCCAGGTCATTGAACAAGATCCCTGTCATGTACATGAGGTCAACGTGACCAGGTCAGTCGACACCATCCCTCTCAGTCATGTACATGGGGTCAACGTGACCAGGTCAGTCGACACCATCCCTCTCAGTCATGTACATGAGGTCAACGTGACCAGGTCAGTCGACACCATCCCTCTCAGTCATGTACATGAGGTCAACGCGACCAGGTCAGTCGACACCATCCCTCTCAGTCATGTACATGTCAACGTGACCAGGTCAGTCGACACCATCCCTCTCAGTCATGTACATGAGGTCAACGTGACCAGGCCAGTCGACACCATCCCTCTCAGTCATGTACATGAGGTCAACGTGACCAGGTCAGTTGACACCATCCCTCTCAGTCATGTACATGAGGGTCAACGTGACCAGGTCAGTCGACACCATCCCTCTCAGTCATGTACATGAGGGTCAACGTGACCAGGTCAGTCGACACCATCCCTCTCAGTCACTGTGGCACAGTCCGGAGCGCACAAGCTTTAACATGGACATATGTCATCGTGCCCCACAAAGTATTTCTTGACGTTTCAGTTTGGCCTGTGTTGACATCTCCCATTCTGGGTCACTGAATCTGCAATGTAAGTGTGGGTCACCACGATTCATTCTGTGTCACTTCATCTTAACAACACTCTGCGTCATTGTGACACAATGTGGATCACTTCACCTTTAACCTAGGTCTAGGTCATAGCTGCTCACTCTGCTTCGACGAACATGTAACGTCACTATGGGTTAGTAGCCTGTTCTTGGACACGTTACCTCACTTGGATCTGAGACAGTGACCCTTTATGAAATTCTTGGCCCCTGACCTAAACCTGGGTTTTACTATCTGATGATGGGTCACCTGACCGTCAACCTTGATATGGAGCTACACCATTATTCATTGTGATTTGAGGGAGTGGGGAAACACAGACCCTGGGGAAACACAGACCCGGGGTAAGCACAGACCTGGGGAAACACAGACCTGGGGGAAACACAGACCCTGGGGAAACACAGACCTGGGGGAAACACAGACCCTGGGGAACACAAACCCTGGGGAAACACAGACCTGAGGGAAACACAGACCCGGGGGAAACATAGACCTGGGGGAAACACAGACCCTGGGGAAACACAGACCTGGGGGAAACACAGACCCTGGGGAACACAGACCCTGGGGAAACACAGACCTGGGGAAAACAGACCTTGGGGAAACAGACCTTGGGGAAACACAGACCTTGGGGAAACACAGACCCTGGGGAAACAGACCTGGGGGAAACACAGACCTGGGGAAACACAGACCTGGGGGAAACACAGACCTGGGGAAAACACAGACCGCAGACCTGGGGGAAACACAGACCTGGGGAAAACACAGACCTGGGGAAACACAGACCTGGGGGAAACACAGACCTTGGGGAAACACAGACCTGGGGAAACACAGACCTGGGGAAACACAGACCCTGGGGAACACAAACCTGGGGAAACACAGACCTGGGGAAACAGACCTGGGGGAAACAGACCTGGGGGAAACACAGACCCGGGGAAACACAGACCCGGGGAAACACAGACCCGGGGGAAACACAGACCGGGGGAAACACAGACCCGGGGGAAACACAGACCTGGGGGAACACAGACCTGGGGGAACACAGACCGGGAGGAAACACAGACCGGGGGGAAACACAGACCGGGGGGAAACAGACCCGGGGGAAACACAGACCCGGGGGAAACACAGACCCGGGGGAAACACAGACCCGGGGGAAACACAGACCTGGGTGAAACACAGACCTGGGGAAACACAGACCTGGGGAAAACACAGACCCTGGGGGAAACACAGACCTGGGGGAAACAGACCTGGGGGAAACACAGACCTGGGGGAAACCGACCTTGGGGAAACAGACCTTGGGGAAACAGACCTGGGGGAAACACAGACCTGGGGAAACAGACCTGGGGGAAACACAGACCCGGGGAAACACAGACCCTGGGGAACACAGACCTGGGGAAACACAGACCTGGGGAAACAGACCTGGGGGAAACAGACCTGGGGGAAACAGACCTGGGGGAAACACAGACCTGGGGAAACACAGACCCGGGGGAAACACAGACCTGGGGAAACACAGACCCGGTGGAAACACAGACCTGGGGAAACACAGACCCTGGGGAAACACAGACCTGGGGAAACACAGACCTGGGGGAAACAGACCTGGGGGAAACACAGACCTGGGGGAAACACAGACCCAGGGGAAACACAGACCAGGGGAAACACAGACCTGGGAGAAACACAGACCCGGGGGAAACACAGATCTGGGGGAAACACAGACCTGGGGAAACACAGACCTGGGGGAAACACAGACCTGGGGAAACACAGACCTGGGGAAAACACAGACCTGGGGGAAACAGACCTGGGGGAAACACAGACCTGGGGAAACACAGACCAGACCTGGGGAAACACAGACCAGACCTGGGGAAACACAGACCTGGGGGAAACACAGACCTGGGGAAACAGACCTGGGGGAAACAATGACCTGGTGGAAACACAGACCTGGGGAAACACAGACCCTGGGGAACACAAACCTCGGGAAACACAGACCTGGGGGAAACACAGACCTTGGGGAAACAGACCTGGGGGAAACAGACCTGGGGGAAACACAGACCTGGGGAAACACAGATCTGGGGGAAACACAGACCCGGCGGAAACACAGACCCTGGGGAAACACAGACCTGGGGGAAACACAGACCTGGTGAAACACAGACCTGGGGTTTAACAGACCTGGGGGAAACAGACCTGGGGGAAACACAGACCCGGGGGAAACAGACCTGGGGAAACACAGACCCGGGGGAAACACAGACCTGGGGGAAACACAGACCTGGGGAAAACATAGACCTGGGGAAACACAGACCTGGGGAAACAGACCTGGGGAAAACAAAGACCTGGGGAAAACACAGACCTGGGGGAAACACAGACCTGGGGAAACACAGCCTGGGGAAAACACAGACCCAGGGGAAACACAGACATGGGGGAAACACAGACCAGGGGGAAACACACCAACGGAAAACCTAGACCTGGGGTCCCTTCAGAAATGCCCATCACATGGGGCACACAGAGACAGGGACATACATGATGGGGGCACACACAGACTGGGATGTTGAGAGACGGGGATATACAGAGACGCGAGTACATAGGGACAGGGGCACTTAGAGATGCGATCGCATAGAGACGGGAGCACATAGAAACTTGCGCCCTACGCTATGTAGCCACTGCAAACAAATTATTGTCGTGTTCTTTTTTGGAAAAGTCATTTCTAAATATGGCCTATGAATTGGACACAGATATCCTAACAACAAAAAAGTATGATACATGAAACAAGCATCGACAGTTTGTAGATATACAGAACTGGTTCAAATGACCAAAAGCCTGGTGGGAAGCAGAACGAACTAGGTGCAGTCTAGTCACTGACTGCGTTGACAGACACATTGATGGAAACGGGTCTGATGCATGAAACATGCAGGGCTTGTTTCAAGCCACTTCTTTGGAGACACACTGGGTTTTCCATTCCTGTGTCTTCCAGCCTTTCATAGGCTTACTGCGCCTGGCAGGATTGGCTGACGATTGAGTACACCAGTTCAGTTCTCATTTGCTGTGCCTTGTGACATGCATCTCAGCAGATTAGAGACTGTGGGCAGATGAGTTCACGCCAGAGTAGCTTGGAAACCTTCGGGAAACACGGAAATCACTGTCTGGGTCTCTTTGGCTGTGAACACCCTCACTTTCCTTTTGACGCTGCTGTCGGCAGGAAACAGAATAACCCTCCCTCTCTCTCTCTGCATAGGTGTGCATCTGATAGGGGAGTAAGAGGACACTGGCGATGGTGGTGGTGGTGGTGGTGGAAGTGTATGCATGCACACGCGTGTGTGCATGCGTGTGTATGTGTGTGTTGTTCCTACTCAACACACTTTTCATCTTCTTCCAGTCCAATTTTTACACCTGTCCGCAAAGAATTCAGCTTATTCCATCCCTTGACTTTTTCCTTATGTATTCCCTCTTGCACTCTGCTTCCTCTTCTCTTTCCTAGACTGAAAAAAAAGACTAGCACTTGGTCCATTGTCTTTTAACCTCCTTAATTTGGTCAATGTTGTTGTGATTGTATTCTAACCTCATTAATTTGGTCAATGTTATTGTGATGTAGAAAACATTCTCTGCCTTTTGCCAGTGGGCTGCTTTTCTTGTCATCATCTTTTCTTTTCATTCCTCTACCGATATTTGTGTTCCATGTTTCCCTTTCCCATCCACACCTGTCATTGACAACACAAGTCTTCAAAGTCCAGTCTCTCATTTCTCAATCACCCCCCTCCACCAGTTTCTGGTCAGACATCTCCTCTGTCAGTTTCTCATTTCCACTCTCTGGGTTCTCATAGTCAAATTCCCCTCTTCCTCCTCTTGTCATTCTGGTCTTTGTTTTTCTTTTCTTCTTGTTTAGTCTTTACATATTTCTTCATCCATGATGAAACCTTCGTGGTTTGCTGGAGTGCAAAAGCCATGACATGACTACGACTGAGAGAGATCTTTGTGCTTTCCCAACCTTTCCCCGAGTTATATGCAGTTTAAACACACACACACACACACACACACACACACACACACACCACACCACACACACACACACACACACACACACACACACACACACAGGATGTATAATGTATACATAAAACAGCATGTTTTGTAAATTATTTTGAAGAGGTAATGCAGTGTTCACTATCATGTATTGAGGTCCTCTCAATTATCCACACTGGAAAAGACCCTTTGCATTTTTTACCTACATTTATTTGCTTTCAGTGTATGGTGTTCATGCCTTAAAAACTTGCTTTATATGCTCCTTGTTCACAGGAACAGTGATGACATACTTTCAATTAAAATGCCTCTGATGTTTTGGGACCACTAATTGATTTATAGCAATCTGTTAAAAGTTCTTTAAAGGAATTCAGATTCTTTCTGCATTGGAATGAATGAAACCACAACTGTCTGGTGTGTTGTTTGATTCTTTTCATATGTAATTCCTCTTCTTGATCTTCTTAAATTTAAAACATCGCTTTGATATTCATACGAAGCATTTTGTTATGGATTTTTGTCCTTCTTCTTAAAACAGTGAGTGTGTGTGTGTGTGTGTGTGTGTGTGTGTGTGTGTGTGTGTGTGTGTGTGTGTGTGTGTGTGTGTGCGCGCGCGCGCATGTGTGCACGCACGTTTGAGGTGTGGGGGAGAGGGACTGAGTATGCTGTCTATGTTGAGAGTTGACTTTGACGAGATGACAGCCCTCATACGGCCCCTTGCAGTTGCCTCAGCTATAAGCAACATGAGTTGAATTCATGTTGAAAGTGGATGGAACAAGTCTTTGTGGTCCCAGTCTTCCTATCTGAGCCCTTAGCATACTTTATCCTGGATGGGGCAGACTCAAACCAATGACCTCCCTGACCACTGCTCTTGACACTAATCGCTGCGCCACCGGGGCTTCACATCAACTGGCTACAGGACTGTGATGAGGGAGGGACTGGGAGAAAGGGAGGGAGGAGGAGGGTAAGGTAATGTTGCTTATAGCCCAGCTGACTGCAAAGGGCCATATCAGGGCTGTCACCGCATTGAAGTCAACTCACCATGGGAGGGAGAGAAAGGTCAGGGATATATACATATGAAAAGTGAACTTCATAAGGCTTAAATTTCCTACAAATATCAGGTGTCCCTGTGGCTCAGTGGTTAGAGTGCGAGTCATTAAGTGGAAAATGAGCATGTCCAGAAGGTCATGGGTTCGAATCCCAGCCATGGCTCGTCCCAAGATGGGGAAAAAAAAAAAAAAAAAAAAAGGGCAGAGGGGCATCCAGAGTCATGAACCGGGTGTGGCCCAACCCCCCTAGAGTGTCAGGAGATAAGGGCCGAAACACTTGCTTGAAGGGGGCTTCTCTTCTGGACTCTCTGCTGCCACGCTCTCCACGAGTTTCTTTCTACTGATGCATGGGTAAACCATTGACTTCCGGGAATAGGCCGGAGGATGTCCGGGAAAGACCGGAGGACACTGGGAAAGACCAGAACCAAGGGCTCTGTGGGCTGGCTCCCCACTTTGCCTTCAATATGTGGCTACTAAGTACAAAAAGAAAAGATGCTCCCAGGATTCACCGAAAGGGGGAGAGAATGATGAATCCATCGGTGCTCAACCAATCAAGACTGCAAATTCCAAACGGACTATGAACATGGACCAAATGGAATATCCATGTGTCTGTGGAAAGCGTTTCGCTACCACCCGTGGCATGAAGATCCACAGAACAAAGATGGGATGTGTGAAGACTCATCTGAATGAGCAGCAGCGCACTGCATCAGCAGATAAGACGTCGGAAGACCAAGGCCAGGATTTAAACCACAGTGCCAAGGACATCTACGCTGTTGGTTCGGATGAGGAATTTGCACAGGCCCTTGATGCCAGGCGCCTGAAACTCAACCTGCCACGAGCAAACGAAACTAAAGATTGGGAGAAACTGGATGCAAAAATCGTCCAAAGACTCGATGCACTGATAGGGAAAAGCACCCTGGAACACAAACTAGCCACATATGGGGACATTGTGTATGCCACATGTAGAGACGCCTATGGAGCAAAACTACCCAAAGAGAAAACACCTCCAAAGAAATCCAGACGCCAAGAAGAGATGGACAAGATCAGGGTCCAAAAGAAAAACCTCAAGAAGCAAATGAAGACCGCACTGCCAGCTGAAAAACAAGGCTTGGAAAAACTCTGGAAAGACCTGAAAGCAAAACACAGCGCCCTCAGCAAAGCGGAATCTGCGAGGAAGAGGAAGAGCAAAAAGAGAAGACACAAGAGCGCTTCTTCAGAGACCCCTTCCAGTTTGCCAAAACACTGTTTGAACAGCCAAAATCTGGGACCCTAAGTGTGGACAAAGGAGTTCTTGAGCAGCATCTGAGGAAAACATACTCTGACTCACAGAGCAAAGCACCACTCGATATTCAAGGTCTGGTGTGGCCAACCAACCCTGAGGAACAGTTCAATGACAAGCCTCCAACGTTGGCGGAAATCAAGAAGGTGGTTGACAAAGCCAGAGCCAAATCATCACCAGGGCCAAACGGAATACCTTACCAGCTATACAAGAAATGTCCCCAGGTGCTGGAGTGGCTCCACAGGCTGCTGCGATCAGCTTGGAGAAACCAGAAGATCAGCAGCCAGTGGATGACGGCAGATGGTGTGTACATCCCCAAAGAGCAAAACTCAAGTGACATCAGCCAGTTCAGGCCAATATCACTACTGAACGTCAAAGGGAAAATCTTCTCTGTCATGGCAGCAAGGCTGACCAAGTACCTCATGGAAAACAAGTACTTGGATGTGTCAATCCAGAAAGGTGGCATCCCAGGCGTAGCTGGCTGTGTAGAACACGCCACAATGATCTGGGACGCAATCCAAAGAGCAAAAACAGAAAAGAGAGACCTGGACGTAGTGTGGCTTGATCTGGCAAACGCATATGGATCTGTACCCCATGAGATGATACAGTTGGCTCTTGAGATGTACCATGTGCCAAAGAACATCCGTGACATGCTCAAGAAGTACTTCAATGGCTTCTCAATGCGGTTCTTTACCAAGGAGTACACAACAGATTGGATCAACTTGGAAGTGGGCATTGCAATGGACTGTGCAATTTCCCCAATACTGTTCGTGTTGGCAATGGAAGTCATCTTGAAAGCAGCAACAAGCAATGCAAGACAAACAGACCTTGGCGATGGATACAAGATGCCCCCTCTCAAGGCCTTCATGGATGACACTACAGTGATTTCATCCAGAGAAGACAAGACACGTCATGTGCTGGAAAGGCTGGACGACATAGTTGCCTCATCCAGAATGAAGTTCAAGCCAAAGAAATCACGGAGTCTCTCACTGAGGAAAGGAAAAGTGGCCGGATCTGTGGTCTTCAGTGTTGCCAACCAGGCCATTCCAACAGTCACAGAAGAGCCAGTCAAGAGCCTTGGAAGATGGTATGATGATACGCTGAAAGACACACAAAGAGCAAAAGAAACCAAACAGATGTCGGAAGAAGGCTTGGAAACCACTGACCAGTGTGGGGGCCCTGGCAAATACAAGGTCTGGTGTCTGCAATTCATGCTGATACCAAAGCTCCTATGGCCTCTGATGATATATGACATCTGCACCAGCACAGTGGAGGCAATGGAAGCCAAAATCAACAAGTTCACAAGGAAATGGCATGGTGTCCCACCCTGTCTGACTGACATAGCGCTGTACTGTCGCCAAGCAAAGCTGAAACTACCACTGAAATCCATCCTGGAAGAATACAAAGCAGGGAAGATCAGACTTCAAAGCATGCTGGAGGACTCAGGAGGCAAGGTGGTAGAAACAATCAAGCCCCAGCTGAAGACAGGCAGAAAATGGAAAGTTCAAGAGGCGATGGATTCTGCAAAAGAAAGTCTCAAGATCAGAGAAATAACAGGACACACACAGACCAACAGACAAGGACTGGGGGTGACCAAAACTGAATGGTGGTCAAAGGCCAAAGGAAAAGCCAAAAGAGACATGATGATTCAGGAGATGAGAAAAGAAGAAGACCAAAAAAGACTCCAAAAAGCAGTCCAGCAGAGCCAGCAAGGGCAATGGACAACGTGGGAGAATGCACTCCAAAGAAGCCTCACTTGGAATGACATTTGGCACATGGCCCCTCTCAGGATCAGCTTCATTCTCAGAGCTGTATATGACCTTCTGCCCTCAAATGCAAACCTGGTGAAGTGGGGAAAAACAGACGATCCTGCATGCCCCCTCTGCCATGAAAAACAAACAGTGGAGCATGTCCTAAGCTCATGTAATGTAGCCCTGGCTCAAGAAAGGTACACATGGAGGCACAACCAAGTGCTCAAAGAGATTGTACAAGTAGTCTGGGCTAGTACCAACACCACAAAAGGGAAAATCAGGACTCCAAAAGCACCCGCAACATTCGTCACGGCAGGAGGCGGCAAATCATGGCCAAGAACAACAATGCCACTCGGAACATGCAGGCAGAGTCTGCTGGACGGGGCAGATGACTGGGAGTGCACTGCAGACCTCCCAGAATGGAAGAGTCACCCAGAGATCATCAGCAAGAGTGGCATGAGACCAGACATAGTAGTCCACTCTCAGTCAACCAAGCAGCTGATCATGATCAAGCTCACGGTGCCATATGAGAACAGAATGGAGGCAGCTCAAATCTACAAGACTGAAAAGTATGCCGATCTGGCAAACAACCTGAGGAGAGAAGGCTATCAGGTCAAAGTCCTCACTGCAGAAATTGGAGCTGGAGGGTTTGTAGGAACATCTGCATACACCCTCATGAAACAGCTCTCAGTTGCAGGGAGGGAAAAAACCAGAGCCCTGAAAGCAATGGCAGAAGCGGCAGAGAGGTGTTCAAGCTGGATCTGGTCAAGGAGGAACAAAAGTGAACTTCATAAGGCTTAAATTTCCTACAAATATCAGGTGTCCCTGTGGCTCAGTGGTTAGAGTGCGAGTCATTAAGTGGAAAATGAGCATGTCCAGAGGGTCATGGGTTCGAATCCCAGCCATGGCTCGTCCCAAGATGGGGAAAAAAAAAAAAAGGGCAGCAGAGGGACATCCGGAGTCATGAACCGGGTGTGGCCCAACCCCCCTAGAGTGTCAGGAGATAAGGGCCGAAACACTTGCTTGAAGGGGGCTTCTCTTCTGAGGACTCTCTGCTGCCACGCTCTCCACGAGTTTCTTTCTACTCTACATATGAAGGTATTGGGAATGCCTGTAGTTTGCAGAAAGGGGTGTGACTATGTGGGAGGGGGTGGGAAGGCTGGCAAGAGCAGGGCGGGAGGTGGTGGTGTAGGAGACTAGATGAGGTGTTTGATGATAACAGTGAAAACATGACTGTGTCCTTTCTGTGTTAATTGCTAGTGTTTTGTGTCTAGTAGTGTCCTGTCTGTGTTAATCGCTAGTGTTTTATGTCTAGTTGTGTACTTTTTGTGTTAATTGCTTGTGTTTTGTGTCTAGTTGTGTCCTGTCCGGGTTAATCGTTAGTGTTCTGTGTCTAGTTGTGTCCTTTCTGTGTTAATTGCTAGTGTTTTGTGTCTAGTTGTGTCCTTTCTGTGTTAAGTGCTTGTGTTTTGTGTCTAGTTGTGTCCTTTCTGTGTTAATCGCTTGTGTTTTGTGTCTGGTTGTGTCCTTTCTGTGTTAATTGCTAGTGGTTTGTGTCTAGTGTCCTTTCTGTGTTAATTGCTAGTGTTTTGTGTCTAGTTGTGTCCTTTCTGTGTTAATTGCTAGTGTTTTGTGTCTAGTGTCCTTTCTGTGTTAATCGCTAGTATTTTGTGTCTAGTGTCCTTTCTGTGTTAATTGCTAATGTTTTGTGTCTAGTTGTGTCTTGTCTGTGTTAATCGCTAGTGTTTTGTGTCTAGTTGTGTCCTTTCTGTGTTAATTGCTCATGTTTTGTGTCTAGTTGTGTCCTTTCTGTGTTAATCACTTGTTTCTTGTGTCTAGTTGTGTCCTTTCTGTGTTAATTGCTAGTGTTTTGTGTCTAGTGTCCTTTCTGTGTTAATCGCTAGTGTTTTGTGGCTAGTGTCCTTTCTGTGTTAATTGCTTGTGTTTTGTGTCTAGTTGTGTCCTTTCTGTGTTAATCGCAAGTGTTTTGTGTCTAGTGTCCTTTCTGTGTTAATTGCTTGTGTTTTGTGTCTAGTTGTGTCCTTTCTGTGTTAATCGCTAGTGTTTTATGTCTAGTTGTGTCCTTTCTGTATTAATCGCTAGTGT
>CM065746.1:42906086-42911086 GCA_033310375.1 Conus canariensis
GTGTGTGTGTGTGTGTGTGTGTGTGTGTGTGTGTGTGTGTGTGTGTGTGTGTGTGCACATCTGTAACCAATAAGTAGTGGGGGGAAAAACCACAACCCAAGTCTGTCTGCCTCAGCACTCTGACGTCATGATGACGGCGTTTTCTCCAGTCTGATCTTCGTCGTCTCTGCCTTTTCCAGCTGCAGGCGCTCTGCAATGTCATCACAGCATCATGTCTGTTCAGAGATGATGAACAGTCAAACATACCTATTGGTACGATTTCATTCAAATCACCCAATCTGTCTGCTCGCAGATGAAAAGATAAATACTGTGTTTATGCATTCAATATTTTCTAGGCTAAATTGCAATAAAACTTAAAACATTGAAACGATAATATATTCCTCACACACACACACACACACACACACACACTGGATAGAACAATAGATTAATAGATTTTAAGTATGCTCAATCGATGAGCCAGGTTGTTGTTCTTTACTCTGGATACAAAATTGATTTTCTTTTCTTTCCTTTTTCTTTCTTTTTTTTTCTTCAACTTTTGTTGTACACACAGTAGGTTACTGTCAATAAATGCCAAAACCAAGTTTAAAACGTGATATAAGAAAGAAAGAAGAACATTAATTGTGACTGTCAATGCTTTTAATCAATACAGTTGCCAGATCTGCACTTGTCCAAAGTTCCATTCACTATGTGATTCTATGTAATAGCGAAGAACATTTTTTTTTTTTTTTGATGTTCTAATATCTGAGGTGTCGTTCTGCATTTTAATAAACCTGACATTTGTCATGACGAATGAAACAGCATCTGTTTTAAATGGATGTTTCAAAGCAAATGTGATAAGAATCTCTGAGAATGACATACTCACACAGCTCTGTAATTTCTTACCCAGGCTGGTTACTTCTAAACACAATTCCATGAACGATGTCCTCAGCAACTCTTGGACCATGCACTGTTTATATGTATACCTTACATTGTAACAGGATAACCATTTGCTCATGCTTGGTATAAATCTGTTAGAACAATAAATGAATACAGCTGATTGCCTACATACTTTGGAGAAGTTGACTCAAACACTCCTGTTTTGTCTTAATTGCCCTCACATATTTACACCACCTGAGTATTTGACGACTTTTAACAGTTGTTTCCCTTTAATTGATAAGCAGCTTCTCTCTGTCTCATACCAGGGGTTTGAGATTCACTCAACACCTGAAGGAAGGCATGAAAGGGGACACAGAAAAAAAAACAACTGATCCATTAATGTCAGTCTTCTTATGGTGCCTGAGACCTCACACTTTCCTGAAAGTTCAGAGGGCGAGTGTGAGCCCCAACCTCTCAGCCACAAACCAGGTTCTGTCACCTCCACAGAGCCTGGGACCCCAGTGAGTCCATGACATGTGGCAGTGAGTCCATGACACCTGGCAGTGAGTCCATGACATGTGGCAGTGAGTCCATGACATGTGGCAGAGTCCATGACACCTGGCAGTGAGTCCATGACATCTGGCAGTGAGTCCATGACATCTGGCAGTGAGTCCATGACATGTGGCAGTAAGTCCATGACATCTGGCAGTGAGTCCATGACATGTGGCAGTGAGTCCATGACATCTGGCGGTGAGTCCATGACATGTGGCGGTGAGTCCATGACATGTGACAGTGAGTCCATGACACCTGGCAGTGAGTCCATGACATGTGGCAGTGAGTCCATGACATGTGGCAGTGAGTCCATGACATGTGGCAGTGAGTCCATGACATGTGGCAGTGAGTCTATAACATCTGGCCCAGCAAAGGAAAGAGACACTCTGCTAACGCACGGCCAAGTGGACAGCAGACTGACCAGTAGGCCTGCACCAAGCAGTGACACCACCCGACAGGACACAGATCCTTCAGCCTCTCCATCCACGTGGTGACACCACCCAACAGGACACAGATCCTTCAGCCTCTCCATCAACGTGGTGACACCACCCAACAGGACACAGATCCTTCAGCCTCTCCATCCACGTGGTGACACCACCCAACAGGACACAGATCCTTCAGCCTCTCCATCCACATGGTGACACCACCCAACAGGACACAGATCCTTCAGCCTCTCCATCCACATGGTGACACCACCCAACAGGACACAGATCCTTCAGCCTCTCCATCCAAGCAGTGACACCACCCAACAGGACACAGATCCCTCAGCCTCTCCATCCACATGGTGACACCACCCAACAGGACACAGATCCTTCAGCCTCTCCATCCACATGGTGACACCACCCAGCAGGACACAGATCCTTCAGCCTCTCGGTCTCCATCCAAGTGGTGACACCACCCAAAAGGACACAGATCCTTCAGCCTCTCCATCCACATGGTGACATCACCCAACAGGGCACAGATCCTTCAGCCTCTCGGTCTCCATCCAAGTGGTGACACCATCCAATAGGACACAGATCCTTCAGCCTCTCCATCCACATGGTGACATCACCCAACAGGGCACAGATCCTTCAGCCTCTCTATCCACATGGTGACACCATCCACTAGGACACAGATCCTTCAGCCTCTCCATCCAGGCAACTCTAACCTAAGTTTTAAAAATATTTAAAATAACTCCACCAGCTTTAATGGTCAAACCAATTACAAGACAAAACATGACCTGTTTCGACCTCTTAGGTCTTCTTCCAGCAAACTAAACAACACTCAGGAATGAAAACAATGAAAGAACAATCACTTGTCTTGTCAAATTCAGCACCAGATGGGCCTTGAAGAACAAGCAATCACTTACCTTGTCAAATTCGATGCCCATCTTGCGCCAAATTTGGCAAGTGATTGCTCGTTCAATCTCTGCCTGCAGTCACCTTCCTCTCCAACTTACTCTAACCCACTAAGTCATCACTTACCCACTGGTCTCCAACTGGGGTCAGTAAAACACTTCATGCCCTTCCTCTGTAAGAGATGAGCTGAAGGGAGATAAATCATTTCATGCCCTTCCTCAGTAAGAGATGAGCTGAAGGGTGATAAATCATTTCATGCCCTTCCTCAGTAAGAGATGAGCTGAAGGGAGATAAATCATTTCATGCCCTTCCTCTGTAAGAGATGAGCTGAAGGGAGATAAATCATTTCATGCCCTTCCTCTGTAAGAGATGAGCTGAAGGGTGATAAATCATTTCATGCCCTTCCTCAGTAAGAGATGAGCTGAAGGGAGATAAATCATTTCATGCCCTTCCTCAGTAAGAGATGAGCTGAAGGGAGATAAAACAGTTCATGCCCTTCGTCTGTACGAGATGAGCTGAAGGGAGATAAAACAGTTCATTCCCTTCCTCAGTAAGAGATGAGCTGAAGGGAGATAAATCATTTCATGCCCTTCCTCAGTAAGAGATGAGCTGAAGGGAGATAAATCATTTCATGCCCTTCCTCTGTAAGAGATGAGCTGAAGGGAGATAAATCATTTCATGCCCTTCCTCAGTAAGAGATGAGCTGAAGGGAGATAAATCATTTCATGCCCTTCCTCAGTAAGAGATGAGCTGAAGGGAGATAAATCATTTCATGCCCTTCCTCTGTAAGTGATGAGCTGAAGGGAGATAAATCATTTCATGCCCTTCCTCTGTAAGAGATGAGCTGAAGGGAGATAAAACAGTTCATGCCCTTCCTCAGTAAGAGATGAGCTGAAGGGAGATAAACAGTTCATGCCCTTCCTCAGTAAGAGATGAGCTGAAGGGAGATAAAACAGTTCATGCCCTTCCTGAGCCTGTAAGAGATGAGCTGAAGGGAGATAAATCATGTCATGCCCTTCCTCTGTAAGAGATGAGCTGAGGGGAGAAAAGGCCAGCCAAAGTGAGACTTGACTGACACCTAGTGTAAGCTAAAAGCACTTCTCTGAAAAAGACAATTCCTTGTATCCCAGGTAAAATGTTGCGAGTGAAACTGCGCTTGACTTGTGTCAGTCTATTTGTTGTTCATACACCATTTCATGTTTGACCCTGTGTCTAATTCTGTCTGTCACTCATAGCACAAGCATTGTAAAGGGCCTGAACTGAAGGTAAATCACAACTGAGCCATTCTTTTGTAGTTTTATCATCCTGATAAGAATAAAAATGCCTTTTAATAAGTAGCATTAGAAAGTTGCTCCTTCCACATCTAGTAAGAGAGGAGAGACTGGGAGTGAATTTCAATTTATCAAAACAAAACAAAAACACATTTACCACTTTTATAGAAAAATTCACCTTAAGTTCCTCCCCAACAGAATCACACCTTCTACCCTGATTCATGGCACTTTCTAGGTGGAGTTTGGTGCATGTTGGATCAGAACAGGCACCACTGAACACCACCAGAGTGACCCAGCAGCAACACACAGTCTCACTGCTCCCTCTGGTCTGCCAGTGGTGAGGGTGTTACAGGATGAAGCTAGCTAGCTAAACATGGAGCCCTGTGTTTGAAGGATCTTACATAAGTAGCGTGGGTGTACCATCACTGACAGGGCATGGGATGTGACAGAGAAAAGCAAACATAAAATGAGGCAAACTTTGCATCACGTGTTCTGCGGGAAGCTCCTTACCTTGCAGGGGAGTGATGTCGGAATGCTTCTCCTCCATCGCCAGCCACATTTCCTGGCACACACGGGTGTTGTGCCGTGTCATGACGTAGGAGCTAACGGTGCCCACTGCGATAGGCAAGAGGAGGAAATAGTTACGTCCATAAGGCAGTCGTGTCCTCAGCAACTCTTGGGCCAGGTAGACTGATGCTCCGCCTGGAGGAATGAAAGACATTTATTTTAATCTCCACGTTTGAAGGTGAGGAAAGACAAACAATCAGAAGCTCCCCTTCTTCCTCTCTGATTCTTTGTTTACCTTTTTTTTTTAAACCTCTTCCTAGACAATTTGTCTTCACCCATATCTGTTAACAGGTTTGTTTGTGTGTCAACAAAACAACATGAAAACTACTGAACCACTTTTCATCAGACTGGGTAGAAAGATGGAATGTGACACATGACTGAACCTACAGAGCTGGAACAGTTCAGCTGTTAAAGT
>CM065746.1:42916086-42958586 GCA_033310375.1 Conus canariensis
CACACACACACACACACACACACACACACACACACACACACACGCACGCACACGCACACGCACGCACGCAGCACGCACACACTCAAACACACACACACACACACACACACACACACACACACACACACACACACACACACCTTGTCTAATATCACATTTAGTGAAAAGACGTTAAATTGAAGAACAACAACAACAACACACACACATACACACACACACAGCTCTCAGAAGAAGACAAAACCCATATCTTCTGTTTCTACCGGGACAGTTTCGATAAAGGCTTTGTCCAGGATGACTGGATGTAAAACCTGCACTTTCATTGCCAACATCCACAGCATCACTGGCCCAAAAGGAAAATTCGGTGTCCAATCCATTTCACCTGCCAGTCCACCAACTTGGTGTACGTACTGAGATGCAGCCTCTGCTCAAAGTTGTAGGTTGGGGAAACATATCGTACCCTCAACGAACGCCTTGTGGAGCACCTCAGAGCCATCCAGTCGTCTCATCCAACACCAGTGGGGATTCATTTTAACGCTGATTGCCACAGTCAAACCCATATTTCCGTCACTGCTGTTTGGCAAAACAACTCCTCAGCTCCAGAAAGAACATCTATGGAGTCAAGGATCATCTCTCGCCTTGGCACCACAATCCCTGATGGACTCCACTCCAACATCTGACTTTTTGTTAGTTTGAATCATTACAGCTCTTTGCCCTCGCTTTCCTTTCCCCCAGCCTCTCCTCCATCAATTTCTCTCTACACTCCCCTCCCCCAATTTCCTCATCCCACCATATTTACATTCACACCCTATGTACATATAATATAGCATACTCATAACACAACATGTAGAGCGTAATATATACACTCCAAACACCATCTCTTCCATCCAGGTATGCATATTCGTAGACACATGCACATGTGGACAATCCTCAGGCACTTTTTTTTATATAGGAGTTTCCATGCAACCCCCCATCTCCACACACACTTCCAACTCCCGCGGGTGTTTTTTTTTTTTTTTTTCTTTGTTGTCCTCGTACACACCCTCAAGCTTCAAGCATAAGACTCCTCTACCACTCTCTGGTTTTCTCTGTCTCTGTTTCTATTTGCCTTTTCCCTCTGTCTGCCTCTTTTTTCCCTTTTCCCCATTACATACACGCACGCACGCACGCACACACACACACAAACACACACACACACACACACACACACACACACACACACACACACACACACACACACACACACCTTTAAGCACGTATTCATCCGTTTGCGTGTATGTTTTCATACGTCATTGCCTATGCGTAACTATTTACTGTCTTTCATGTCACAAGTCCTGAAGACGGCCTATGACCGAAACGATGAAGATTTTTGTTCTGTTTTTGTTTTTGTGTTGTTGTTGTTGTTGTTTTTATTTTTTAATCTTCTGAGCATGCTCAAAGACCATTTGTATCGGACGCACGGTTCCCTGAACGGGCTACCAAAACCAGGAAAAGATCATAAATGGCTACTACACACTCACAATGCAAAATTTAGTAGGAAAGCTCCTGGAATGAATCATGGCAAGAAAACTCACAAGTGATCTTGAAAGTAGACAGATCCTCCATCCCAGTCAAGGAGGCTACAGAACAGTAAAAAACGTACATGGGGAAATGCAGCTGCTTTTGCCTATGAAGTATATGATGGATTCCAAAATGATCGTGACTGGCAACAAGTAGCAACTAAAACTTAACAACACTTTTAACAAAGACACATATCTTCAAAAGTATAAGAAGACATTATAGATGAGTTGTTTCTCAATCAACATTGACACATAGATGAATTAACAAAACAAGACAAAACAAATCCCGTGAAGCACATGATACACATGAAGCAATAAAAAAAAGAATGGAATGTAGTGTACAGAATAGCAACAGTTATTTTGGCCCGGAAAAGTTGGAGGGAAACTCTCTCTCTCTCTCTCTCTCTCTCTCTCTCCTCTCTCTCTCTCTCTCTCTCTCTCTCTCAAGAAATATGGGTTTGACTGTGGCAAGTATCAAACTCAGCCTATATTTCAAATCACATGAAGGTGGCACTTTTGTGTGTCAGGGTTTAGACTGCTTGACATGGAGTAAAGAAGAATGTGAACAGTTGAGACACTTTGTCACACGTTTCATGGACACACATGATGAGAAAGAACTGGCCACTTGTCTGCTGGACACCCCTGTCACTTTTATCCATCCTCTGCCGGACCCCGTGTCCCTGAGACATCCCTGTGACCTGTCCCTGCCCACATTCTCCACTGACCACACAGCCTCCCCTGCCCGGCCTGTGCACGGCCTGCTGCACTGTGAGGAGGCCACACACAGCAAAGTCGTCGTTCTTCCTCCCACTCCAGCCATCCCCTCCCACACTGCGGACACTGGCAGTCAGGGCACAGCCTCCAACGATGTCACCCTATGCCGCCACGAGTCACCCAGTCACCAACCACGCAAAAAACATCGTCGACGTACGCTCTGTTTCACCCCGAAATCTTACAGAAAGAAAACCTCCAGTGTGTGTGTTCGTCCTCCTGTGTTAAGAGAGGAACTGAAATATATTGAAACTGCCATTGACACTATCTCTGATGCGCAAAAGGAATCTCAGGTGGCAATGACTTCTTTATTGAATGATGAAAAATGTGCTTTAAAAAATGAAGTACGTGCCTTGATCCAAGATAAAATTGACTGTCTTCACTGTTACATTGATACCCTCAATAACAAACTTTCCTACTTACAAACAAAGACAGATCATCTTTCAAAAGAAAATCACTCCCTGAAAACACACCTTGGGACTTTACAGTCTGAAATCAAAAAACTAAAATGCCCCACGGTGCCATCAGTTAGTCATGTCAGTACACAAGCTGACTCTGACCAACGTATTTCCCAATCTTATAAAGAAGTTCTTTCGACTGAACGCTCCCCTGAAATTCAAACTGATCAGACAGCTACCGGCTTGACAAATGAGCATGATAGACATTCACCAATAATCTCT
The DNA here is from genome assembly GCA_033310375.1 of Conus canariensis. Taxonomy (NCBI): domain Eukaryota; kingdom Metazoa; phylum Mollusca; class Gastropoda; order Neogastropoda; family Conidae; genus Conus; species Conus canariensis. The sequence goes on from CM065746.1 coordinate 42,919,094, forward strand.
CTGTCTGCCCAAATAGATAATGACAAGAACGAGCCCTGCTCAAGTTTGACCTGTGAAACTGAATCTGAAGAAGTAGTCTATAGTTTACCGACAAACAATCCTTTCCAAATTTTGGCCGACGATGAACCAAATGACAGTGATCCTAATAGACTACTGACGCTCTCACACCCGGACAACATTTCCAACAAAACCCCCAACACTGACATGACAAAGGCACCCGTTAGTTCCTTATCTGACACTAAGGTTAATCACCCTTTGTCTCCCTTCTGTGACAAAACAAACGACATTGTCAATCCCCAAAATTGTTGATTCCCAAAATAGCCATCCTTCTGTCACCTTCCCTTCACACACCTCTATACTTCTTGTTGGGGATTCTGTACTGAAGTTTATCAAACCGAGAAAACCCCCCCCCCCCCCCCCCCCCCCCCGGGGGAATTTATGTACAAACTATGTATTCCTGGCTTAACTGTGACTCATTTGATAAATTTGCTTCTGACCCTTTCTTCTTCAGATCAGATCAAGACCGTACTGGTGCATGTGGGGATAAACAGCTGTCCCGCTGGTCCCGTCTCTAAAGAATCTTGGACAAGATTAGTCAGTGCTGTTAAAACAGTTTTTCCAAGATCTTCTGTTGCAATGAGTTCTATTATTCCCGCTAGAGGGCGCCATAACTTGAATAATGCAATCTTTCCCTCCATGACTGAGTCATGTCAGTAAAGAGATGAATGTCCTCTTCATAGACAACCATGATTCTTTCACAGCAGCATCAGGGGCTCCGCGCCTAGCATTGTACGAAAACCTGACCCACCCCAGTACAAAAGGCACAGCAAAGCTTGCTGTGAATTTAAAGCATGCGTGTCTAAACTGGAAAGAAGAATATCATTTTAAAAGATCCGTTTATAATTACCGAAATACCCACTTTGATCCCCAAAATCAAGATCAGGAATTCACAGAACGGATTCAAAGTGTTAACAGTCGTTTTCCCCAGGTCCGAGATGGTTGTCCTATGTCAGTGACCAGAGAAAATGCACAACAGCTGTATTCACAGGTCACTGATAATGGAGAATGCCCTCATTCCTCCTCTACCCATCATTTCCCGTCACTTCCCAAACAACGCTTGCAGCATGCAATGCCATTCCCCCATCAGCAAGTCCCTAATCGTACACTTCCCTCTCCGATCAATGTTGACCAGGGCATGAGTTCCCGTCAACAAAATCCTCCCTACCAGTTCCCTTCTGACCATGTCGGTCAAAGGCCTGTATCTGGACAACATGCTCCACCCCATCAGTTCCCTTATCCCCAGGATTTCCGACAGAAGTCTTTTCCCCATCATCATGCCCCTCCCCTCCATCTCCCTCGCTCTGGGGACACAAAGAATAATTCCGACTCTCTCCAGGGAGCCCCGTCCCACCCATTCCTCTATCCTGAAGCCATCAGAGAGCTGTCCTCTCCCCACCACCATGGCCCGGCCCCTCAACTCTCTCACCCTAGAGACTTAAGACAGAAGTCCTCCCCCCAGCAACCGGCCTTTCCATACCCGTTTCCTCTCCCTGTTAATGTTAATGAGAGAGCCATGCAGTATCCTCAGATTCCAATGGTCTCCTATTCCGGTGTAAACAAACAGGAAATTAACCACATGCACCATAACACGCAAAGGATTTCTCCTCTGTTTCCCAGTCACGAAAAAAGTTTTCCCAATGTTGAGAACACAAGTTTTGCCAGCAGAATGTACAACAGTCCTGAAGTACTCCAATATCCATGTGCCGACCCCCCTGCCCAAAGCTCTAGCATCAAAGGGGATCTGCTTAATCCTTTTGCTGTGCAGCTAATAAACAATATGGCCTGTCAAATTCTAGCACAACAGCAAGCTTTTAAAACCTAGTACCTCGTGTTTTCTTGTGTGGGGACAAGAACGTATGTATTTCAATGCCATTTGTTCATGTAACAGTAATGAATTTGCATGTAATATATGCTATGGTATATTTATTGCCCTGATCGTGAAAAACAAATTAATCTTTTCCATTGCATTTCCCCCAGCCCTCATTCCCCTCTTCTGCCTTGTCCCTACCATCCCTTTACTCCCCAGTATTCTTATCATAGTTGCTGCTAGTGGGTGGGCGGGTTGGGGGTGGGTGGATGAATATTCATCAACAGAATGTGTAGAGGTGGTGCTGCAAGCTGTTTGCCTGAACTGCTTTCGAAGAAACTGATCTTGCAATTGCCGGCTGTTTTTGGACTCGTCGATAATTCACTGTACATAATAGTTAAAGTTAATTTAATGTTTTTGTGATTGAAATTTGTTTGCTTAATCTTGATTTCAGTGTTTTGGAGCTACTGTGAACTTTCTATAATTCAATCAGTTAGCTCTTTACTAAAACTATTTCCATATTTCTTTGAATTTTGTACCCCTCGATAAGTTTGTGCGTGGTTGTTTCTAGTCGTGCTCATTAATCTCTTATTCATTTGTTCTCGTTCATTAGTTCTCATTATGTCTACATTGAGTACCTGGCCTTGTAAAGAAGGACTCCGGATTGGCTATCTAAATATTAACCGTGTATTAAGCAAGCTAACTGATATATCAGCGATCTTAGAAAATTCCGGGAATCCCTTTCATCTGTTTTGTTTTTCAGAATCACGATTAACAGACTGTACATTAGATTCTGATATAGCTATGCCTGGCTATAAAGTTATTCGCCTAGATCCAAAAGCTAAAGTGGACACACGTTCGTTAGTTTACTATAATCAGTCGATAACTATAAAACAGAAAGGGAATCTGGAACAGTTTGGTGTCGAATCAATATGGCTAGAAATAAAAATAAAGCATATCAGTCCCATACTTGTTGGATTCATATATTGAAATCCGGCTGAAAGATCAAATTGGTTTGATAACTTTAGTGGAATGATGGATGCCGCTCTACTTGACAATGGAGAAATATTTATGTTCGGTGACTTCAATATTCACTTGTTAAAGCCTCAAAAACAATGGACCGAAATGTATACCTCATTAAATTTACACCAGATAGTGGATCGACCAACACGAATTACAACTAATTCCAGTACTCTCATTGACCACATTTATGTCACATCTAAGCATAACATTGTGGAAATCTCTTCTCCAGCGACTGGGTGCAGTGATCACTCCCCAGTTTGTATTACTTGGGGGAAAAGGGGGATACAAATTCCAAAACCAGGTCATAAATCTATCCTATATAGATGTTTTAAAAGATTTAACGAAAATGATTTTTTATCTGACCTGTTACATTCTCCTCTGTCCCAAATATACCATTATACCGATCCTGAAAAAGCAACAAATGTTTGGATTAATGTATTTTCCAATATCTACAATAAACATGCACCCATCAGAGCTAAACGAGTAAAATACCACCTTAAACCGCCGTGGATATCGAAGGAAATAGATAAAGAAATACACATTAGAGAACTTTTAAAAGCAAAAAACGACGTTGGTTTTGCAAAGCAGAGAAATTTTGTGACGTCAATGAAGCGAAAAGCAAAGTATAAATATTTTCAAGAGATGGTATCCAGTAAAAAAGACTCAAAAACTATTTGGAATGCAATCAACAAATTGACAAACAAAGGGTATTCACAAACACAACTTAACAATAAAGATATTACCCCTGACGCAGTTAACAACTATTTTGTTAACATTGCTGAAAACTTAATAAATAATGATGAATGGGAAGAAAATGATCTAGAATTAGTAACTGAATATTGTAAGTCAAAGAATATTAAATCTTATGTGTCAATTCCTTACATAACAATACCCGAAGTATTTGCATACTTAAATTAATGTCATAGAAACAATCGAAAATCAAAGATATTTACGACTTGGATCCCAATATAATCAAGTTGTCTGCACCAGTCATAACAGACTCTCTTACTTACATATATAACCTATGTATAGAGAAAAACTGTTTTCCAGAATGTTTCAAACAAGCAAAAGTTGTCCCGCTGTACAAAACTGGAGATCCGTCCAATCCTTGTAACTACAGACCTGTATCTGTTCTGTCAATTCTTTCAAAACCGCTCGAAAAACATATCCAAAAATATTTAGTTACCCATTTAAACAAATATAATTTGATTCATCCTAAGCAGTCAGGTTTTAGGGAAAACCATTCCTGCCACACCGCGCTTACGCAAATGATTGACAAATGGCTCTTGAACATTAATAACAATGAACTTACAGGAGTTGTCTTTATTGATCTAGCTAAAGCTTTTGATATTATAAGCCACTCTCTTCTCCTAAAAAAAAGCTCGTTTTATACGGACTCCCTGAAAATACACTTCAGTTCATGTCTTCATTTCTCTCTGATCGAAAACAGGTAGTATGTGTTAATTCCTCAAAATCAGATTTGCAGCCAGTAAAATATGGTGTTCCACAAGGATCCGTTCTTGGCCCTTTACTCTTTTCGATCTATATAAATGATTTACCGCTACGTATTCGATGTGACTGCGAATTATTTGCTGATGACAACTCTATGCATTCTAACCACCCTCGCTTGCAGGTTGTGACGTCCGATCTACAAGATAGTTTAAACAGTGCCGTCAAATGGACGGAAATCAATCACATGTCTCTTAATGCAAAAAAAAAAAAAAACAACCTAAATGCATGGTCATTACTAGCAGACAAAAACGTCAAAATATGCCTGCTGATTTATTTTCAATATTTGTTTCTAGTGAAAAAATCGAAGAAGTAAAAACACATAAAGTTTTGGGTGTTGTCATTGATAACAACTTATAATGGTCCGATCACGTAGCTTACCTATGCAAAAGAATATCCCAAAAAATATTCCAGTTGTCAAAAATAAAGCATTTTCTGAATATGCATGCTAGAAAACAATTCTTTCATGCCCATATACAGTCAATTATAGACTATGCTTCTACTTTATGGGATTCAGCCAGCGCAAACATTCTAAAGCCTTTAGCAAGATTGCATAGGCGCGCGATAAAATTAGTTCTCTTAAAATCTAGTTCATTAACTCTAAATGATTATAAATCTTTGGATATCCTTCCCCTAAAGCAAAAACTCGAATATAATAAGGCTATATTTATGCATAAAGTGGTAAATGGAAATGCACCTCCCTCCATTGTAAACAGTTTCCGGACGAATGACAATAGGCACGTCCACAAGTTAATAATGCCTCTGCCCAGACTTGACCTTTACAAATCAAGCCTCGTATACAGTGGCGGTACGTACTGGAACAATTTGCCTCCATTCCTGAAAGAAATCTCAAGTTTTTATATTTTCAAAGAGCGCTTAAAAGAATATCTGCTCAGTAAGTTAAAAGATATATATATATAAAAAACTGTAACAGTTGATTCCTAAATCAATTAAAGACTCAGTGAATAGAAATAAAATACTGCACGAGTACAAGCCGGTGTTAGACGGAAATCTTGGACGTGTCATTTGAAGCACAGCAATAATGGGTTAAGCTATTTGACATGTTTTACACTGATGATATCGCTTAATTGCATTTCGTTATTTGATGCATTGTGTGTATTCAAGTCTATTTGACTCTTGTTTCCCCGTTTGTATTTGTACTTTACATGTATTTTCTTTCTCCCCCCCCCCCCCCCCATCCCGCCCACACCCCATACCCCCGCTTCCGCTCTCTCTCTCTCTCTCTCTCCTCTCTCCGCTTCTTTCCACACTCCCCCCCCCCCCCCCCCATTTCTCTCTTCACCCCGCTGCTTACTATGTATGTTTGTGTGTTGTTTGTTTGCGAAAGTGTACAAGTGTTTGGGTGGGTGTTTGGGGAGGGGCGTTTTCTGGGTGGGGATTGTTAAAGTGGAAGTGTGTTACGTTTCTTTGATGTTATTTCCATTTTGTGTATTTTCAGACTTTTTTGTGTGTTCAATCTTTTGTTTGTTTGTTGGGTTTCTTTTTTTTTTTTTTTTTTTTTTGCCGTTTGTTCATTTTTCATTTCGCAAAATTTTTTTGTTCCCCACTTGGGCGAGGGCTGGATGTAAAAAAGCATGAACTTGCTTATCCATTACCCTCGATAATAAAGAATTTGTCTTGTCTTGTCTTGTCTTGTCTTGTCTCTCCCCCCCCCCCCCCCCCCCCCCAAAAAAAAAAAAAAAAAAAAAAAAGCACCAATTGACTCCTGTTTGCCTATGACTTCACTTGAATGGCACTTCCATCGAACAGGTAGATTAGCACCGTGTTTTAGGAGTAACAATAGATAGAGAATTGAAATGGCAAATTCATCTCAATATGCAAAGGCATTGATGAACAAAATATTTATCGGGAACATCCTGGGTTATAGACCACACCATTCAGAAGAAGCTGTGCCTTGGACGAGAAAGACCTGTCCTGGAATATGGAGCGGCTGCATGGGGGACAGCATTCAAAACCAACCTTGACCAAGCCTCAAGAATTCAGAATCAGGCTCCAGGATTATCACAGGTGCACGCATGCCAACTCCGATCCAAGCCATGGATACACTAACAGGACTTCAGAGCCTCGAAAGCAGACGAGATACTAAAATCCTCATACAAGCTACCAAATGTAAGATGATAAAAGAATCACCCCATGAACAAAGGAATGTCAGATCCCACCAAGTGCAGACTGAAGCGCAACAGTTTTGTACACAGAGGATTGCTCCCAGCTGGTTTGTTCCGTTGTTGAGGACAATACTTCTCTGGGTCCTACTCGCACCTTGCGGATGTCTTTTTCTTTTTCATACACCGTCTGAACATGCAAGCTATTCTATAAAACGTGTATCCCTACCCCCACTCTGTCTCCCATCCCTCTCTCCCTAACCCCCCTCCTCTCTCTCTCTCTCTCTTTGATTTTGTTTGTTTGTTTTGTTTTGATGCCTTGTGTTTGACTTCCTACCATGTCATTATCACGTTTATGAATAGTCTGCTTGTCATAGTAGAATTACATTACAGTGTCGCTATGAATAATAAGTCAGTTTGAATAACACGTGTTGAAATAATGTATGCATGACAAGGACAGATTGTAAGACTTGCCTTGGCCTAAAATGTCAATCCTTGCGTGTAAACATCAATCAGTTAATCTCTCTCTCTCTCTCTCTCTCTCTCTCTCTCTCTCTCTCTCTCTCAGTCAGTTCTGGAATAAAGTGTTTGTGTGTATTCGTGTGTACATGTTGGTCGTCTCCAAAAGTATAAGAACGAGTGCTTGCGATCATCTAGATGGGTGAAATTCAACAACAACAACAACAACAACAACAACGACAACAACGAATCACCACCACCACCACCACCATTATCATTAACAACAACAACAACAACAACAACGACGACGACGACGACGTCGACGACGACGACAACAACAACAACAACAAAAGCAATAACAACAGCAACAGCACTAGTAATAGTGATGATGATGATGATGATGGTGATGATGATGATGATGATGATGATGATGATGATAGCAATGAAATTAACATGCATCTACACTTGGTTTGTGAAGAAACAGCAACGTGGATACGTGGGCTGATAATCTGTTGTGTGATAATTTTCAAGCGTGTGCTTATCACATGGGATGCCAAGACTGTCACCCTGTAGAAAAACAATGGCGAGAGGAGCGACTGCAATAACTACAGAGGCATCTGTCTTCTTAGCATCGTCGGCAAAGTCTACCCTCGGGTCCTCCTGATCCGCCTGCAGAAGCTGGCTGAACGTGTCCACCCGGAATCACAGTGTGGCTTTCGAGCAGAGAGGTCCACGGTAGACATGGTCTTCTCCCTTCGCCAGCTCCAGGAGAAGTGCAGAGAACAGCGGATACCCCTGTATGTCGCATTCATCGACCTCACCAAGGCCTTCGACCTAGTCTTTTCAAGGTTCTCCGAAAGATCGCCCCCCCCCCCTCCCCTCCCCCAAACTGCATAGCTTAATTGAGTCCTTCCACTCCAACATGAAAGGGACTGTGCAGCTTAATGGCAACCTCTCCAAGCCCTTCGACATATGCAGCAGTGTCAAACAAGGCTGCTGTCCTTGCCCTCACCCTCTTTGGGGTTTTCTTTACTCTCCTCCTGAGGCATGCATTCAGTACAGCTCAAGAGGGGATCTACTTGCGGACCAGATCAGATGGCAGGCTTTTCAATCTCGCCCACCTAAGAGCAAGGACAAAGGTTCGCGAAGCCCTCATCAGAGATATGCTGTTTGCCGATGATGCCACTGTTGCGACCCACACCCAGCGGGAATTGCAGTCACTGATGGACCGCTTCTCCCAGGCCTGCAAAGACTTTGGTCTGACTATCAGCGTAAAGAAGACAAATGTCCTGGGTCAAGACACGCTGTCACATCAGCCATCACCATTGATGACCATGAGATTGATGCCATCCATCAATTCACTTACCATGGGTCCACCATCACTGATAACCTCTCCCTTGACACTGAGATCGACAAGAGGGTCGGGAAGGCAGCCACAACACTTGCTTGGCTCACACAAAGAGTGTGGACAAATCCCAAGCTGACCACAAAGACAAAGATGGCTGTGTATAACACCTGCGATCTGAGCACCTTGCTGTTTGGCAGTGAGACATGGACCACACATGCTTGCCAGGAGAAGAGGCTCAATTCCTTCCACCTCAGAAGCCTCCAGCGTATACTCAGCATCTCCTGGCAAGACAGGGTAACCAACACCGAAGTCCTGTCTCGCGCTGGCCTCCCTACCATGTATACCCTGCTGAGGCAGCGTCGGCTGCGTTGGCTGGGCCACGTTCGCCGCTTGGAGGATGGTCGCATCCCAAAAGACGTCCTCTATGGATAGTTTGCCGCAGGGCAGAGAAACATTGGCCACCCACAGCTGAGATACAAAGATGTTTACAAAAGAGACATGAAGGCGCTTGAGATCAAGGGGACCTCGCAGCAGACCGCAACAGCTGGAGAAACACTCTCAAGAAAACAGCTGCAGATTGGTGAAGACAAACTGACAGCTGCTGCAGCAGAAAAAAGAGCCCGCAGAAAGAGGATGACAGCCAACAAACCAGTGTCAACAGGCAGATGTGACCGCTGCCACAGAGACAGCCACTCCCGCATCGGTCTCCACAGCCACAGGCGATGCTGCTCGAGTCGAGCAGACTGCCCAGATAGCTAAATATTAGGTCGGAGGACCGACGGAGGCCTACTTATCACATGTTCTGACTCAGAAGATGTGTTAAAACAGACGTTTACAACTTTTGTCAATTGAAAAAAAAAATTCGCATTTGACTGATACCATTGTGTAATATTCTGATTTTGTTTCTTTGTTTGCCTTTACAGTCAGTTTGGGTGATTTGACATTGCTTGCAGAATGCCTTCCCCTACCGTCACATGATAACGTAGTTCCGGTTTACAAATTATCGTCTGCGTCTGGAGAATCTAAGATCAAGATTTGTCTTTAAGATGATCCACAGTCTTTTCATCGTGAACAACACAGGGTACGTTTCTGTTGGTAATGTATTAACCGTGTGTTTAGTGGCTTACAAAGAGCAGGTATAGTGCTGTCTACAAGCTTGCGATTTAAGGGTCCACTATCTGTAGCTGTACGTCGCTTAACATCCCGTGAACTGGCTTTGGCGCGACGGATATACGACACTACTTACGACACTCGTCAAAATTATAACATCGTTGTGTAGCCGGTGGTTGGAGTCAACTCTCATTAAAAGGGTGCTGTCCAGTCTACTGAGTGGATATGCTTGCAGCACTGATGAAAAACCCGTAGCACCTACGCTTAAAGGAGTCTAGATGGAGTCTTCAGTTAACTGCATACCTGCCTACTCGATACTCTGTGTGTGTGTGTGTGTGTGTGTGTGTGTCAGAGAGAGAGAGAGAGACAGAGAGAGAGAAGAGTGAATTCTGTGGAAATACATTTGTTCAATACCAGTGAAGGTGTGAAGGAAAACTGTCAAAATGCAGTCAGGCAATAGACCAACCCCAATGAACAGCAAAGAACTGACGGAGAAGAGTTTGTACTGAGAAAGATGCATTGCAAGCAGAATGTTACCATGTTTGATCAAATTTCAAGCTCTCACATTAGCTAGTCAAAATAAACATACTCAACATTGGTGTAATTGTAGTGTAATTGGCAAACATTATGTGATGTGTCTTTAGCTCCAGTATGAAATTTTGAAATGTACATAGCAATTTCATTGCATGTATCATTGTATGAGTGTGACTCACAAATTCACTGCATGGGAAGCCCTGGAACACATATTGATTAGTGCGAGGACAAAGGCTAAATGCACTGATGCAGGCAATAGACCAACCCCAATGAACAGCAAAGAACTGACGAAGAAGCTTGTATACATGGAGAGAGCAATTTTTGCCTATTTAAGAATTTTACACATAGAAATAGAAGGATGTGTTTTTCAATGACATTTTCGAATGCTAAATGAGGTTCTTCCAAGTTTCAGATCTAACTCTTTAAATCGCAAGATATTGCTTTACAAAAGTGTTTTGATTCATTTTAGATTTGTGTGATACATGGCTTGCATGTAACAATCCACAAAATTTTAAATGAAAGTGCCCACTATGACAGGTCAAACAAACGAACAAACAAAAGCACTTGAACAACACTTTTGTCCAAAGCGTCATTATGCTTTTCACACAGGTTTTGAAAATGTCTGAGTAATTTTCCTTGAGATAACAAGACATGTTTTAAGAATGCTCATGAAATATGACATTACATCTTATAGTACATCACAGACAAACACACACATATATACACATGCATGCAGACACACATGCAGTGCACACACACACACACGCACACACACATACGCATGCACGCAGGCAGGCAGGCACGCACACACACACACACATATATGTATACATGTATTTATACACATGCATGCATGTGCACACCCTCTCTCTCTCTCTCTCTGTCACACACACACACACACACACACACACACACACACACATACACACACACCACAGGCATATATACACGCTTAACTCTCAACAGTTTTTGAGATTTTTGCGTTTTGCATGAATTTTTCGTATTTTTCATAACATTCTGCGCATTATTTCTAAAATGATAATATTTTTGTGATGAATATGTCTATTTCGGGTTTTTAGACAATACATTGCTTCAGATAACAAAAATGTTGTTTTAAATACCATAATTCCGGGAAGAAAACTCTCGATCACCGGTGATCAAAATTCAAGGGAAAGAACTGAAGAGAGTTAATACAACCATTAATAGAGTATGTTCAGTATCCAGTCTATATCTAGGTCAAACTATTTTGACCAGAAGTAGCCAAATATAATGTTTGATAATGTGCAGTAAATATGTGTCATGTTTTTTGTACTTTCGTCATAAACTTGCTTAAATTTTTATTGACTTCTTCTTGCTTATTTCATTGCTTTTGTTCAGTGTCCGTAATTCTTTTGGAGGGGTTACGCCATATGAATAAGTCTGAAGTCTGAAGTGACTTCAAGCCATTCACACACACACACACACACACACACACACACACACACACACACACCACACCACACCACATGCACATACACACACACCACACCACACCACACATCACACCATGCAATACCACACACACACACACACACACACACACACACACATTGACTTATTGAAAATGAAATATTTTCGTAACCTTTGGTTTTCAAATGCAAATTAACTACAAAACTTCAGTTACAAAATGATAATTTATTTGAAATATTGGCAAAAAGTGCAACATTTTGAGGTTGATAAAATGACTTGCTACAGTATAAATTGACTTGCTGAAAATAAATGCTGGTAGTGTTAATGAAGCACTTGACACTTATGCGCAAAGATCTCTCTCTCTCTCTCTCTCTCTCTCTCTCTCTCTCTCTCTCTCTCTCAGTCTCTGCCTGCCTGTCTGTCTCTCACCACCCCTTGTCTCTCTCTCTCCTTCCCCCCCTGCCCCCCACCCTCTTCTTTTCTTTCATATTTGGAAGCAGATTGTAAGCAGTATATGGCTGAACAGAAAGAGAAAGAGATTTTCCCACACGCATGCCCACACTAAACTGAGTGACATGATCCTGTTGGTGGCATTAACTCTTTTGATCTGCCATTTTGTCCTGCTTGTTGCAGAGATGTCTTCATGGAAAAGCACTGGCGAAGTGTTGTCAACAAATCCATTCTAGACTACTTCTTTGAGGCTCAGGGCAAGGTATGTCAGAACTTTGATGGTGATCCAGGTCATAAAAGTCTCTTGTTGTGCTTATACACTAGACAACTTGAGAATCTTTTCTTTTCTTTTTTTTTTTTTTAGTAATAATTTTTTTCTTTTTTTCATTGATAACAATTTTTTTTCTTTCTCTGTTCTTTTTCCCATTAATTTTCTATCCTTTATTATGTCTAGTGGTTGTGAAAAATGGTAACCCCACCCCCCTCATCAACACACACACACACACACACACACACACACACACACACACACACACACCACACACACATTCACACACCCGCACACACACACACACACACACACACACAGACACACACATACAAACACACACACACACACACAAGCACACTCAAACACACACACACACACACACTCAAACACACACACACACACACACACACACAGATGCACATTCAACCAGTAGAGATTGTCCACGCTGTCCAGGCTGGATTCTAGCTGTGCATTCTGCTTTTTTTGTGCTAGTATGGCTTAGCGTGGTTTTAGTTGTTTTCAATATTTTTCATTAATAATAAAAAGAAAAACAAACAAACAAAGAAAACAAACTTTGGATGAAAAATAATTGTGAATGCCTGGTGTTTTCAACAGAACTTCGTTTGTTCTGCTATGATGATACCTACATTCGTTCTGGTGTTGTAGATTTTCGGAAATCATGTTTTATTTTGTTTTGTTTTTGTTTTGTTTCTTTTCCCAATTGTGGTGATGGGGCAAAAGACCATATGAGGGCATCTGGATGATGCTAATAGACTAATGCTATCTCCCTTTACCTTCCTGTTGTGACTTTCTGACTGATCTGTGCATTCACCTATTTACGGTCTACTAACGTTGACTTGCACAATAGTAGTAGAAAGAAACTCGTGGAGAGCGTGGCAGCAGAGAGTCCTCAGAAGAGAAGCCCCCTTCAAGCAAGTGTTTCGGTCCTTATCTCCTGACACTCTAGGGGGGTTGGGCCACACCCGGTTCATGACTCCGGATGTCCCTCTGCTGCCCCTTTTTTTTTTTTCTCCCCATCTTGGGACGAGCCATGGCTGGGATTCGAACCCATGACCCTCTGGACATGCTCATTTTCCACTTAATGACTCGCGCTTTAACCACTGAGCCACAGGGACACCTGATATTTGTAGGGAAATTAAGCCTTATGAAGTTCACTTTTGTTCCTCCTTGACCAGATCCAGCTTGAACACCTCTCTGCCGCTTCTGCCATTGCTTTCAGGGCTCTGGTTTTTTCCTTCCCTGCAACTGAGAGCTGTTTCATGAGGCTGTATGCAGACATTCCTACAAACCCCCTAGCTCCAATTTCTGCAGTGAGGACTTTGACCTGATAGCCTTCTCTCCTCAGGCTGTTTGCCAGATCAGCATACTTTTCAGTCTTGTAGATTTGAGCTGCCTCCATTCTGTTGTCATATGGCACCGTGAGCTCGATCATGATCAGCTGCTTGGTTGACTTAGAGTGGACTACTATGTCTGGTCTCATGCCACTCTTGCTGATGATCTCTGGGTGACTCTTCCATTCTGGGAGGTCTGCAGTGCACTCCCAGTCATCTGCCCCGTCCAGCAGACTCTGCCTGCATGTTTCGAGTGGCACTGTTGTTCTTGGCCATGATTTGCTGCCTCCTGCCATGATGAATGTTGCGGGTGCTTTTGGAGTCCTGATTTTCCCTTTTGTGGTGTTGGTACTAGCCCAGACTACTTGTACAATCTCTTTGAGCACTTGGTTGTGCCTCCATGTGTACCTTCCTTGAGCCAGGGCTACTTTACATGAGCTTAGGACATGCTCCACTGTTTGTTTTTCATGGCAGAGGGGGCATGCAGGATCGTCTGTTTTTCCCCACTTCACCAGGTTCGCATTTGAGGGCAGAAGGTCATATACAGATCTGAGAATGAAGCTGATCCTGAGAGGGGCCATGTGTCAAATGTCATTCCAAGTGAGACTTCTTTGGAGTGCATTCTCCCACGTTGTCCATTGCCCTTGCTGGCTCTGCTGGACTGCTTTTTGGAGTCTTTTTTGGTCTTCTTCTTTTCTCATCTCCTGAATCATCATGTCTCTTTTGGCTTTTCCTTTGGCCTTTGACCACCATTCAGTTTTGGTCACCCCCAGTCCTTGTCTGTTGGTCTGTGTGTGTCCTGTTATTTCTCTGATCTTGAGACTTTCTTTTGCAGAATCCATCGCCTCTTGAACTTTCCATTTTCTGCCTGTCTTCAGCTGGGGCTTGATTGCTTCTACCACCTGGTCTCCTGAGTCCTCCAGCATGCTTTGAAGTCTGATCTTCCCTGCTTTGTATTCCTCCAGGATGGATTTCAGTGGTAGTTTCAGCTTTGCTTGGCAACAGTACAGCGCTATGTCAGTCAGACAGGGTGGGACACCAAGCCATTTCCTTGTGAACTTGTTGATTTTGGCTTCCATTGACTCCACTATGCTGGTGCAGATGTCGTATATCATCAGAGGCCATAGGAGCTTTGGTATCAGCATGAACTGCAAACACCAGACCTTGTATTTGCCAGGGAGCCCACACTGGTCAATGGTCTCCAAGCCTTCCTCCGCCATCTGCTTGGTTTCTTTTGCTCTTTGTGTGTCTTTCAGCGTATCATCATACCATCTTCCAAGGCTCTTGACTGGTTCTTCTGTGACTGTTGGAATGGCCTGGTTGGCAACACTGAAGACCACAGATCCGGCCACTTTTCCTTTCCTCAGTGAGAGACTCCGTGATTTCTTTGGCTTGAACTTCATTCTGGATGAGGCAACTATGTCGTCCAGCCTCTCCAGCACATGACGTGTCTCGTCTTCTCTGGATGAAATCACTGTAGTGTCATCCATGAAGGCCATGAGAGGAGGCATCTTGTATCCATCGCCAAGGTCCGTTTGTCTCGCGTTGTTTGTTGCTGCTTTCAAGATGAGTTCCATTGCCAGCACGAACAGTATTGGGGAAATTGCACAGCCCATTGCAATACCCACTTCCAAGTTGATCCAGTCTGTTGTGTACTCCTTGGTAGAGAACCGCATTGAGAAGCCATTGAAGTACTTCTTGAGCATGTCGCGGATGTTCTTTGGCACATGGTACGTCTCAAGAGCCAACTGTATCATCTCATGGGGCACAGATCCATATGCGTTTGCCAGATCAAGCCACACTACGTCCAGGTCTCTCTTTTCTGTTTTTGCTTTTTGGATTGCGTCCCAGATCATTGTGGCGTGTTCTACACAGCCAGCCACGCCTGGGATGCCACCTTTCTGGACTGACACATCCAAGTACTTGTTTTCCATCAGGTACTTGGTCAGCCTTGCTGCCATGACAGAGAAGAAGATTTTCCCTTCGACGTTCAGTAGTGATATTGGCCTGAACTGGCTGATGTCACTTGAGTTTTGCTCTTTGGGGATGTACACACCATCTGCCGTCATCCACTGGCCGCTGATCTTCTGGTTTCTCCAAGCCGATCGCAGCAGCCTGTGGAGCCACTCCAGCACCTTGGGACATTTCTTGTAAAGCTGGTAAGGTATTCCGTTTGGCCCTGGTGATGATTTGGCTCTGGCTTTGTCGACCACCTTCTTGATTTCCGCCAACGTTGGAGGCTTGCCATTGAACTGTTCCTCAGGGTTGGTTGGCCACACCAGACCTTGAATGTCGAGTGGTGCTTTGCTCTGTGGGTCAGAGTATGTTTTCCTCAGATGCTGCTCAAGAACTCCTTTGTCCACACTTAGGGTCCCAGATTTTGGCTGCTCAAACAGTGTTCTGGCAAACTGGAAGGGGTCTCTGAAGAAGCGCTCGTGTCTTCTTCTTCTTGCTCTTCCTCTTCCTCGCAGATTCCGCTTTGCTGAGGGCGCTGTGTTTTTCTTTCAGGTCTTTCCACAGTTTTTCCAAGCCTTGTTTTTCAGCTGGCAGTGCGGTCTTCATTTGCATCTTGAGGTTTTTCTTTTGGACCCTGATCTTGTCCATCTTTTCTTGGCGTCTGGATTTCTTTGGAGGTGTTTTCTCTTTGGGTAGTTTTGCTCCATAGGCGTCTCTACATGTGGCATACACAATGTCCCCATATGTGGCTAGTTTGTGTTCCAGGGTGCTTTTCCCTATCAGTGCATCGAGTCTTTGGACGATTTTTGCATCCAGTTTCTCCCAATCTTCAGTTTCGTTTGCTCGTGGCAGGTTGAGTTTCAGGCGCCTGGCATTGAGGGCGCCTGGCATTGAGGGCCTGTGCAAATTCCTCATCCGAACCAACAGCGTGGATGTGCACAACATAATACCAGTTCACCTGCCCATCATTACCCTGTCTCGTCTTTATACCAGTCTATTTCAGTTTTTACCAATTTATACTTACAGTAGAAATGGGATGGCTAAGTAAGTAGCTACAAATATGCACTGCAGTGCTATAAGCATTATGCATTCTATTCATTATAAACTCAGTGTGTGTGTGTGTGTGTGTGTGTGTGTGTGTGTGTGTGTGTGTGTGAAAGGAGAAATGGATTAAGGGTTGAGTGGGGTGGGGAAGGTCCAGTAGGAGGCAGGGAGTACCAAAGCCAAGTCCGAATGAGCCGCACAAGAGCACTAACAAACCCATGGATACAAACTGCTTTGAATGGGAAGAGTGTCGAAACAGTCCAGTGTCATCCACTGAATGGATTGTTCTCTGAGACAGTCACTCAGATTTCCTGACCCACGAAGCATAGAGTGCACCCATGTCATGTAATCTTGGACCAGAATGAAACGACATAGAATCATCCCAATCAGCCATATCTTCACAGATCGCCATTAAACAATCAATCAGAGGAGAAAAAATGTGTGAAATTCTCTGGCCCCTCATGGCCAGCTCTTGTCGTGACCTGACTTTTGATTTCCTGCCCTTGGTCACGCCTGTGGTGAATTGTATATCAGAGTTGTAGACCTAACTTGGTCACGCCTGTGGAGAATTGTATATCAGAGTTGTAGACCTAACTTGGTCACGCCTGTGGTGAATTGTATATCAGAGTTGTAGACCTAACTTGGTCACGCCTGTGGTGAATTGTATATCAGAGTTGTAGACCTAACTTGGTCACGCCTGTGGTGAATTGTATATCAGAGTTGTAGACCTAACTTGGTCACGCCTGTGGTGAATTGTATATCAGAGTTGTAGACCTAACTTGGTCACGCCTGTGGTGTAATTGTATATCAGAGTTGTAGACCTAACTTGGTCACGCCTGTGGTGAATTGTATATCAGAGTTGTAGACCTAACTTGGTCACGCCTGTGGTGAATTGTATATCAGAGTTGTAGACCTAACTTGGTCACGCCTGTGGAGAATTGTATATCAGAGTTGTAGACCTAACTTGGTCACGCCTGTGGAGAATTGTAAATCAGAGTTGTAGACCTAACTTGGTCACGCCTGTGGAGAATTGTATATCAGAGTTGTAGACCTAACTTGGTCACGCCTGTGGAGAATTGCATATCAGAGTTGTAGACCTAACTTGGTCACGCCTGCGGAGAATTGTATATCAGAGTTGTAGACCTGTACCAGCAAGTTCACGGGGACTGTTGCTGGGTGGACATGGTGGCGCCCCTGCAGAGAGGAACGCTCATTCACAGTAGCTCAGTGACTCAGCAATCATTGTTCTTAGCAGGTGGCATAGCAAGTGCTGTGTTGGCATGTACTGGATCAGAGCTTGCAGAACTGAGCAGCGCTAAAGTGACTTGGCGGCAGGCATTGTGTCCTGGCTAGTTGTATTTTTGCCAGCGTGATAGTGCTTGCTCTCTGTACACCGTGTGCTGGGACAAGATGCTTCTGGTGTGGCTGTGTATGGGAGAGGTAGAGCGTCACATGGGAACTGCGCCACGGAGGTCCTCAGGATGCACAGAAAAACAAATGGCAAAACAACAACAAAGAGAACACATGAAAGAAGAGATGGCAAAATAACAAAGGGGAGGCATGGGAAACGAGACAACAAAACAACAACAAAGAGGAGGCGTGGAAAAAGAGACAGCAAAACAACAAAGAGGCATGGAAAAAGAGACAGCAAAACAACAACAAAGAGGAGCATGAGAAAGAGACAGCAAAACAACAAAAGAGGCATGGGAAAAGAACAGCAAAACAACAAAAAGAGGCATGGAAAAGAGACAGCAAAACAACAAAGAGGACAGGAAAAGAGACAGAAAAACAACAACAAAGAGAGCATGGAAAAACAGCAAAACAACAAAAGAGGCATGAAAAGAGACAGAAAACAACAACAAAGAGGACAGGAAAAGAACAGCAAAACAACAGAAGAGGAGGAAAAAGAGACAGCAAAACAACAAAAGAGGAATGGAGAAGAGACAGCAAAAACAAAAGAGCAGGAGAAGAGACAGCAAAAACAAACAAAGAGGCATGGAAAAGAGACAGCAAAACAACAACAAAGAGGAAGGAAAAGAGACAGCAAAAACAACAAAAGAGGAAGCATGAGAAAGAGACAGAAAACAACAACAAAGAGAAGCATGAGAAAGAGACAGCAAAACAACAAAAAGAGGCATGGAGAAAGAGACAGCAAAACAACACAAGAGGCATGGAAAAAGAGACAGCAAAACAACAAAAAGAGAGCATGAAAAGAGACAGCAAAACAACAACAAAGAGGCAGGAGAAAGAGACAGCAAAACAACAAAAAGAGATGAGAAAAGAGACAGCAAAACACAACAAAAGAAGCATGGAAAAGAGACAGCAAAAAACAAAAAGAAGCATGAGAAAGAGACAGCAAAACAACAAAAAGGAAGCATGGAGAAAGAGACAGCAAAACAACAAAAAGAGGAAGCATGAGAAAGAGACAGCAAAACAACAATAAAGAGCATGGAGAAAGAGACAGCAAAACAACAAAGAGGAAGCATGGAGAAAGAGACAGCAAAACAACACAAAGAGGAAAGGAAAAGAGACAGCAAAACAACAATAAAGAGGCATGGAGAAAGAGACAGCAAAACAACAAAAGAAGCATAAAAAGAGACAGCAAAACAACAAAAGAGCATGAGAAAGAGACAGCAAAACAACAATAAAGAGGAAGCATGGAGAAAGAGACAGCAAAACAACAAAAGAGCAGAGACAGCAAAACAACAAAAAGAGGAAGCATGGAGAAAGAGACAGCAAAACAACAATCAAAGAGGATGGAAAAGAGACAGCAAAACACAAAAAGAGAGCAAGAGAAGAGACAGCAAAACAACAAAAGAGAGGCATGGAGAAAGAGACAGCAAAACAACAAAAAGAGAAGCATGGAGAAAGAGACAGCAAAACAACAACAAAGAGGAAGCATGAGAAAGAGACAGAAAACCAACAATAAAGAGGAGCATGGAGAAAGAGACAGCAAAACAACAACAAAGAGGAGGAGCATAGAGAAAAAACAAGACAAAAAGACGAACAACAATAAGAGCATGGAGAAAGAGACAGCAAAACAACAACTAAAGAGAGCATGGAGAAAAGAAACAGCTGAAACACAAAACAACACAAAGAGGAGCATGGAGAAAGAGACAGCAAAACAACAACAAAGAGGAAGCATGAGAAAGAGACAGCAAAACAACAATAAGAGAAGCATGGAGAGAAAGAGACAGCAAAACAACAACAAAGAGAAGCATGGAGAAAGAGACAGCAAAACAACAAAAAGAAGCATGGAGAAAGAGACAGCAAAACAACAATAAGAGAAGCATGAGAAAGAGACAGCAAAACAACAACAAAGAGGAAGCATGGAGAAAGAGCAGCAAAACAACAATAAAGAAGGCATGGAGAAAGAGACAGCAAAACAACAACAAAGAGGAAGCATGGAGAAAGAGACAGCAAAACAACAACAAAGAGGCAATGGAAAAGAGACAGCAAAACAAACAAAAAGAGGAAAGGCAAAGAGAAAAAGACAAGAAAAACACAACAACAAAAGAGAGCATGGGAAAGAGACAGCAAAACAACAACAAAGAGGCATGGAGAAAGAGACACGCAAAACAACAACAAGAGGAACGAGGAAAGAGACAGCAAAACAAGAAAAAGAGCATGGGAAAGAGACAGCAAAACAACAAAAAGAGGAAGCATGAGAAAGAGACAGCAAAAACACAATAAAGAGGCATGGAGAAAGAGACAGCAAAACAACAATAAGAGGAAGCATGGAGAAAGAGACAGCAAAACAAAAAAGACAAAAAGAGAGAAAACCAGAGAGAAAGAGAGAAAGGACAGAAAACAACAACAAAGAGGCATGGAGAAAGAGACAGCAAAAAACAACAACAAAAAGAAGCATAGGAGAAAGAGACAGCAAAACAACAACAAAGAGGCATGGAGAAAGAGACAGCAAAACAACAATAAAGAGCATGGAGAAAGAGACAGCAAAACAACAAACAAAGAGGACAAGGAAAAGAGACAGCAAAACAACAACAAAGAGGCATGGAGAAAGAGACAGCAAAAACAACAATAAAGAGGAAGCATGAGAAAGAGACAGCAAAACAACAACAAAGAGGCATGGAGAAAGAGACAGCAAAACAACAATAAAGAGGCATGGAGAAGAGGACAGCAAAACAACAATAAAGAGCATGGAGAAAGAGACAGCAAAACAACAATAAAGAGGCATGGAAAAAGAGACAGCGAAACAACAACAAAGAGGAAAGGAAAAAGAGACAGAAAAACAACAATAAAGAGGCATGGAAAAAGAGACAGCAAAACAACAACAAAGAGGCATGCAGAAAGAGACAGCAAAACAACAACAAAGAGGCATGCAGAAAGAGACAGCAAAACAACAACAAAGAGGCATGCAGAAAGAGACAGCAAAACAACAACAAAGAGGCATGGAAAAAGAGACAGCAAAACAACAGCAACAGCAACAAAATGAAATATTAAAACCAGACATGTGAAACACTCATTATACATTAAACAAGAGAACTTGTCCTTTGTTTTGAAATCCCAGGGATGGAGAAGTAAGTGGGAAGGTTAAAGGTTGAAGAGAGGGGCCAGGCGATATTGAACTGGGTGTTTTTAGGTTTTGTGTCGTCAATGAATGTACTTTTTGCCAAAATGATTTTGAATTTATATCATTACATGCTTCGTTCAGGTCATTTAAAATGTTCTGATTATGTCTGTCTTGTTTTGAACAGCAAAGAGACTTAAGTAGTGAGTTTGAACCCCCTGTGGGGCTGGATTTTTATTGTGAAAACCCTCTCTGTCTACCCGGCAGTAAACTGGTATAGGTCAGGGAAGGTTGAAGATGGTGGAAGGAGAAGGATGGGCGCTGTCTTCCATGATGGTGTATCATGGATTTGGTAAATATCTAATAAAAGTAACAGTTTGCTTCTCCAACAATCTTTAGACCATAGGGTGGCAAAGGTTGCAAAATAACACAGATAACGGAGATAGAAAATGTGAGTGTTGGCCAAGTAGTTTTGAACATTATGATGACATGCAATTTGTTCCATTGAGCTGTGCTGTGTTGAAAAAAAAAATGATGAATTAAAAAGCAGAGAAAGATCTCTGTCTGTCTTTTCATGTGTGTGTGTGTGTTGATCATGTTCAGCTACTGAACTCTTGTATTGAAAAAACCCATGCATTTTAAATAGGCTTAGTTTTTTTTATTTTAATTCAGTTGTTTACGTTTTAAGTTCGGTTTTTCATTCTTTCAGTTCGGTCCATGGTTACAACTAAAGAAGCTTTGAATAAAGCAAAATATATTTTGCACTTACACCGGGTCTTTGTAGTTTTTTTTAACCATTCTATCTTTTCATGTGTGTGTGTGTGTGTGTGTGTGTGTGTGTGTGTGTGCATGTGTGTGTGTGTGTGTGTGTGTGCACGTCCTGCATATTGTGTGCATGCGTGTGTGTGTGTGTGTAACAACAATAACAACAATAATTCAGTCTTTGCAGGCCATCCGGCCCATAATGACAAGGAGAATTGCAGTAATCAACATCTAGTTATAGGTGAACCTTTCATACAAAAAGGAAATAAAAGACACTGCTGCAGCTTTTACCACATCAACATCTTACTTTTAGGCATTCAACAATATAAAGCGCAGTTTTCAAAGCAAGCTTACCTTTAAGATTTTGACAAAGTAATTGTACTTTCAGAGTGCTAGGAAAACGATAATATAGAGGCAGAAATTTCTTTCTCAGAGAAGAGTACTTACAGCATACAAAAAGAAAATGCACCAGGTCTTCAATCTGGTCACCATCACATTGTTTACAGTATGGGTCAACTCTTAATTGTCCAAAACGAGAGATACCATTCAGGGACAAGCGATTACACCTTAGTAAACAGATTGCATGTCTGTGTGCGACATGGTCCAGACTTATGATGTAATTTGCCCTTATAATTTCTGGATGGTATAAACAGTAATCCTCCTCTGAAGAGACGGAGTCATGCCAATTTGATATGATACATCTTTTAAGCTGCTCTTGAACTGTTCTATGAAATACCTAGTATGTCCCAGATGTTGCATAGCCCAAACGTAGCCAAAACCATACTTGCATAATAATAGCCTGACTTGTGAAGCCCAGTTCTTCCGCCCTGACAAATCATGTGTGCGTAACATGTCATAGCATTGCTATGGGTACCTATCATTAGACAGGTTTACAATCCTGCACCAGTATTTCACAAGTCGGGTCTGTGTGTCGACAAATATTGGAAGCCTTCCACATTCTCCCAGTGCTACAATGTTTTTTGCATCTCTTCCGACCCCCAGTATCATTTTGCATATTTTTACTTGAACCTTTTCAATGGCATCGTATTTTTCAAATCCCCAGATTTCAGAACCATACAATAGAATGGGCTTAACTTTTGTATCGAAAATTTTAAATACCATATCAACTGGTAGCATTTGTAATTTAAAATATAACTTTTTTATCCCTGCGACGGCTCTTAAAGCTTTACCAGAAAGAGCATCCACACATTTAGTCCATTTGAGGGAGGGTGAAAAGATGACCCCAAGATAATTGTAAGAGGGCTCAACTTTTAACTCGTTACCATTAAAGAACCACTTTTCACACTTTTTGATAAAGCCACCATTTTTGAAAACAACAACCTTTTTCTTATCCATACTGACATTCAGACCCCATCTTCTGCAGTATGTTTCCAGACAGTAAATCTTCTTTTGAAGATCTGCTACAGTGTCAGAGACAACAGCAATGTCATCAGCATACATCAAAAGGAAAATACCCAATGGATCCCCAAAAATATCAATACCGCGAGTGCCACAATTCATCAGCTCAGCTTGTAATTCAGATAAGAATATGGAAAACAGAAGGGGACTTAGGACACATCCTTGGCATACTCCAGACATGCACTGAAAATATTTTGTAATTTTATCTCCAACACAGACAGCAGCTTTTACACTTTTATACATCCCTTGCAGAGTTTTAAACATTTTCCCATGAATTCCTTTAGCAAGCAGTACATACAACAGCTTTTTTCTGTCAACACTATCAAAGGCTTTAGAAAAGTGTACGAAAAGCGAGTAAAAGCAGCCACCTTGTTTGGTCATGTACTTCTGTACAAGTGATCACAAGGTAAAGATGTCGTCTAAGGTGCTGTAGCCTTTCCGGAAACCGGCTGGAGCTTCAGGAATACATTCATGGTGGTCGCAGAAAAGTGACAATCTCCTGTTGATAATTGAATTGTAAATTGTACTGATCACGTTTAGCAAGGAAATGCTTCTGTAGTTGTCTACACATCCGCGATTGCCTTTCTTATGTAAAGGAAAAATAACTGCCTTAGTCCAGCCTTCAAGGTAGTCACCACTTTCAAATACCTTATTGAACAAAGGATGTAAATCTAACATGTACGTTTCTTCCCTCGTGGAAAAGATCGGAAGGCAGGCCATCCGGGCCGGAAGCTTTACCCCTTTTCATTCCTTTAATCGCATCATGTATCTCAGATTCGGAAATTTCATTGTCAAATTCAAAGGTGTTACATTCTTCGCATGTTTCAGACTGATGATTGTAAAGCGTATCAGTAACTTCTTGATTAAAGTTTGCATCAACAACCTTACGTTCTGTTGTCAATAGGGACTTGAAGTAATGAAACCATTTACCAGGCGATATTGAACTGGGTGTTTTTAGGTTTTGTGTCGTCAATGAACATACTTTTTGCCAAAATGATTTTGAATTTATATCATTACATGCTTCGTTCAGGTCATTTAAAATGTTCTGATTATGTCTGTCTTGTTTTGAACAGCAAAGAGACTTAAACGATTTTTTTCAGGTCGAGGTATTCGAGCAAGTCATCACGTTCATTTGTAAATCTGAACTTTTGCAGGTGCCTGTATTTTTCTTGCTTCGCACTTTCACATTCCTGATCCCACCACGGTGGCTGTTCACGCGAAACTGGGGGTTTTGGTTTTGACCTCATTTTTTCGGCTGCTTTTTGCACGAAGGAAACAAAGATTTCCGAGCCCGTGTTTACATCCTGATTAAGAGCCTCCATGAAATCTGTCAGCCCCTGTACTTGGTGCTCTTGTAAATATTCTGAAAAGGACTCTAAACCCTGTTGTCGGATGTAAAATTTTGTCTCGTTTTCCAATTGTACATCATTCTCAGAAACTGAAGTTACACAATCAATTTTTCTGTCATCTATGTGCAGAACAATAGGGAAATGGTCCGATTCACATCTGTCTGATATATATATATATATATATATATATATATATATATATCTAAAACAAGATCAAAAATCTGTTTTGAACAAAGAAAGTAGTCGACAACACATTCCCCTGTTCGCTACACATGTTATTTCACCCTCTTTGTCACTTTCTGTTCTTCCGTTAACAATAAATAAATCATTCTCTTTTAAAAGTTCGATGAGGTTCAGTCCAAAATTGTTTGTAACACTATCTTTTGATTTTCGTTTTGTTTGTGGACCATCTGACAATAATTCATCAATTTCAACCAGAGGATACGCATGTCTGTTTTCTTCAGTATCATCTATATCTGAAAGGCCCCCAATGCAAGCATTAAAATCCCCACATAGAATCCAGGGTAAGTCAGGACATTCATGCATAATTTCTGTCATATGATTTTCTAACTGATCAATTCCACTGGCATTGTCTTCGCCGTAAATAACAGAATGTTCTGGGGCAACATAAACAAAGGCAAAAATGACATCAAAGGAGTAATTCAAAACAGACTTACCAATCTTCAGAAACACATTATCCTCGACCTTTTCCAGCAACTGTTCCACATGTTCATCAATAGTTTTGTGCACACACACAGCCACACCTCCTTTCAAACGATGTGAGCGAGGAGAAAAGAAAACTTTAAAGTCTGGAAACGCATTTTCAATGTCCTCGCGCTTGCAAGACCATATTTCTGACAGTCCAAAGATCTGGAATTGTTCACAAAAATGTTTAAAGGAAATGTTATTTAATTTGCTCTTTAGGCCTTGAACATTCCACACCATCGTCTGAAACACACGTGTTCTGTCACTAATGCAAAGTCCATGATCACAAAACAAATCACAACCACAATCGGTATCCTCTTCATCGTGATTAGCGAAATAGTCAGTACGATCATCGCAGTTTGTGTCACCGACTTCCTCACGTGTGTTGTCTGGTTCGTTTGTTGCGCTGTTGTCATCACTGTCCTCATCTCTGTCATCGTGTGTATGGCTGGGGTACGAAGCGGAAATCCTCCTCCTCTTTCTGTTGTCGTTGTGTCTGCCTGCTCTTCATCTTGCTCCCAGTCGTTCCACAAGACACTGGGTTTCTTCACTGTAGTAGTAAGATTTCCCTTCGATGATCAGTGAGTCGTAACGCAGGTACGCCCTCTTGTTGGCGTTCTTGGCATCTCTGAGGAACGGTAGTAGTCGCCGTCGATTTTCTCTCACACGAGGGGTAAAGTCCTCCGACACAGAGACGCCAGTATCCTTCAGCTTGTGACGTTCGAACAGAACCTTCTCTTTCTGTTTGAAGTGACTGAAACAGGCAATGATCGGTTGTGGAGTTTTACCACCACGAAGACGATGTGCACGTTCGATTTCAATGTCATCTTCAATGCCCAGCTTGTCTTTGATCACACTCTTCACAGCTTCTTCACAATCAGTCCAAGTTTCTTGACGTTCACTCGGAGTTGAGATTCCGTGGAAAAGCAGGTTATTTCGCCTGCTCCTCCCTTCTATGTCATCTAGTTTGTCATCCAGTCGTTCAACTCTCTCTTTCAACTCCCTGTTTTCCTTCATCACCGAATCCAGCTGTTTCTGCATCTTGTCACTGAGTGCATCTATTTTGCTGTCCACAGAATTTATTTTCACAGACATGTCTTTCAGCATATTCATCACATCAGTGATGGATTCTCGTTTATTCCCAGTTACAGTCCTGGATTCATCAGAAGAACAACTTTGGTTGATGCTCGCCATTCTGGTTTGCCTTGTTTTGTCACCTTTGGTAGGCCCAGGGTTGGGTTCAACACCTGCACGGAGAAGTAATGCTGTGACAATGCACAACACGGTGAACTTCATGGCCGGCGTTGTGCTGCGTAGCTTTCTCGGTCGTCCAATCACTTTTTTTGCCTTTTTGTACAAAATGTTGGACAAAACCACAGCGAACACGCCAACATTTTGTCGGTAGGTGTCCAGTGAACAAGTCATTTGCTAAATAAGGTCAATTAACCACCACAACTAATCAAATAGATAAATAATTGTAGGAGCTCGTACAAAGTGCGTCCGATCGGTAGCGTGAGCCTCATGTGTGTGTGTGTGTGTGTGTGTGTGTATGTACAGTACCGCATGTTTAGGTGTGAATGTTTACATATGTGTGCCATCGCTAAGATGTTTTTTGTTTAAATATCTGTCAGCCTCCACCCCCCCCCCCCCTCCCCCCTGACCCTCATGCCCCACTCTAAGAAACAAAAAAAATCTGATACAAAGACGTTGTTTTGCAGGTTTCCAATCATGAAGACATCAGCCCCATCATCGCCACCCCACACCACTACCTCATCAACATCTACCGCAGCAGCCTCCACTTCATTGCCGTGGCAACCACTGAAGGTGAGCGGCAGTGAGGAGTCTGTCTGCACGTCTACCGCCTGCGCTCTTCCTTTTCCAAGCAGTCCACAAAATGATGTGAACGGTGAAGAAATGAGATATAACGCGCATGGACTGAGGAACAATGTGAAAAGGCAAATTAGTTAACTGCAAACCATTCAACAGTTTCGGTCTTATCCACCACAGAATTCATTCATTCAAGCATCATGCAGTGATAATGTTATAGATCATCCTTGGCTTCTGGAAATTCTAAGCTTGTGATTTCCTCTTCTTTGCCACTGTCCTCGACTCTGCCTTTTCCTTTTCTCCTTCTGTGCTGACATCCACTGTCCTCCACTCTGCCTTTTCCTTTTCTCCTTCTGTACTGACATCCACTGTCCTCCACTCTGCCTTTTTCTTCTCTCCTTCTGTACTGACATCCACTGTCCTCCGCTCTGCCTTTTCCTTTTCTCCTTCTGTACTGACATCCACTGTCCTCCGCTCTGCCTTTTCCTTTTCTCCTTCTGTACTGACATCCACTGTCCTCCACTCTGTCTTTTCCTTTTCTCCTTCTGTACTGACATCCACTGTCCTCCACTCTGCCTTTTCCTTTTCTCCTTCTGTACTGACATCCACTGTCCTCCATTCTGCCTTTTTCTTCTCTCCTTCTGTACTGACATCCACAGTTTAACTGACTTTTGGGCCCTTTCCCAACCATTATTCAGTTTTGTTCTTCCATACTTTTTTTCAATTTATGACATGATCACTTTGCTGTTATAATCTGCAGAGGAGGTAGTGAGAGTTTGACCACTGTGATGGGCATCAGTTGTGCATTCTGCAGTGACCACTGTGATGGGCATCAGCTGTGCATTCTGCAGTGACCGCTGTGATGGGCATCAGCTGTGCATTCTGCAGTGACCGCTGTGATGGGCATCAGCTGTGCATTCTGCAGTGACCGCTGTGATGGGCATCAGCTGTGCATTCTGCAGTGACCACTGTGATGGGCATCAGCTGTGCATTCTGCAGTGACCACTGTGATGGGCATCAGCTGTGCATTCTGCAGTGACCACTGTGATGGGCATCAGCTGTGCATTCTGCAGTGACCGCTGTGATGGGCATCAGCTGTGCATTCTGCAGTGACCACTGTGATGGGCATCAGCTGTGCATTCTGCAGTGACCATGTGATGGGCATCAGCTGTGCATTCTGCAGTGACCACTGTGATGGGCATCAGCTGTGCATTCTGCTGTGCTGTTCATACTACATCTTTTCATGTGTTTCTAATTACATTGAAATATCTCTGAATGAGTTTTTCTGCTTAAAAAAATAGATTGTGAAAAAGACTGTGGAATGACTGAAACGTTGAACATGGCCTTGCGTTATTTGCTTAAGGATACCAGTGTTTGAATTACTACGGTATGAAGTGTGAAATGTGGATATGGATGTCTACAGATGTTGTTGTACAGAAGCAACTTCTTTCTCTTTTTTCTTTAAATGGGAGACAGCCCTGAAAGTGCCCTGTATAGTTGTTGGGTTATAATGAAACTGAAGCATAAAACTGAAAATTAGACATGTATCTGTTACCTTCTGAGGTGCATTGAGTAGTGTGTACATTTGTGACATTAGGTGCTGCAAACTACAGTATCAGTACAGAAGTGTTTTTTTCTACTTTGGATTGATGATCACCTGTTTAGTGTTTTTAGACTTGGGTCTCATGGTAGCATATTTGACTATTTCAATTTAGTGAGTGTGCTTCTGTATCTGTTGTGAGACTGGGAATGGGGATAAGCAGGCAGAAGGATTGGGGAGACAGCTGCTCTGGTTAGAGGGGAGTTCCAGTGCTTGGTCAGTGTTCAGATTTGATCTGTTGATTGATTTTAGGGGCTTCCTTGACTTGTAATGCAGCCACACTACTCTCCTGTCTTTACAGTTTTCATCATTCTTCTGTAGAGAAGCCAAATAGACCACTAGAGTTATAGTGCAGATGGAAAAGTTGTCAAAATGGGCCATGCATGCAATCCGTTCACCTTTCTTTTAATACATTCATTGGCCTGGCATTGGCTGGTGGCTGTGAGAATCGCTGAACCTCTTTCTTGTGTGTCTGTACCCAAAAGACTAAACACACAAGTACTTGAAGATCCTGCACTCCACCAAGCCTGTTTGCTCCACCAAGCCTGTTTGCTCCATCAAGCCTGTTTGCTCCACCAAGCCTGTTTGCTCTACCAAGCCTGTTTGCTCCACCAAGCCTGTTTGCTCCACCAAGCCTGTTTGCTCCACCAAGCCTGTTTGCATTGTGGCAGAGTGACGGGAACATGAAAATATGGAACATCCTGCACGCTTCTTAGATAGGGGATGGGGTCCTCAGTTATCAACATATTTCTCACTGAAATGGCTTCGTTATATGGACTGGGCAACAACTCTGCTGTTCAAGTGGACATCACAATACACCCATGACCTGTAAGTCATCAGATGGCATGATCATGATTTTGTGTGTTGTGTGCAGTACCCCCTCTGTTTGTGGTGGAGTTCCTGCATCGGGTTTGTGACATCTTTGAGGACTATTTCAAGGACTGCAGTGAGTCAACGCTGAAAGAGCACTATGTGATTGTATTTGAAGTGAGTTGCTGCTATACTCTTTCTGGAACATGCGTTTTACCCATGGAGAATGTTTGTCTTGTAGAGTGATGAATCTCTGTCTGCTTGTCCACTGGTCGTGATTGTCAGCATGCTTTTATCATGCTTTGTTTTCTAGGTGTTACCCTGTTTATTCAGGGATGCACGAAAATTATCTTCGTGGAAGAGGAATTATCTAAAAAAAAGTATCTAAAAGTAAAATTGTCTGTGTTATATTTATTAACAGTTGTCTTTTCAGTGCAATTTTTACCTCAGAAATATGATTTTGACTTCCATAGATGCTACCTGCCTATTGGATTGTGATCAAAAGAGACAAAACAGTTAAACTGTTTTGCACCTGAGTTGACTTTCAGATGCTTGTTCCCCTCTGGCAGTCATGGTCTTTCTTTTGCTATGTGACCAAACATGGATGCTGGTACATGTGTCATAATTTCTTATTGGATATTCAATTAGAGCTTATCTGTAATATGTGAAATCATATTGAAGACTGGTTTTGAAGCAAGCTTACTGATTTAATCCAAAGGTGACATAATGACGGTGTCAGAAAAACCACAGCATTTGTGGACCATTTCAGACAGTGTAGATAAACAGACTGTCTTGACACTAGTATGGTCAACAGACCATACCCCCTCCTCCTACACCTTGACACTAGTATGTCATAAACAGTCTGTCTTGACACTAGTATGTTAAACAGACCATACCCCCTCCTCCTACACCTTGACACTAGTATGTCAAACAGACCATACCTCCTCCTACACCTTGACACTAGTATGTCAAACAGACCATACCTCCTCCTACACCTTGACACTAGTATGTCAAACAGACCGTACCTCCTCCTACACCTTGACACTAGTATGTCAAACAGACCATACCTCCTCTCTACACCTTGACACTAGTATGTCAAACAGACCATACCTCCTCCTACAACTTGACACTAGTATGTCAAACAGACCGTACCTCCTCCTACACCTTGACTCTAGTATGTCAAACAGACCATACCTCTTCCTACACCTTGACAGTAGTATGTCAAACAGACGATACCTCCTCCTCCTACACCTTGACACTAGTATGTCAAACAGACCATACCCCCTCCTACACCTTGACAGTAGTATGTCAAACAGACCATACCTCCTCGTCCTACACCTTGACTCTAGTATGTCAAACAGAACATACCCCCTCACCTTGACACTAGTATGTCAAACAGACCATACCCCCTCCTACACCTTGACACTAGTATGCCAAACAGACCATACCTCCTCCTACACCTTGACACTAGTATGTCAAACAGACCATACCTCCTCCTACACCTTGACACTAGTATGTCAAACAGACCGTACCTCCTCCTACACCTTGACTCTAGTATGTCAAACAGACCATACCTCCTCCTACACCTTGACAGTAGTATGTCAAACAGACCATACCTCCTCCTCCTACACCTTGACACTAGTATGTCAAACAGACCATACCCCCTCCTACACCTTGACAGTAGTATGTCAAACAGACCATACCCCCTCCTACACCTTGACACTAGTATGTCAAACAGACCAAACCCCCTACTACACCTTGACACTAGTATGTCAAACAGACCATACCTCCTCCTACACCTTGACACTAGTATGTCAAACAGACCATACCTCCTCCTCCTACACCTTGACTCTAGTATGTCAAACAGACCATACCCCCTCCTACACCTTGACACTAGTATGTCAAACAGACCATACCCCCTCCTATACCTTGACACTAGTATGTCAAAGAGACCATACCTCCTCCTCCTACACCTTGACACTAGTATGTCAAACAGACTATACCTCCTTCTCCTACACCTTGACACTAGTATGTCAAAGAGACCATACCTCCTCCTCCTACACCTTGACACTAGTATGTCAAACAGACTATACCTCCTTCTCCTACACCTTGACACTAGTATGTCAAAGAGGCCATACCTCCTCCTCCTACACCTTGACTCTAGTATGTCAAACAGAACATACCCCCTCCTACACCTTGACACTAGTATGTCAAACAGACCATACCCCCTCCTATACCTTGACACTAGTATGTCAAACAGACCATACCCCCTCCTCCTACACCTTGACACTAGTATGTCAAACAGACCATACCTCCTCCTACACCTTGACACTAGTATGTCAAACAGACCATACCTCCTCCTCCTACACCTTGACACACTAGTATGTCAAACAGACCATACCTCCTCCTCCTACACCTTGACACTGGTATGTCAAACAGATCATACCTCCTCCTCCTACACCTTGACACTAGTATGTCAAACAGACCATACCCCCTCCTACACCTTGAACACAGTATGTTAAACAGACCATACCCCCTCCTCCTACACCTTGACACTAGTATGTCAAACAGACCATACCTCCTCCTCCTACACCTTGACTCTAGTATGTCAAACAGACCATACCCACTCCTCCTACACCTTGACACTAGTATGTCAAACAGACCATACCTCCTCCTACACCTTGACACTAGTATGTCAAACAGAACATACCTCCTCCTCCTCACCTTGACTCTAGTATGTCAAACAGACCATACCTCCTCCTGCACCTTGACACTAGTATGTCAAACAGACCATACCCCCTCCTACACCTTGACAGTAGTATGTCAAACAGACCATACCTCCTCCTCCTACACCTTGACACTAGTATGTCAAAGAGACCATACCTCCTCCTCCTACACCTTGACACTAGTATGTCAAACAGACCATACCTCCTCCTCCTACACCTTGACACTAGTATGTCAAACAGAACATACCCCTCCTCCTACACCTTGACACTAGTATGTCAAACAGACCATACCCCTCCTCCTACACCTTGACACTAGTAGTATGTCAAACAGACCATAC
Organism: Conus canariensis; assembly: GCA_033310375.1. NCBI lineage: Eukaryota > Metazoa > Mollusca > Gastropoda > Neogastropoda > Conidae > Conus > Conus canariensis. The sequence continues at coordinate 42,951,653 of CM065746.1, forward strand.
CTCCTCCTACACCTTGACACTAGTATGTCAAAGAGACCATACCTCCTCCTCCTACACCTTGACAGTAGTATGTCAAACAGACCATACCTCCGCCTACACCTTGACACTAGTATGTCAAACAGACCATACCTCCTCCTACACCTTGACACTAGTATGTCAAACAGACCATACCTCCTCCTACACCTTGACACTAGTATGTCAAACAGACCATACCTCCGCCTACACCTTGACACTAGTATGTCAAACAGTCCGTACCTCCACCTACACCTTGACACTAGTATGTCAAACAGAACATACCCCCTCCTCCTACACCTTGAGACTAGTATGTCAAACAGACCATACCTCCTCCTCCTACACCTTGACACTAGTATGTCAAACAGACCATACCCCCTCCTACACCTTGACACTAGTATGTCAAACAGACCATACCCCCCTCCTACACCTTGACACTAGTATGTCAAACAGACCATACCTCCTCCTACACCTTGACACTAGTATGTCAAACAGACCATACCCCTCCTCCTACACTTTGACACTAGTATGTCAAACAGACCATACCTCCTCCTACACCTTGACACTAGTATGTCAAACAGACTATACCTCCTTCTCCTACACCTTGACAGTAGTATGTCAAACAGAACATACCCCCTCCTCCTACACCTTGACACTAGTATGTCAAACAGAACATACCCCCTCCTCCTACACCTTGACACTAGTATGTCAAACAGAACATACCCCCTCCTCCTACACCTTGACACTAGTATGTCAAACAGACGTACCCCCTCCTACTACCTTGACACTAGTATGTCAAACAGAACATACCCCTCCTCCTACACCTTGACACTAGTATGTCAAACAGAACATACCCCTCTCCTACACTTTGACACTAGTATGTCAAACAGACCATACCTCCTCTACACCTTGACACTAGTATGTCAAACAGAACATACCCCCTCCTACACCTTGACACTAGTATGTCAAACAGAACATACCCCCTCCTACACCTTGACACCAGTATGTCAAACAGACCATACCTCCTCCTACACCTTGACACTAGTATGTCAAACAGACCATACCTCCTCCTACACCTTGACACTAGTATGTCAAACAGAACATACCCCCGCCTACACCTTGACACTAGTATGTCAAACAGACCATACCCCCTGCTACACCTTGACACTAGTATGTCAAACAGACCATACCTCCTCCTACACCTTGACACTAGTATGTCAAACAGAACATACCCCAGCCTACACCTTGACACTAGTATGTCAAACAGAACATACCCCCCCTCCTACACCTTGACACTCGTATGTCAAACAGACCATACCTCCTCCTACACCTTGACACTAGTATGTCAAACAGACCATACCCCCTCCTACACCTTGACACTAGTATGTCAAAGAGACCATACCTACTCCTCCTACACCTTGACACTAGTATGTCAAACAGACCATACCTCCTTCTCCTACACCTTGACACTAGTATGTCAAACAGACCATAGCTCCTCCTACACCTTGACACTAGTATGTCAAACAGAACATACCCCCTCCTCCTACACCTTGACACTAGTATGTCAAACAGACCATACCTCCTCCTCCTACACCTTGACACTAGTATGTCAAACAGACCATACCTCCTCCTACACCTTGACAGTAGTATGTCAAACAGACCATACCTCCTCCTACATCTTGACACTAGTATGTCAAACAGAACATACCTCCTCCTACACCTTGACAGTAGTATGTCAAACAGACCATACCTCCTCCTACACCGTGACACTAGTATGTCAAACAGACCATACCCCCTCCTACACCTTGACACTAGTATGTCAAACAGACCATACCCCTGCTACACCTTGACACTAGTATGTCAAACAGACCATACCCCCTCCTCCTACACCTTGCGCTTCGTTACACCCTCCCCTTGCTCATTAATTTTTGGTGAGTGAAAGTGATCCACGTAGAAGCTCTGCCACTCACTCTACCCACCTCTGACACCCCAAAACCCACTCTGGCATGCCCTCAACATGTTTCTGGTCACTATAGATTTCTAAGCAGATATTGGAACACCCCCCTCCCCCCACCCCACCCTCCTGCACCTGAACCAAGGCGCTTTTTTGTTGTTGTAGTCATTTGTTAAAAAAAAAAGAAACAGCAAACAAGTGGGGTAACTTTTGCTCCCATAAGAAAACCTAACACAGAGTAACTTTTATTCAAGGCTGGCACAGCCTTTTAAGCTTGAATAAAGTCAGACAAATACATAGACGAACAATCTAATAGTGGGGGAAAAAACAAGCGCAGGCCAACAGCTCAACTGTCTTCATAGTAATGACTTGGCAAAGATTTGGACTTAAGGGGGGGGGGGGGGGGGGGGGGGGGAGTTTGAAGATTGAGAAACTGGGAACATGAAATTAAGAAAATATATTACAGATATGAAAAAAAGAAGTTTTTTTTAGATATTCAGAATGAATCCTTCACAAGATTGTCACACCCAAAGACACATGATATGCTTTATTATGCTTGCGTGGTCCATGGTGGGAGAGGGGTGGAAGGGAATGGGGGTGGGATATTAGAGAGAGACACTACCTTCAGTTCAAAGTACTGTGGTTACTGCTGTGGAAAAATTGTCAGAGTTTGCTTTTACATTTGCCTTCACTGGCCTCCATCCACTTCCCTGTCATCTCTGTCTTTCACTTTCTGTGTGTGTGTAGTAGTAGTACTTTAGTTTTCCATCTGTTCACATCTGTGATATTAGACGAAGAGAGAGAGAGAGAGAGAGTGGAGAGAGAGAGAGAGAGAGAGAGGAGAGAGAGAGAGAAATGTCTGTGACTATGCAAGTTTATGCATAATCTGGTTATGTAAGTGCATTTTAATGTCCCCCTTTACATCCCTACAACATACCTGCATATAATCTTACAGCAAATGCTTAACTGGACTACAAATTAAAGAAAAAGCAACATTGAAGGCAAACTTTAAATCTGAAAAGACATCACATAAAGACATGCCTGATAACGGTGGTCAATGTGCTTGAAGGGGTAAACAGTCAAACAACAGATGCTTGCTGGTTATTCTTCGTTCTCCACAAATACATTTTGCTTCGCTTATATATTTAGTTTTTATGGCATCAAGTTTTAATTTATAAAATATTGCAATGAAATTTCTGTATTAATACATAGTTTCCACTTGTAAATGAGGAATGCTGTTTACATGTTCATAATTAATTAAATGAGTATTTTTATCAGCCACACCAAGCAACGTATTTTTGTAGCGTTTTCTGAATCGGCACCAGACAGTATGCTTTAATAATTGACTGACTTCATGTGAAGAAAAGGATGCATTCAATACCGTGGTGCACTTTTCATTTCTGGCTCCTCTCTTTGCGCATCTATCAGCGAGCTCATTACCCCAAATAGCACAATGTGATGGAATCCAACAGAAGATGACATCAGTTCCTTTACATATCAAAACATGATTAAGATGGCATATTTCATATACAAGAAAGTTATTCGAAATGGTATTTGAAAATTTTATGGATTGTAGAACAGACATTGAATCCACATAAATAACTACTTTTAATATTGATTGTGGCAAGTCAATTAAATATGACAACAACATAATAATAGCTATCATTTCAGCAACAAATATATATCTGCCTTTTCCTAATGAATATATCTTTTCAACCTTTTGTGATGGTATAACAAAAGCAGAACCAGACTGATTTTTAGACAATACTGAACCATCTGTGTAAACTTTAAGATGTTGAGGATATTTGTCTTGTGTATGCATCTTTACAGAATAAGATAAAATGTTTGGCTGGTCAGTTTTGCTCACATCAGTGTGATCAAGATCAAAATGTGCCCTGTTTCTTTCCCAAGCTGGAGGAGAAATCAAGGCCACCTTCGCTAATGTCTCAGAACTGACTGTTGACTCTTTCAAAAGACTTTCTGTATAAGAACCAATGGTAGAATATGACAAAATAGTCTGAGCTCTTTTTGGATAATGAGATTCAGGTTTTATAGCAATCTCATTTTCATTCACACTTATGAGCGTTGAACATTTCATTACATATTTGGCAAGTGTGTGTGTGTGTGTGTGTGTGTGTGTGTGTGTGTGTGTGTGTGTGTGTGTGTGTGTGGTGTTGTTGTGTGTGTGTGTGTTGTGGTTGTGTGTGTGTGTGTGTGTGTGAATGTGTGTGGTGTTGTTGTGTGTGTGTGTGTGTGTGTGTGTGTGTGTGTTGTTGTGTGTGTGTGTTGTTTGTGTGTGTGTGTGTGTGTGTGTGTGTGTGTGTGTGGTGTGGTGTGGTGTGTGTGTGTGTGTGTGTGTGTGTGTGTGTGTGTGATGAATGCATGTGTGCATGCATGCATACACACACATGTATGATAGCAAACTGTAAGTTTATAAGTTGTGTATGATAGCAGTCTGTAAGTTGATAAGTTTTTAATGCCTGTTGTATACTCTTCATCAGACCAACTTGATATTAATTTGGAAACACACACACACATGCACACGCGCACGCACGCACGCACGCACGCACGCACGCACGCACGCACGCACGCACACACACACACACACACACACACACACACACACACACACACGCCCCATCAAAAACCTGCAGATGAATTCTCATCCTCACTAGTCAGTGATGAATTTTTATCTCCAGCAACATACAGCATGCAATTGTACTTTCAGAACAATTTTTTTTTTTTTAAAGCAAATTACAGCATATGTTAGGCAGAAATGTGTTCAAACAAACAGCAAAGTCGTACATGTGGTCCACAACTTGTTCATTTTTCAGCGAATAGCATCATGCTGCCTTCTGTTCCTTCATTTGACCTAACACTCCCCTGTTCTTGACAGGTGTAGATGGTATGTCCCTGCGGGCGTGCACAGTGTGTATGTTCCTGCGGGCGTGCACAGTGTGTATGTTCCTGCGGGCGTGCACAGTGTGTATGTTCCTGCGGGCGTTCACAGTGTTATGTTCCTGCGGGCGTGCACAGTGTGTATGTTCCTGCGGGCATGCACAGTGTGTATGTTCCTGCGGGCGTTCACAGTGTTATGTTCCTGCGGGCGTGCACAGTGTGTATGTTCCTGCGGGCGTGCACAGTGTGTATGTTCCTGCGGGCATGCACAGTGTGTATGTTCCTGCGGGCGTGCACAGTGTTATGTTCCTGCGGGCGTGCACAGTGTGTATGTTCCTGCGGGCATGCACAGTGTGTACTTAACGTCTGTACACAGCACACCTGGCAGACTGCAGTGCAGCCCCTTATCTTGTGCCAGCCACAGAAATAGACATATAATGACCTCTCAGTTGTATGTGCATAGGTATAGCACATTCATATATGCTTTCACACATGTCAGCACACATTCACACACATGCATGTGCACACATGTATTCTGTTGTATATTACAAGTTTTAATGTAATGTGCATACAGTGTGTGTTTACACACACACACACACACACACACACACACACACACACACACACACACACTATATTGCATTTTACATGCTGTCTTTATTCTGGTGTGCATGTGATGTGTCTTTTCACACACATACTAACTCACATATAAAACAACACACACGCACACACACACACACACACACACACACACACACACACACACACACACACACACACACACACTCACACACACACACACACACACACACACACACACACACCTGCGTACTACACACACATACACCTGTGCACTACACAAAAATACAGTAGTGTGCAAGCACACACTGACTGACTCAGACCAATGTATTGTCAAATTAACTCAAGGATGTACTGACAAAACAACTCAAGCAGACACATACACATGCACGCATGCACACACACACACATACTCACACACACACACACACATACACACACACACACACTCTCTCTCTCTCTCTCTCTCTCTCTCTCTCTCTCTCACACACACACACACACACACACACACTTTCTCTCTCCCTCTCTTATTTTGAATCCATGCATTGTTGCAAAAAGTGCACTTTGTAGTAAACACAAAACTCTGTGCATTTAAGAGATCAGACTATAGTTCTGTGAGCAGTCTTCCATTGTAATAACTCCAGTTTTACATCACTAAAGGTTGATCTATTCATCTGACCTTTTGAACCACTGACCTGTCGGACAGTTGCTGGATGAGATGCTGGACAACGGTTTCCCACTGGCCATGGAGGTGAACGTCCTGAAGGAGCTGATCAAGCCCCCCAACCTGCTACGTACCATCACCGACACCGTCACTGGCAAGTCCACCAGGTAAGCCCCCACTCCATGCACACAACCTTCTCCTCTCACGTTTGTGTTGTATCATGGCGGATTAGGCCATAGTAGGGCAAAAAATTAACATGTTTGAGTTCGTATCATGACTGCTTAGGGCATTTCAAGGCAAAAAACTAACTCAAAACTGTGATGATTCTTACGCATAAATGTGCGTCTCTGACACATAAAATTCCCATCTGACATACTGGAATTTAGTTCAGTGTGTCACTAAAACATGACAAAATTTATCATGATGCATTGATTTTCTTCTGTACACATCACAACTCTGAGCGTCATGTCATGCAGAACTACTTTCATCCGATTCGCCACACTCAAATTTGTTAAGAACGTATCTTTCCTTGCTGTTTTAGAATGTTCTGAATCGATGAACTACATCCAATTGAGGACTCTTCTCTACTGAAAATTAACAAGAGTCATCAAAATAGACTACCCAGTCTATGATTGGACCCCAAGATCATGTGATGCGGCCAAATGCAAAAAGGATGGAAAAACATATGAAACTCGGTTTTTCAGAATCAATGAAAAAGTTCAGCTGAGGCTGATATATACAGGTTGGCCAGCAAACTAAAAAGTCAACTCTAACTTAAAACCATGTGCAGAGGGCACTTCCGAATATAGGACACTATAGTCAGAACC
>CM065746.1:42963586-43086086 GCA_033310375.1 Conus canariensis
GCACTCAGCACTCAGCAGCAGTGCAGTATCTTAACAGGCATCGCTGAATGCCATGGGGAGCACTCAGCACTCAGCAGCAGTGCAGTATCTTAACAGGCATCGCTGAATGCCATGGGGAGCACTCAGCACTCAGCAGCAGTGCAGTATCTTAACAGGCACCGCTGAATGCCATGGGGAGCACTCAGCAGTAGTGTAGTATCTTAACAGGCACCGCTGAATGCCATGGGGAGCACTCAGTAGCAATGCAGTATCTTAACAGGCACCGCTGAATGCCATGGGGAGCACTCAGCAGCAGTGCAGTTTCTTAACAGGCATCGTTGAATGCCATGGGGAGCACTCAGCAGCAGTGCAGTATCTTAACAGGCGCCGCTGAATGCCATGGGGAGCACTCAGCAGCAGTGCAGTATCTTAACAGGCACCGCTGAATGCCATGGGGAGCACTCAGCACTCAGCAGCAGTGCAGTATCTTAACAGGCACTGCTGAATGCCATGGGGAGCACTCAGCAGCAGTGCAGTATCTTAACAGGCACTGCTGAATGCCACGGGGAGCACTCAGCAGCAGTGCAGTATCTTAACAGGCACTGCTGAATGCCATGGGGAGCACTCAGCACTCAGCAGCAGTGCAGTATCTTAACAGGCACCGCTGAATGCCATGGGGAGCACTCAGCACTCAGCAGCAGTGCAGTATCTTAACAGGCACCGCTGAATGCCGTGGGGAGCACTCAGCACTCAGCAGCAGTGCAGTATCTTAACAGGCACCGCTGAATGCCATGGGGAGCACTCAGCACTCAGCAGCAGTGCAGTATCTTAACAGGCATCGCTGAATGCCATGGGGAGCACTCGGCACTCAGCAGCAGTGAAGTATCTTAACAGGCACCGCTGAATGCCATGGGGAGCACTCAGCACTCAGCAGCAGTGCAGTATCTTAACAGGCATCGCTGAATGCCATGGGGAGCACTCGGCACTCAGCAGCAGTGCAGTATCTTAACAGGCATCGCTGAATGCCGTGGGGAGCACTCAGCAGCAGTGCAGTATCTTAACAGGCACCGCTGAATGCCATTGGGAGCACTCAGTAGCAATGCAGTATCTTAACAGGCACCGCTGAATGCCATGGGGAGCACTCAGCACTCAGAAGCAGTGCAGTATCTTAACAGGCGCCGCTGAATGCCATGGGGAGCACTCAGCACTCAGCAGCAGTGCAGTATCTTAACAGGCACCGCTGAATGCCATGGGGAGCACCCAGCAGCAGTGCAGTATCTTAACAGGCACCGCTGAATGCCATTGGGAGCACTCAGTAGCAATGCAGTATCTTAACAGGCACCGCTGAATGCCATGGGGAGCACTCAGCACTCAGCAGCAGTGCAGTATCTTAACAGGCACCGCTGAATGCCATGGGGAACACTCAGCAGCAGTGCAGTATCTTAACAGGCACCGCTGAATGCCATTGGGAGCACTCAGCAGCAGTGCAGTATCTTAACAGGCACCGCTGAATGCCATGGGGAGCACTCAGCACTCAGCAGCAGTGCAGTATCTTAACAGGCATCGCTGAATGCCATGGGGAGCACTCAGCACTCAGCAGCAGTGCAGTATCTTAACAGGCATCGCTGAATGCCATGGGGAGCACTCAGCACTCAGCAGCAGTGCAGTATCTTAACAGGCATCGCTGAATGCCATGGGGAGCACTCAGCACTCAGCAGCAGTGCAGTATCTTAACAGGCACCGCTGAATGCCATGGGGAACACTCAGCAGCAGTGCAGTATCTTAACAGGCATCGCTGAATGCCATGGGGAGCACTCAGCACACAGCAGCAGTGCAGTATCTTAACAGGCATCGCTGAATGCCATGGGGAGCACTCAGCAGCAGTTCAGTATCTTCACAGGCATCGCTGAATGCCATGGGGAGCACTCAGTACTCAGCAGCAGTGCAGTATCTTCACAGGCGCCGCTGAATGCCATGGGGAGCACTCAGCAGCAGTGCAGTATCTTAACAGGCACCGTTGAATGCCATGGGGAGCACTCAGCACTCAGCAGCAGTGCAGTATCTTAACAGGCATCGCTGAATGCCATGGGGAGCACTCAGCAGCAGTGCAGTATCTTAACAGGCATCGCTGAATACCATGGGGAGCACTCAGCAGCAGTGCAGTATCTTAACAGGCATCGCTGAATGCCATGGGGAGCACTCAGCAGCAGTGCAGTATCTTAACAGGCACCGCTGAATGCCATGGGGAGCACTCAGCAGCAGTGAAGTATCTTAACAGGCACCGCTGAATGCCATGGGGAGCACTCAGCAGCAGTGCAGTATCTTAACAGGCACCGCTGAATGCCATGGGGAGCACTCAGCACTCAACAGCAGTGCAGTATCTTCTTTGGTGGTGTGACTCAAGTTGACCACATTCCCAGATATCGATCACTTCCTATACACTTAAAAGAAAGAAGATGTTGTGGAGAAGTGGCAGTTATATCACTGTAAAGTCTTTGTGAGATCCTTTGAAATGTCCATTGATTTCATGACTGAGAGTATGTTAGAAGTCTGTTGCACTAAGCCCATTTTAGAGCAGTCAGCCACTGTTTGGACAGATATCAGAGTACACAGAAAAGACTGTATGAAATTTGCATTTTGTGGGACATGCCTAAGCGGCATACTGTAGTCAAATTTGGCCATCGTTCTAGCATATGATAAATCTGATGAGTTTGAGTATGCTTTATCCCCCATCTCTGAAGTTTCTCTCATTCAGTCTGCAGTTTCTGATGTTGATCTGTCATTCAGGATTCTTTACGTCCTACATATTTTGACTTGGCTCTCTCTCTGCACAGAAATATAGGATCAGATCCATTTTTTCAAAGAGAACAATTTTCAGGAAACTGCTCATTTATCTCAGTCATCAAGTTAAATGTTTCATTTCTTAGACAAGTTCAGCTGGCCCTTCAGGGCCAGCATTTGATGTCATCAGGTGCTCCTCCAGTGAAGGCTGTTTACCTTCGCTCATTTCCCTGTATTTAAGCCACTCCCTTTGTCTTCAGAAGCAGAGTCTGGAGCTCCTGTTCCAGAAGCTGGTTTGCTTATTTTGAAGCCAGAAGTTGTGTAGATGTCCTCTGCTTGAGTTTTTTTTTTTTTTTTTTTGTCATTCATTAAAGAACATGTTTCTTACCTCTCCTTTTAGAATTGTTCTCTGTTTCTCCCATGATGAGAAAGGAGCTATTTCATCAGATTTGCAGAATGTTTTCTGTCTGGCTGCTACTGCTTCTGCTGGACTGTCCTCTGTCTGTTCAGAGCTTTCTTCTTTAGTGTGGAGGGACTTGTTCCTCCAGTATTCCTATTTCCCAATGACCCCAGATGTATGCTTAGGCAGGCCTCTATTTAGGGTCCTTCACTATTTTGGGGTGCTCTTTTTCAAAAGCCGCTGAGAAATGTCAGGGAATCTCTGTCTCCTACATATCAGGTTTCTCATAAAAAGCAGGAGTTTTCTCCCTTTTCCCATCAGAATCTCACAGACGTTCTTTTGACACCCAGTTCAGACCACAAGTTTCTTCTACGAGGGGCTGTGGCTGCTCCAGCAGATAGGGCAACTCCCATAGTGGAGGACCTCAGCTGTGTATATCTGGATGTCTCCAGAGACACTTCCTATGGGATGTAGCATCTTCGCCTTTTTTACACCATTGGAAGAGACTCACAATAGACAAGTGAGTCCTGTCAGTTCTTACTTAAGTCTGAGAAATACGTTCTCCTCTCCTCCTCCCTGTCCTGAAACCCTGTTTGGATGCAGGTTCACTGATCCTGTCATGCTTTGGGTTCCATGGGAAGAAGTGAATTTTATGTCAGGGTGCAGCCATTGAGGTCCTGTATCCTTTTCCTCTGGGCTTTTTTGCCCATTCTTTTCCTTGTCACTCTGAAGAATGGGAAGATGAGACAAGTAGCTTAATCTGAGTCATCTTGGTGTCTTCATTTTGGTTCAGAAATTCTTCATGAAAACCATCAGGAGGTCCAGTTGTTCGATTCTCCATGGCCATTTTGCAGTCAGTCTGGTCTTGCCTGTTTCCCCATCCTGATCCATTAAGCATCCCAGAAAAAATTATCGTTTTGCCTTTCTAGAGAAGGTCTTCACTTTGAGAGTCCTGCTGTTTGTCTTCATCCTCAGCCCTTGAGTTCTCACAAGAGTTAAAGATTTGGTAGTGACTGTGGTGAGTCTCCAAACCTTCCCTGAGATCAAATTACTTCGATGGCTTCCTTCAGAAGCACCTGGATTGTTGTATCTCGGCTCAAGGTCTTTCTGATATACAGAAGACCTTAGCATCACTAGAATTCCTGGTCAGTTGTGAGAAATTGGAAAAGAACACCTGCCAGGTTTTTGTCAACTAGTATATGCAGTTCAGGTCAGACATCAGTTTAGTTTCTCTTCCAAAACCTAGAGTGGAGAGAGTTGTGAAATTTGTAAGGCATTACGTCTCAGATTGTCAGTCCTAGGAAGTTCAGATTATGATCAGGTTGGCCTCAACAGCATTCCTTCTTAGATCTGTAGCAGTTTAGTGCTCTCTCATGATTGTTTTGGTTGAGTGATCTTCTCAACAGGGGAGCAGTTTGTGCTGAGTAGAATGAAATACATTTGTTTGGACATGTTGGAATGAGAACAGGGTACTAACACGACACATATACATTAATCTCTCTCTCTCTCTCTCTCTCTCTCTCTCTCTCTCTCTCTCTCTGTCTGTCTGTCTGTCTCTGTCTCTCTCTCTGTGTCTCTGTCTCTGTCTCTCTCTCTCTTACACAGAATCTGAAAAGGTACAGAATATTGTCTGTGGGAAAGGGCTCGATTTCTTTTTTTTTTTTACTCTTAAGTTAATATTTTTACTGCAATTTAAACCATAAAATCTCTCAGTTTTTTTGACAGGGGGTGAAAGTTACCCGCAAAATTCAAGATCCTTAGAAAAACTGCTTTCTTGGTTTGAAGCTTTTATTGTGGAATGTCATGTGTGTGTATTTGTGCTAAGGTTGACTGCTTGATCAAGCTCAGTGGTATGCCGGATTTGACCTTGACTTTTGTCAATCCTGGCATTCTGGATGACGTCAGTTTCCATCCCTGCGTGCGCTTCAAGCGGTGGGAGGTCAGTATGCATATGTTCTCTGTGGTTATGTATATTCACCCTGGTTATGGTAATAATATTCTTCCTGGTTATGTTTATCTTCCCTTGTTATGTACATTCTGCCTGGTTATGTATACTCTCCCCAGTTATGTACACTCTCCCTAGTTATGCATATTCTCCCCGGTTATGAATATTCTCCCTGCTTATGACTATTCTCCCTGATTATGTATATTCTCCCTGTTCAGATGACCCTGTAGGAATACCAGGGACTCACTCCGCGCTAGCTGTATCCCTCTTTCCCTACTGTTACTACCTTTGACCCATGACATATATTAATCCATATGATTGTTGTGCAGTCGGAAAAGATCCTGTCCTTCGTGCCCCCATATTAATCCATATGATTGTTGTGCAGTCGGAAAAGATCCTGTCCTTCGTGCCCCCGGATGGCCACTTCCGTCTGATGTCCTATTACGTCGGAGGCAACAAGTGAGTCCACAGTGATGGTCACCATTTATCAGTGTCGTAGAACAGGGCTTTGGTCCTTCTTGTCAGGCAACAAGTGAGTCCATAGTGATGGTCACCATGTATCAGTGTTGTAGAACAGGGCTTTGGTCCTTCTTGTCAGGCAACAAGTGAGTCCATAGTGATGGTCACCATGTATCAGTGTTGTAGAGCACGGCTTTGGTCCTTCTTGTCAGGCAACAAGTGAGTCCATAGTGATGGTCACCATGTATCAGTGTTGTAGAACAGGGCTTTGGTCCTTGTCAGGCAACAAGTGAGTCCACAGTGACGGTCACCATGTATCAGTGTTGTAGAACAGGGCTTTGGTCCTTCTTGTCAGGCAACAAGTGAGTCCACAGTGATGGTCACCATGGATCAGTGTTGTAGGACAGGGCTTTGGTCCTTCTTGTCAGGCAACAAGTGAGTCCACAGTGATGGTCACCATGTATCAGTGTTGTAGGACAGGGCTTTGGTCCTTCTTGTCAGGCAACAAGTGAGTCCATAGTGATGGTCACCATGTATCAGTGTTGTAGAACAGGGCTTTGGTCCTTCTTGTCAGGCAACAAGTGAGTCCATAGTGATGGTCACCATGTATCAGTGTTGTAGAACAGGGCTTTGGTCCTTGTCAGACAAGTGAGTCCACAGTGATGGTCACCATGCATCAGTGTTGTAGAACAGGGCTTTGGTCCTTCTTGTCAGGCAACAAGTGAGTCCACAGTGATGGTCACCATGCATCAGTGTTGTAGAACAGGGCTTTGGTCCTTCTTGTCAGGCAACAAGTGAGTCCACAGTGATGGTCACCATGTATCAGTGTTGTAGAACAGGGCTTTGGTCCTTGTCAGGCAACAAGTGAGTCCACAGTGATGGTCACCATGTATCAGTGTTGTAGGACAGGGCTTTGGTCCTTATCGGGCAACAAGTGAGTCCGCAGTGATGGTCACCATGTATCAGTGTTGTAGGACAGGGCTTTGGTCCTTTTTGTCGGGCAACAAGTGAGTCCACAGTGATGGTCACCATGTATCAGTGTTGTAGGACAGGGCTTTGGTCCTTTTTGTCGGGCAACAAGTGAGTCCACAGTGATGGTCACCATGTATCAGTGTTGTAGGACAGGGCTTTGGTCCTTTTTGTCGGGCAACAAGTGAGTCCACAGTGATGGTCACCATGTATCAGTGTTGTAGGACAGGGCTTTGGTCCTTCTTGTCAGGCAACAAGTGAGTCCACAGTGATGGTCATCATGTATCAGTGTTGTAGGACAGGGCTTTGGTCCTTGTCAGGCAACAAGTGAGTCCACAGTGATGGTCACCATGTATCAGTGTTGTAGGACAGGGCTTTGGTCCTTCTTTCGGCAACAAGTGAGTCCGCAGTGATGGTCACCATGTATCAGTGTTGTAGGACAGGGCTTTGGTCCTTCTTGTCGGGCAACAAGTGAGTCCACAGTGATGGTCACCATGTATCAGTGTTGTAGGACAGGGCTTTGGTCCTTCTTGTCAGGCAACAAGTGAGTCCACAGTGATGGTCACCATGTATCAGTGTTGTAGACAGGGCTTTGGTCCTTCTTGTCGGCAACAAGTGTAGTCCACAGTGATGGTCACCATGTATCAGTGTTGTAGACAGGGCTTTGGTCTCTTGTCAGCAACAAGTGAGTCCAAGTGATGGTCACCATGTATCAGTGTTGTAGGGAAAAGGGCTTTGGTCCTTCTTGTCAGCAACAAGTGAGTCCGCATGTATGGTCACCATGGTATCAGTGTTGTAGGATGGGCTTTGGTCCTTCTTTACAGGCAAGCAGTGAGTCCCAGTGATGGTCACCATGTATCAGTGTTGTAGGTACAGGGCTTTTGGTCCGTTTTGTCAGGCAGCAAGTGAGTCGATAGTGATGGTACATGTATGCAATGTTTGTAGGAACAGGGCTTTGGTCCTTGTTTGGGCAGACAGTGTGTCGCATAGTGAATGGTCACCATGTTATCAGTGTTGTAGGCAGGGCTTTGGTCTTGTCAGCACAGTGAGATCCACAGTGATGGTCACATTGTATCAGTGTTGTATGACAGGGCTTTGGTCCTTCATTGTCGGCAACAGTGAGTCCGAGTGATGGTACCATGATCAGTGTTGTAGGAAGGGCTTTGGTCCTTCATTGTCGCAACAAGTGAGTCCAGCGTGATGGTCACCAATGTATCATGTGTTGTAGGACAGGGCTTTGGTCCATCTTGTCAGGCAAACAAGTGAGTCCAGTGATGGTACACATGTATCAGTTTTGTAGGACAGGGCTTTGGTCTACTTGATCGGCACAAGTGAGTCCGTCGTGATGGTCACCAGTGATAGTGTTGTAGGACAGGGCTTTGGTCCTTCTGTTGGGCAACAATGAGTCCAGTGATGGTCACCATGTATCAGTGTTGTAGGACAGGCTTTGGTCCTTCTTGTCAGGCAACAAGTGAGTCCGAGTGATTGATCACCATGTACAGTGTTGTAGGACAGGGCTGTGGTCCTTTTGTCATGGTCACAAGTGAGTGCGTGATGTCACCATGTTATCAGTGTTTGTAGGACAGGGCTTTGGTCCTTCTTGTCAGGCACAAGTGAGTCCACAGTGATGGTCACCATGTATCAGTGTTGTAGGACAGGGCTTTGGTCCTTTGTCAGGGCAACAAGTGAGTCCACAGTGATGGTCACCATGTATCAGTGTTGTAGGACAGGGCTTTGGCCTTCTTGTCAGGCAACAAGTGAGGTCCACAGTGATGGTCACCATGTATCAGTGTTGTAGGACAGGGCTTTGGTCCTTCTTGTCAGGCAACAAGTGAGTCCACAGTGATGGTCACCATGTAATATCAGTGTTGTAGGACAGGGCTTTGGTCCTTCTTGTCAGGCAACAAGTGAGTCCACATGATGGTCACATGTATCAGTGTTGTAGGACAGGGCTTTGGGTCGTCTTGTCAGGCAACAAGTGAGTCCTAGTGATGGTCACATGTTCAGTGTTGTAGACAGGGCTTTGGTCCTTTGTCAGGCAACAAGTGAGTCCGCAGTGATGGTCACCATGTATCAGTGTTGTAGGACAGGGTTTGGTCCTTCTTGTCTGGCAACAAGTGAGTCCTAGTGATAGGTCACCATGTATCAGTGTTGTAGGACAGGGCTTTGGTCCTTCTTGTCAGGCAACAAGTGAGTCCACAGTGATGGTCACCATGTACCAGTGTTTGTAGGACAGGGCTTTGGTCCTTCTTGTCGGCAAACAAGTGAGTCCACAGTGATGGTCACCATGGGATCATGTGTTGATGGACAGGTTTGGTCCTTCTTGTCGGGCAAAAAGTGAGTCCACAGTGATGGTCACCATGTATCAGTGTTGTGAAGACAAAGGCTTTGGCCTTCTTGTCAGGTCACAAGTGAGTCCACATGTGATGGTCACCATGTATCAGTGTTGTAGAAGGCTTTGGTCCTTCTTGTGCAGGCAAGTGTGTCCACAGTGATGGTCACCATGTATCAGTGTTGTAGAACAGGGCTTTGGTCCTTGTCAGACAAGCAAGTGAGTCCATGTGATGGTCACCATTATTTATCAGTGTTGTAGAACAAGGGCTTGGTCCTTTGTCAGGAAAGTGGGGGACATGTTCTGTGTGCATATTGTGTGTGTGTGTGTGTGGGTGGGGTGTGGGGCTGTACATGACCAATGCATGCATGTTGAGTCTGTGTGGGTGTTTGTCGCTTGTGTGTGTGTGTGTTTGTGACGTGGTGTGTGTGTGGTGTGTTCGTGTGTGTGTGTGTGTGTGTGTTGTGTGTGTGTGTAGCTTCATGAATTGTTGTTGAAGAATCAGGGGGTACATGTGTTTGTGTGAGTGGTGTGTAGCTAATGACATTGAATCACATGTGTTTGTGTGAGTAGGGTGTGGTATAATGACATTGAATCACATGTGTTTGTGTGTGAGTGGTGTGTGGCATAATGACATTTGAATCACATGTGTTTGTGTGAGTGGTGTGTGGTATAATGACATTGAATCACATGTGTTTGTGTGAGTGGTGTGTGGCATAATGACATTGAATCACATGTGTTTGTGTGAGTGGTGTGTGGTGTAATGACTCTGAATGACATGTGTTTGTGTTAGTGATGTGTGGTATATTGACACTGAATGACATGTTTGTGTGAGTGGTGTGTGGTATAATGACACAGAATGACACGTTTGTGTGAGTGGTGTGTGGTATGACACTGAATGGCGTGTGTTTGTGTGAGTGGTGTGTGGTGTAATTACACTGAATGGCGTGTGTTTGTGTGAGTGGTGTGTGGCGTAATTACACTGAATGACATGTGTTTGTGTGAGTGGTGTGTGGTATAATGACACAGAATGACATGTGTTTGTGTGAGTGGTGTGTGGTGTAATTACGCTGAATGACATGTGTTTGTGTGAGTGGTGTGTGGTGTAATTACACTGAATGACATGTGTTTGTGTGAGTGGTGTGTGGTGTAATGATACTGAATGACATGTGTTTGTGTGAGTGATGTGTGGTGTAATTACATTGAATGGCGTGTGTTTGTGTGAGTGGTGTGTGGTATAATGACACTGAATGACATGTTTGTGTGAATGGTGTGTGGTGTAATTACACTGAGTGACATGTGTTTGTGTGAGTGGTGTGTGGTGTAATGACACTGAATGACATGTGTTTGTGTGAGTGGTGTGTGGTATAATGACACTGAATGACATGTGTTTGTGTGAGTGGTGTGTGGTGTAATTACACTGAATGACATGTGTTTGTGTGAGTGGTGTGTGGTATAATGACACTGAATGACATGTGTTTGTGTGAGTGGTGTGTGGTGTAACACTGAATGACATGTGTTTGTGTGAGTGGTGTGTGGTGTAATGACACTGAATGACATGTGTTTGTGTGAGTGGTGTGTGGTATCATGACACAGAATGACATGTGTTTGTGTGAGTGGTGTGTGGTATAATGACACTGAATGACATGTTTGTGTGAGTGGTGTGTGGTATCATGACACAGATTGACATGTTTGTGTGAGTGGTGTGTGGTACAATGACACTGAATGACATGTTTGTGTGAGTGGTGTGTGGTATAATGACACAGAATGACATGTGTTTGTGTGAGTGGTGTGTGGTATAATGACACAGAATGACATGTGTTTGTGTGAGTAGTGTGTAGTATAATGACACTGAATGACATGTGTTTGTTTGAGTGGTGTGTGGTATCATGACACAGAATGACATGTTTGTGTGAGTGGTGTCTGGTGTAATGACACTGAATGACATGTGTTTGTGTGAGTGGTGTGTGGTGTAATTACACTGAATGACATGTTTGTGTGAGTGGTGTGTGGTGTAATGACACTGAATGACATGTGTTTGTGTGAGTGATGTGTGGTGTAATGACACAGAATGACATGTGTTTGTGTGAGTGGTGTGTGGTGTGTTTGTGTGAGTGGTGTGTGGTGTAATTACACTGAATGACATGTTTGTGTGAGTGGTTTGTGGTGTAATGACACTGAATGACATGTTTGTATGAGTGGTGTGTGGTGTAATTACACTGAATGACATGTTTGTGTGAGTGGTGTGTGGTGTAATGACACTGAATGACATGTGTTTGTGTGAGTGATGTGTGGTGTAATGACACTGAATGACATGAATGTGTGAGTGGTGTGTGGTGTAATGACACTGAATGACATGTGTTTGTGTGAGTGGTGTGTGGTGTAATGACACAGAATGACATGTGTTTGTGTGAGTGGTGTGTGGTGTGTTTGTGTGAGTGGTGTGTGGTGTAATGACACAGAATGACATGTGTTTGTGTGAGTGGTGTGTGGTGTGTTTGTGTGAGTGGTGTGTGGTGTAATAACACAGAATGACATGTGTTTGTGTGAGTGGTGTGTGGTGTGTTTGTGTGAGTGGTGTGTGGTGTAATGACACAGAATGACATGTGTTTGTGTGAGTGGTGTGTGGTGTAATGACACTGAATGACATGTGTTTGTGTGAGTGGTGTGTGGTATCATGACACAGAATGACATGTTTGTGTGAGTGGTGTGTGTTAAAAGACACTGAATGACATGTTTGTGTGAGTGGTGTGTATTGTAAAGACAGGAGTCTCACTCTCACAGCATGACAGCCATCCCATTGTGTCTGAGGCATAGCATCAGCTTCAGAGAGGGTAGCTCTGGTCGGTTTGACGTCACAGTGTCCCCTAAACACACCATGGGAAAACCGGTCAGTCCCTTCTCTCTCTTTCTTTCTTTCTCTCTCTCTCTCTCTCTCTCTCTCTCTCTCTCTCTCTCTCTCTCTCCTCTCTCTCTCTCTCTCTCTGTCCTTTGTTCTTTTTTCTTCTTCTATGTCTTTTTGCATCTCTCTCAGGGTAAGATTGAAGGCAAAACTCAGTGAAGACGAGAGAGTAAAGATTAATGCAGACTTTTTCCTTTTCTTTTCTCTCTCTCAGGGCCTGACTGAGGGCAGACTCAGAGGTGATGGGTTTGATTCCCATCACAGCCATTTCTTTGTGGCCTGATCAACTTCTCTCCAGAGTTGAGTTTGCTACGGCTTAGTTGGGAAAACTGGCACACAGTGGTTGGTTCCATCTATGCGAGTGTTGCTCAGATTTCTTGATCAACACTGCAGGTTTGTGTACCTCTTGGGCCTGGTTTAGGCCAGGATATATTTTGAAAGTAAGCATAGAGTACAACCCTGTCATGCAATTTCAAGGCAGAATGGAAATCTGCAACCCTGTCATGCAATTTCAAGGCAGAATGGAAATCTGCAGCATCATCATCCTCATCCTCCTCAATCAGCATAACACAAAGATGTCGCCAGTTCTGTGGCCCTTCATGCCATGCTCCCATGGTGCCCTCAGTTTCAATTACCTC
The DNA here is from genome assembly GCA_033310375.1 of Conus canariensis. Classification (NCBI taxonomy): domain Eukaryota; kingdom Metazoa; phylum Mollusca; class Gastropoda; order Neogastropoda; family Conidae; genus Conus; species Conus canariensis. The sequence continues at coordinate 42,975,992 of CM065746.1, forward strand.
TCCACATCCATTCATTTGATGTGGTTCTGTCCAGGTCACCGGTATCAACAAAGTCATAGGGATTGTGGTTCTGTCCAGGTCACTGGTATCAACAAAGTCGTAGGGATTGTGGTTCTGTCCAGGTCACCGGCATCAACAAAGTCATCGAGATTGTCATTGGACAGATGTGATGGCACCCTCCTGAGGGAGAGTATATTCATGCTGGTTCTGCAACTAGTAGGGGGCTTAATAGGTGGTGACCTCCATATGTTGAATCAGAACAGGCACCACTGAACACCGCTGAAGTGACTGGGCAGCAGTGCAGTGATCAGAACAGGCACCACTGAAGTGACTGGGCGGCAGTGCAGTGATCAGAACAGGCACCACTGAACACCGCTGAAGTGACTGGGCAGCAGTGCAGTGATCAGGACAGGCACCACTGAACACCGCTGAAGTGACTGGGCAGCAGTGCCCTGTCTCCTCTGGTGGGTTGCCTCCTGTCGACTTTACATTGACTGCTTCCTGTGAATTGCTGTTGCTGGCACTATGGTAGGACAGGCCAGGCTGTGGCTGTGGACGGGGGAAAAAGGGAGGGGTGGGGGATTGGGAGTGAATGGAGTGGGTGTAATGCCTCTGAAGTGGCACTGAAGATAAGACGGGAAAAACAAAGAAAAAAAGAAAGAAAGAAAAGAGGCAACGCAAGCATCTGTGAGGAAATAGACAGAAACTGAGTTGATTTGGTAATACAGTACATACAGAAACAGTGAAGAGGTGAGATGAAGGTGGGGGTGAGGACGTGGAGAAGGGGAGGGAGGTTGAAACGCGACACTGAGCTGAACAAAGGAGCAGGAGCAGTAGATGACCAAGAGAATATGAAAATTCCATCCTTTCCTCTATGATGACAGGTTGACAACCATGCTTTTCATTTTAGACTTTTTTTTCTATTGTACCACCATACACTGGCAGGCCAACAGTTAAATGGTCCCACCCCTGATGAATTCTTTGAGTTGACTTTTGATAGTCAAATTATAATTTTCTCTAGATTTTTTTGTGCATTTGATCCAGACTTTGTACTTACATATCCACTATTTTTCTCATTACTTAAGTGTGTTTCTATGGATGATTGTAAGGGTCAGCTAGCTATCTTTTTGCTGTCTGTATCAATAATTCTGACAGCAAAAATAGTGGATGATTTCATTTGACAGAGATTTGAAATTTTACAGTTGATGCTGGAATATGATAATAACAAAAGTTGTAAATTTCAAGCGTTTGTGTTGTGAACGTCGAGTTGAGGCTTGCGATAAATTCGTTTGAACTGTCTCATCGGTACATCTGGATATTCCCAGTGATGGCAGTGACTTGTTTCTTTGTTATGTGGGGAAAGGTCTGAAGAGGCCTATTGTGGTCAGTCGGGCTGTCATGAATGTATTACTATGTTTTCAGTTTGTTTCTTTTGCTTTTGGAAATACAGGATAGAACTGCAGGTGAACACTTGATGGACCATGCAGTCTCCTCAGATCTGTGGTCTGACCTTTTCTCAGGTTGTTGAGGGGTAGTAACAGTCTGAGATGATAAATTTGGGCTGTTGTGGATTTTTTCATCATTCTTCTGTATTGGACCATACCTAAGATGTCATTTCATATCCACACAGACACGCATGCACATGTGCACAAAGTGACATGCATGTATGCTGTGCGCGTGCACACACACACATGTTCAGACAGAGACAAACATGCATGCATGCACACATGCACACACACACACACACACACACACACACACACACACACACACACACACACACACACACACACATTCACACACACACACACACATACACACTCACACACGCTCATACATGCACACACACACACACACACATGTACATACACATACACATTCTTTTTCTCTCTCTTTCTCTCTCTCTCTCTCTCTCTCTCTCTCTCTCTCTCACACACACACACACACACACACACACACACACACTCAAACACATGTACATACACACACACACACATGTACATACACACACACACACACACACACACACACACTCAAACACATGTACATACACACACACACACATGTACATACACATACACATTCTTTTTCTCTCTGTTTCTCTCTGTCTGTCTGTCTCTCTCTCTCTCTCACACACACACACACACACACACACACACACACACACACACACACACACACACACACACATATATGAGACTGTCAGTTACCCCATAAGCTGGCCACTTACTTGGATGAAACAGAACTTGAAAAACTGTCAAAAGATACACTCTTTTCTGTGGCCAGGTGGAAAACGTGGTGGTTGAAGTGCCTTTCCCCAAGGTTGTGCTGAGTGTCACCTTGACCCCCAACCAAGGAAAATACTCCTTTGACCCTGTCACCAAGGTGATGACCTGGGACATTGGCAAGATCGACAGCACCAAGGTTCCCAACATCAAGGGCAGTGTACGTATCAAATGGAGGTTGAGACATGACGGTGGGGAGAGGACACAGACAGTGGGATTGCAGGTGGTTGGAGAGGGCAGTAAAAAGATGTGAGGAGGGGAAGGGTAGAGAAGGGGGAAGAACTTTGTCAACTTTCAAAAGCAATGTTCATATGAGTAAAGGGAAAAGGTGGCAAAAAGAGTACCTGGAGAGGGGATGACCGACGTTTCGTGTCGTAGACACTTCAACAGGGAATGACAGCAGAGGGAAGATGTTGATGATGGTTGACTTGAGTCACTGAGCGCAGTTCATGGTTTGAAGGGGTGGAAAGGGCAGAGGTGGGAGTGGTGGGTAATACTGAATGTAGGGGTGATCATGATTCACAATAGAAATGGGGAGTGTTAATGGACAGCAAAGGAGAGACAAAGGAAGGGGGGGGGGGGGGGGGGGGAGGGGGAAAAGAAGGGAGGGGGGAGGGGGGGGGAAGAAAGAGGAGGGCTGATGGTTTGGGGTGAGGTATCATTCCCTGACATTGAGCCCATGTGGGTTCAAGGTGCCAAGGCGCTGTATTAACTGGCTTTCCATGTATTTTCTGTAGTTCCCTTCTTGACGACCATTTCTCCAAAGGGCTGCCACTCTGATGTGGGAAAGATGGTGATAGTCCGAATTGAAGTGGTTTGCCACAGGAGTGTCTTTTCCTGTGAGGATGCTGTCTCTATGTTCTTTAAAACGTTCGTTTAGAGATCTGTATGTTTCACCCACATACATCTTGGGACAAAGGGTACAACTAAGAACATAGACTATATTCTGAGTCTGGCAGGTGAAGTGGGACCTCATGTGGAAGCTGCGTCCGGATGGGCCTTGTATGGTAGTTGTCGGATTAAGAAAGTCACAGGTTTTGCATTTGGGTTTCTTGCACTGGAAATTGCCTGGTTGGGTTGGGGGGGATGAAGGGTGGAAGGTAGAGTGCATCAGGTGGTCACCAAGGTTTTTGTCCCTTTTGAATGCCACCATAGGTGGTAGACTGAAAATGTTTTGGAGAGCTGGATCCTCCTTCAGAATAGTGAAGTTGCGGAGCAGAATGTTTTTCACAGATAGATTGTGTGGATGGTAGGTCAGAGTGGCAATGCAACGGTCATTGTCTGTAGTCATCTTTTCCTTGTCTTGTAGGAGCTGGTGTCTGGGGATGGACTGTGCTCGTTCAAGGGCCATCTGAACTGTAGGTGAAAGACTGGGGATTTGAGTGAGCAAGAGTTCATTGGCTTTCCTTTACGTGACTGGCGCGAAGATTCGAGTTTTTTCCGACAGTGCCTCCTTTTTCTGGTACTTCTGGCCTTCGTGTGTAAGCTGAGTGCCACGCCCCCATTTTTGCATTATTCCAAGTTAGCTTGTGCATAGCAGGCATGTGATTTATCTATCTTATTTAGTTTCCTGGAGTGTATCTACCTTTTTTTCAACTCATTTAGTGTATTTACTGACTTTTTCTGCTGAATGTGAAGCCAGGGACCCACTGACTCTGTGCAAGAGTGTTGTGATGCACCTGAAAAAAACTGGACATTTTTTCAGCCTCAAGCATAAGAAATCGTATGAAAGTGGGAAGTTTATTCTTTCGTATTCTACTAACACAGTTTATGAATAACACATCCTGAAACTTTCGTTGAGTTATCTGTTGTTTTGTATTTTTGGCGATTTTTTTACTAACCATAACAAATGGCCCGTCCACAGAGAAAAACAAGGGACAGAACTGTCCGTCCTAAGTGAGTTAACACTCCCCATTTCTATTGTGAATCATGATCACCCCTACATTCAGTATTACCCACCACTCCCACCTCTGCCCTTTCCACCCCTTCAAACCATGAACTGCGCTCAGTGACTCAAGTCAACCATCATCAACATCTTCCCTCTGCTGTCATTCCCTGTTGAAGTGTCTACGACACGAAATGTCGGTCATCCCCTCTCCAGGTACTTTTTTTGCCACCTTTTCCCTTTACTTATTTGAAACGAGTACAGCAGTCACTACTTTATTTTTCAATGTTCATATGGTTCTGGGACCAACAAAAAAAGAAAAAAGGTGTGTGTGTGTGTGTGTGTGTGTGTGTGTGTGTGAATCATGTGCAATGGAGGGGGTAAAGGAAGGGACCTGTTGGAAGGGGACGAAGGGTGGGGTGGGGGGGGGGGGGGGAGAGTGTGAAGGTCGAAATGAGGGTAGAGTGAAAGGAGGATGTTTTTCTTGGACAGTTGCCTTTCAAAACATTGTAGACTCCACCCGATGACTCAAGCTTCCAGAGTTATAAACTTGTGAAACTGTTCACTGACTAACACCAGTGTGCTGGACTTTTCACTGCATGCACCGAGGAGTCACAGAGACATCATTCCTTTTTCGTCCTGTAAGGGGGCTTGGCTGGTCGTGTGGTGTGTATGCTGGATCAGAACAGGCCCCACTGAACACCACCCAAACTGGATCAGAACAGGCCCCACTGAACACCACCCAAACTGGATCAGAACAGGCCCCACTGAACACCACCCAAACTGGATCAGAACAGGCCCCACTGAACACCACCCAAACTGGATCAGAACAGGCCCCACTGAACACCACCCAAACTGGATCAGAACAGGCCCCACTGAACACCACCCAAACTGGATCAGAACAGGCCCCACTGAACACCACCCAAACGACTTCAGCTGCAGCACAGTGTCTGCTGTGGTGAGTTGTCTCATGACGACCACGATCTGACTGCCCCCTGTGCGTTGCTGTGTCTGCTGTGGTGAGTTGTCTCATGACGACCACGATCTGACTGCCCCCTGTGCATTGCTGTATCTGCTGTGGTGAGTTGTCTCATGATGACCACGATCTGACTGCCCCCTGTGCATTGCTGTGTCTGCCACAGGGTGGTCCTGGATTGGGCCGTCGATGGGAGAGCTGAAGTGAGTGGCAAGAGAAGCAGGTGATCAAAGATCATATAAGATGAATGAAAAGAAGACATATCATGGCATCCTCAAGATCTTCTCTGATAATTGTGATGCTATCAATTGTCCCAAGATGTTCTTCCTCAAGAAATTTCTTCTTTTTTTAATTTCTTAATTTCAGGTGGAAATGAAATGTTTCTTCATTTGAATAAAACCTTGAAAAGACACCAGCTGAAGGTGTGCCCAGTTTGGTCTCAAGGCATACAGGTAACGTGGGATGGCATTATGTGGCCTTGAGGCATAGAGGTCAGCTGGGATGGCGTTATGTGGCCTTGAGGCGTACAGGTAACATGGGATGGCGTGATGTGTCCATGAGGCATACAGGTAACGTGGGATGGCGTTATGTGGCCTTGAGGCATACAGGTAACGTGGGATGGCGTGATGTGGCCTTGAGGCATAGGGGTCAGCTGGGATGGCATTATGTGGCCTTGAGGCATACAGGTAACGTGGGATGGCGTTATGTGGCCTTGAGGCATAGAGGTCAGCTGGGATGGCGTTATGTGGCCTTGAGGCATAGAGGTAACGTGGGATGGCATTATGTGGCCTTGAGGCATAGAGATAATGTGGGATGGCGTGATGTGGCCTTGAGGTATAGAGGTCAGCTGGGATGGCGTTATGTGGCCTTGAGGCATACAGGTAACGTGAGATGGCGTTATGTGGCCTTGAGGCATACAGGTAACGTGGGATGGCGTTATGTGGCCTTGAGGCATAGAGGTAACGTGGGATGGCGTGATGTGGCCTTGAGGCATAGAGTTCAGCTGGGATGGCGTTATGTGGCCTTGAGGCATACAGGTAACGTGGGATGGCGTTATGTGGCCTTGAGGCATACAGGTAACGTGGGATGGCGTTATGTGGCCTTGAGGCATACAGGTAACGTGGGATGGCGTGATGTGGCCTTGAGGCATAGAGGTCAGCTGGGATGGCGTTATGTGGCCTTGAGGCATAGAGGTCAGCTGGGATGGCGTTATGTGGCCTTGAGGCATAGAGGTCAGCTGGGATAGCGTGATGTGGCCTTGAGGCATAGAGGTCAGCTGGGATGGCGTTATGTGGCCTTGAGGCATAGAGGTCAGCTGGGATGGCGTGATGTGGCCTTGAGGCATAGAGGTCAGCTGGGATGGCGTGATGTGGCCTTATCTATTGGTTTCAGATAAGTTTGCAGACTGGGGCAGCTTTACCCGAGTCCAATCCCACCATTACTGTGAGTACTACTCATGTTTATTTAATTTCCTTTTTCTCCTGCCTTTTCTGTACCAGAGTGTTTTGTTCTTTCTTTTCTCTACTGTTTTCTTGTCTTTATTTCGTCTCTTTTGCAGAAGTGCTGTATTTTGTCTTTCTTTCGCTCTTTCTTTTCCTGCAGGAGTATTCAGTCTTGTCCTGTCTTCTTTTCATTTCTTGCTTATTTCTTTATTCATTTCATTGTCTCTTACAGGAATTTTCTCCTTTTCTCTGTTTTTCTTGTTTGTTTCTCATTTTCTTGTGCAGGAAGATTGTCACACTGAGCACAAATGCATGCACGTGCTCAGCTCTGCATTCACTCCGTGCACACGCAGTCTCTCCAAACAACCAGAAGGCGCACTACAATAACTCTTCTTCTCCCCCTCCTCTCCGGGGAATAATTAACTAAACGATAATCAACTTTTCCAGCATATACAACAGGTTGTTCTCCAAGAATTATCTTCTGTTCCTCCTCTCCAGTGGAGGTACAAACATTCAACAGATCCACTAGCTGGGACCAAATTTCATCTCGTTATACATAGTAATTCACAAGAACTTCTTTTACAGGTTTCTCCTCCTCAATGGAGAAACAATTTATACACTTTCCAAAGAAGAATCAAAGATGGCTTAAAATACAGGAACAATATCTGAGTTCCGACCCAGGGGAACAATAAAAAATCATAGTGGGTCAACATGACAAACGCTTTCAAAGTTCTCTCACGACTGCCGCAGTCGTCCTCTTCTACTGGGTTCTCCAACTCTGGAGACAGTTAGGTGCTGCCACAGCACTGGAGCCCAAATACTTGTGCGACTGCCACAGTCGCCTATCCCATTACTGGTGCTGCCACAGCACTGGAGCCCAAATACTTGTTGTGCGACTGCCACAGTCGCCTATCCCATTACTGGTGCTGCCACAGCACCGGGAAGGGCTGAAACACGAATGAAGTCCGTGTAAGTAATCTATTTCAAAATCTGAATAGTGATAAATTCTTTTCCCTTTTTCCCCTTTTCTTAACTCTCTCTCTTTTCTCTCCCCATCTGTCTAGACCTCACCTGGTAATGGTAGATTACAGGTGAATCTCGTTCTGCAGTTCCAAACAACCTGTCTGGTCAGTGTCCTCAAGCCATCTCCTTCCTATACCTTATTTTTCCTTCCTGCACTCTTCCTGAGTACATATTCAGTGAGTACTCATCTAACTCTACGCATTACCAGCCCTTGGTTACTTGATCAATGGACAACGTCCGTCCATTTTTCTGAGCGATTCAACCAATAATCACCCTACGTCTATAGCCACCAGCGACACCGATCACACTGGTCAGGCCACGTAAATTATCCTTTCTTTTACATTTCCTTTTCCCTACCTAGGGAAATGCTTTATATCAAATAAGGGTGTATGCGACGGAACATCACATGTCGCCATGTGAGGCTACGTCACATGACAAAGATATTTTTTCATTCTTTTTCTTTGTGAAGGAGTATTCTTTTCATTTTTCCTTCTTTCTTACTTTTTCCTTCTTTTTTACTTTTTCCTTCTTTTTTACTTTTTCCTTCTTTTTTACTTTTTCCTTCTTTCTTACTTTTTCCTTCATTTTTACTTTTTCCTTCTTTTTTACTTTTTCCTTTTTTTTACTTTTTCCTTCTTTTTTACTTTTTCCTTCTTTCTTACTTTTTCCTTCTTTTTTACTTTTTCCTTCTTTTTTACTTTTTCCTTCTTTTTTACTTTTTCCTTCTTTCTTACTTTTTCCTTCATTTTTTGACTGTCTTTCTCTTTCATGTCCTTGTTGCTTTGTTTTTCTGTGCAGGATTATTCTCCATCTCATTCTTTCATTCCCTTTTTATACTCCCAGTTCTTATAGAACAGGGAGTACTTTAGAATGGGAACGAAGAAATGCTGTGTGTGTGTGTGTGTGTGTGTCTGTGTGTCCGTGGTCAAAATGTGTTCCACTCGCTCCAGACAAAACTACTGGGCCGATCTTTCTGAAAATTTGTAGGTATGTTCATTATAGGCCACGGATGATGCCCGATGTTTTAGTTTACCACTATAGCCATTACTAATGGCTGTAATGGCCTGTAACGGTTTTTCTTCTTTATGGAATATCTCCGAAAGTACTTGGCCGATCTTTGTAAAAATGAGCAGGTACGTTCATTATGGGTCATGGATGATGCCTGATGTTTTAGTTTACTGCTGTAGCCGTTACTAACGGCTGTAATGGCCTATAACAGTTTTTCTTCTTTATGGAATATCTCAGAAAGTACTTGGCCAAATTATAAGCGGTTTGGATGATCTCGTGATACATCGGAGCGTCTGTCCATATGTAAGTGATGTAATGCTGAAAATGGATTAAACAACCGTTAAAAACCGTTATTCTGCCGTTATTTCTTATATCTAGGTGGATTTTAATGAAATTTGGTATATAGAAAGGTTATCACACACAAATGGCACTTCTATATAGTGTTTCAAAATTTGACCGTTATAAACCGTTATTCTTGACATATTGTCCGATTTGGATGAAATTTGATATGTACACAGGCTTTAGCCCAGTGAGGACTAAAACACCGGTTTCAAAAGTGTATATCGGTTATATAACTGTTAAACTGTTATTTTGCCGTTATTTTTTATATATTGGTGGGTTTTAATGAAATTTTGTATATAGAAAGGTTATCATACACAAATGGCACTTCCATGTAGTGTTTCAAAATCTGACCGTTAAAAACCGTTATTCTTGACATATTGTCTGATTTGGATGAAATTTGGTATGTACACAGGCTTCAGCCCAGTGAGGACTAAAATACCAGTTTCAAAAGTGTACATCGGTTAAATAACTGTTAAAACCGTTATTTTGCCTTAATTTATCTCACAAGGCACTTGGCCGATTTATAAGCGGTTTGGAAAATTGGGAGTACGTTTATATGCTTCGCATCTTGTTTTTTGTTTCTTCCTTTCTTCTCTCTTTTTTTTTTTACTCATGACTTTATAGGTGTTGGTGCTGCATAATAATTATGGGCTAGTTTGCAAGCAGTGACACTCCATTATGAATTGGCATCTTCTTTTATTCGTTCTCTAGTGTATTTAGGGAGAGAGAGTGCGAGAGTATGTTTGTTGTGTATGCTTATATGTGTGTGATTGCATTTGCACATGCATGTGCTCTGTTTATTTTGTAAAAGGGTCATGATTAGCTTGAAATGTTTTACAAGTTAATGTCCTTTTGGAATTGATGCACTTTTGTGACTTAAAATATTTGTTCTTGGTTTATCTCTGTTAAATGTCAGCACAATATAAAGTTAACACAGTATCAACCTGTTGTCACTCAGTGTGTGTGTGTGTGTGTGTGTGTGTGTGTGTGTGTTACCATGTGTGTGTGTGTGTTACCATGTGTGTGTGTGAGTGTGTGTGTATTTGTGCATGTGTATGTATGCATGCATGTGTGTGCATATGTGCGTGCATGTGTGTGTGTGTGTGTGTGTGTGTGTGTGTGTGTGTGTGTGTGTGTGTGTGGTGTGTGTGCACATTTGTGTATGTTTGCATCTGTGTAGGCGTGTGCACATTGTGGATCTGTGCTTTCTACATTTGTATGCATTTGTGTGCTTTTGTGTTTACATGGAGCCTGCAAGTGTGTATGAGAGGCTAGACATATTCTAACAAGTTTGATATTGTATGTGTTACAGGTGATAATCACCATCAGGTAGCAGTCTTCTCATAGGTTTGATGTTATGCTGTATATGGCTGATGATGTTTACTCTGAGTCAGGTGGCAGTGTTGTCATAGGTGTGTTGTTATCCTCTATAGTGCAGGTGATGTTTACCATCAGTCAAGTGACAGTGTCCTCACAGGTGTGACATTATCCTTGTTGTTACAGGTGATGTTTACTTTCAGTCAGATGGCATCCTCCTTACAGGTGGGAGGTTATCCTGTTGTTGTTACAGGTGATGTTTACCATCAGTCAGGTGACAGTGTCCTCGCAGGTGTGGTGTTGTCCTGTGTGTTACAGGTGATGTTTACCATCAGTCAGATGGCAGTGTCCTCACAGTTGTGGTGTTGTCCTGTGTGTTACAGGTGATGTTTACCATCAGTCAGGTGACAGTGTCTTTGCAGGTGTGGTGTTGTCCTGTGTGTTTGTTACAGGTGATGTTTACCATCAGTCAGATGGCAGTGGCCTCACAGGTGCAGTGTTGTCCTGTGTGTGTGTGTTACATTGATGTTTACCATCAGTCAGATGGCAGTGTCCTCACAGGTGTGGTGTTGTCCTGTGTGTGTGTGTTACATTGATGTTTACCATCAGTCAGATGGCAGTGTCCTCACAGGTGCGGTGTTGTCCTGTGTGTGTGTGTTACATTGATGTTTACCATCAGTCAGATGGCAGTGTCCTTGCAGGTGTGGTATTGTCCTGTGTGTGTGTGTTACAGGTGATGTTTACCATCAGTCAGATGGCAGTGTCCTCACAGGTGTGGTTTTGTCTTGTGTTTTACAGGTGATGTTTACCATCAGTCACATGGTAGTATTGTGTGTGTGTGTGTGTTACAGGTGATGTTTACCATCAGTCAGATGGCAGTGTCAGGTCTGAAAGTGAATCGCCTGGACATGTACGGAGATGTGGGAAAGGTAGCTGATACTTTTGGTTTCTTTCTTTTCTTTTTTTTCTTTTTTTTTTTTTTAGAAGAAAATGATAAATTGGAAGGGATGTCCTAGAAAGGATATACACACACATTTGTGTGCGCCTGTATATGTGTGTGTGTGTGTATGGATGCGTGTTTGCGTATGTGTGTGCACATGTGTGCGCGCGCGTGTGTGTGTGTGTGTGTGTGTGTGTGTGTGTGTGTGTGTTTTGTGTGTGTGGAAGGGTGCATACATATTGGTATGCATGCTTGTGTGTGTGAGTGTGAGTGTACTTACTCTTATGATTGTTCACTTTTCTCCCAACAGAAATACAAACCATTCAAGGGGGTCAAGTACTTGACTCGCGCCGGAAAGTTCCAGGTCCGAACGTGATCAGCACTTCCACTTACGTAGCTAACAGTTGTGTTCAACTGATGAATGAAGGTAGAACAACAGACTGATTTCAGACCGAAATAGGACGCAGACAAAAGTTCTTGGCTTCATCTCTTTTTTTTTCTTTTTTTTTTTTGAAAAATCTAGAAATGGAAATAAGAGTAAAAACTGCTTTGTGATTTTTTTCAGCATTTTTTGTTTGTTTGTGTTATTATATTTTTCCTAAGTACTGCACTTTTTGGGAAGCTGAAGAAATGACCAAAAGCAATTCGCATATTAACTGACTCATGAGAACTCAGCATGCATGTAACGTGAATGCAGATTTTTAATAGTCGCTTCCAGAATTTGTAACAGCACATGAGAAGACCAGAATGAGTTCCACAGCGTTCTTGGAGCACAAGTCAAACATTGTCAACAACTATAAGAACAGTGATACTGTGTGGAAGGCTTTTGCACTTCATCCTTTCTGTTCAAGCTGAGATGAAATGCTCAGGAGCTGCAGGCTGGTGGTATGCGGCCATATTGGGAAGCTGCTGGAAAACGTTGTTATCATCACAGCGCCACTGGGCCATTACAGCAACAGTATCAGCAAACAGGCCACTGTGGTGATGGCTGTGTCAGCAAGATGTCGTTACTCCTCGTCAGGATGTCCACATGAGGTACCTTTGTCACTGGAACCAGTTTCTCCCAACAGCAAGACAACTTGTCAGTAGATGTGATCCAGTCTGTGTGGATAGTGAAAAACACTGACTGCAGGAAGCAGGGATAGATCATTCAGGTATATTATCCTTTAGTGGGGTCCTGTCCTAACTCAACATCATTGTCAGCTACTTTTTCAAGAAGCTGGTCAGCACCCAGGGTGGACGTGGGTTTAGTGTTGAAGCATTTTGTTTTTGGATGACAGCAGACATGCTCTTTCATGTGCTGATGGTCAACAGCTGGTATGGCGTTGAGTTGAGGAGAGATCTATTCAGTACAATCCAGTTGCGTGAATACTTTGTTTTTTTTCAATACTTTTTTGTTATTCTCATTGGTACATGTCTAAAGTGGTTCAGTATACATGCAGGGGAAGAGGCATGTTGTTGTTTTGCCCTGCACTGAAAAGCTGCTGGAGCAGTAGGAATTCAAAATTCGAAGTGCCTTCATTCCAAAGCCAGACCTGCCTCCATCTCAGGCTGCTGAATTTGGATTCCAGAAAGCGGACAGCTTTGCTGTGCCGTTATTTCAGAATCCCTGATTTTCACAGTAATTGGGGCAAGACTTTAATGTGAAGGAATAGTAAGTGATCTTTTTAGTCATTAACACCTGCTGATGAAGTTCATACCAGTGATTTGTCTGAGAAAATTCTTGTTGGGATACTTGATCTTTTCCAAAGGTAGAAATTTTTAGATACAGTTTTCAGCAAAATGACTATTGGGTGAATTATGCCAAACTCCAAACAGCTGTAAAAATCAAAACTAATCGAAATGTTTTAATACTTTTTTTTTTTTTCATGTTTTTCAGTTGTTTTGTTTGCATATTACGAATGCAAAACCTCAGAGTGCTGACAGAAAAGGTCATTCCTAGTTCCCTCGTACACAAATTGTCAGTGGCATGCTGTCCAAGGGAGGTAAGCCAAGATTGTTTTGAAAATAGAAAAAGAAAGTAATTTTTAAGGACAATGATCAAGGCAACTGATATAACAGTCAAGTACGTTCTTGGCAATGAATGTGACACACAAATTAGTGAAAACTTTAAAATGCTGTATTGTTAAATGATTTTTCCTCCTTTCGTTGCCTTCTTCTGTACTCTCTCTTCCTCTCTCCCTCTTGGTGCCTCTGTCTGAATTTAGGACGTCAAGTCAGTTGCAATACTGGAATTCGATGTTCACAATTGTTCTGTCGCTCATGTTGCATTGTATGTGTTTATGACATTTCCACTGTAGTGCAATAGTTTATTTAATGTACTACACTTTTTATGTATACATTATGATGTACAACATGTGGTTACAATGTACTTTGTAAGTGTTTTTACTATGATCTTTGAGTGTTCTAATCAGAAGTTCAAGATTTTTTTCAATGAATATTTGAAAGATGTTTGTGAGGTAATCTATATTCTAGTTACAATCTTAGCATCAGCCTTTTATCTGGAGGTTGTGGTGAAAGTGCCTTGGAACAAAACAGAAAAACTGGAGACGAATATTCACAGTGTGAAATTCATAGATGATTTATATGTAATTGGAATTAAACCTTGATCATTGTTTGAACATGAATTTGAGCATAATGTGCGGTTACTTTGATGAACACCAAAGGTGGTGATATTAAAATGGTTTGGAAGTGAATATAAAATGAGGCAGGGAACAGTAAACAATGAATAACAGATAAGTAGGGTTAAATAACAGATAAGTAGGGTTAAATAACAGATAAGTAGGGTTAAATAACAGATAAGTAAGGTTAAATAACAGATAAGTAGGGTTAAATAACAGATAGGTAGGGTTAAATAACAGATAAGTAGGGTTAAATAACAGATAGGTAGGGTTAAATAACAGATAAGTAGGGTTAAATAACAGATAAGTAGGGTTAAATAGCAGATAAGTAGGGTTAAATAGCAGATAAGTAGGGTTAAATAGCAGATAAGTAGGGTTAAATAACAGATAAGTAGGGTTAAATAACAGATAAGTAGGGTTAAAAAACAGATAAGTAGGGTTAAATAACAGATAAGTAGGGTTAAATAACAGATAGGTAGGGTTAAATAACAGATAAGTGGGGTAACTCTTGCTCCCATCTGGGATGTGTCCTGGTTTGTTCTGTGTGCTCTGTGCTGTCATATCTGCTAGGCGATTTGGTGTCGTAATCAGCATTCCTTTGGAGTTATGGGCCTGTATTTGTTTTCTTGTGAGAGCAAGAGTTACCCTTCTTGCTTTTTGTTTATTAAAATGGTTTTGTTTACAGATTCAGGTCATTAACATCTTAAGGAAAAATGTAATGTACATATGTTACATGACATGCTTTTGCATCAGATTTAATACATAATTTATTAAGAAAGGTATGGTGTATTAAGCATGAATCTTTAAAGCAAAATTGAGTAAAGATGTGTGAGTCGTTTAGAATTTAAAAAAAAACTGATCTGTGGTGTAAAAGTGTGACACTATACTTTTCCTGGGTCAAAACTATTTTTGAGGGAAGAGTATGATATATAGCCTTTAAGACTGAAGAAAAAATGACTACAGAATGTGTAATAGGTAAGTTTTCAGGTTCAGAACAAACTTTATTGTGGAATATGTGATGGATTTGTCTTTCAGATTCAAAAGAAAATTTGTTATGGATTGTGTTTTAGACGGAGTCTTTCAGATTTGAACCAAAATGGATGACGCTTTCCAGATTGAGAACAGAATGTATTACAGGCATTGTGATGCATTCTAATCATATCTGTTGGGTGGATTGAAACACAAAATGCTCCCCACACACACAAACCCCAAAGCCTCACGTATCAGTGATTTAGTTTTTGCAGTATTTGATCTTATAGATACCTGAGCTTTTTTTTTTTTTTTTTTTTTTTTTTTTGCTACAATGTTAGATGAGTCATACTGTTTTTTTTTGTCCCATTGTATTGGATGTTTTGTATCATGTTGATGCTGTGCTTTGTTCAATGCGTCACATGCGTTTTTCAGTATTTAAGGCTCTTTGCAATTGAGATGCTTTCTCATGTGCTTCTTCAATGTGGCATTGATGAAAAGGGAAAAAAATGAAACAAAGAACAGTCATGGACATCCAGGATATCTGGTGTCTCAGCTTGTTGTTTTATCAGATTTTTGTAAAAAAAAAAAAAATTACTACATTTTAACAACATTTTACATTTTGCAACACAATTTTTTGTTGTTGCTCTGCATTCTAGTCAATAGAAGAGCATTGCTTTGAATTTTGCCTTGTCACATCCACACTTGTATTACTATTTTTGTTGTTCTTGTTATGCCACTTCATTTAATTTCTTTTACAAAAGGTTTGGTGCTTTGCTCAGGGGAAGGGAGCATTGAATTTCAATTTCTTTTGCTTTCTGTTGAGGCTTGTGGTGGGTTAGTCTTAACACAGTTTTGTTGAGCCGAAGGTTAAACTTCAGGGCCCTGTCTACACACTGTAACTTGCTGTAGGTATCACATAACACTTAGGGGCCCTGTCTACACACTATGTCTACACACTGACTTGCTGTAGGTATCACATAACACTTCAGGGCCCTGTCTACACACTATGTCTACACACTGACTTGCTGTAGGTATCACATAACACTTCAGGGCCCTGTCTACACACTGTGACTTGCTGTAGGTATCACATAACACTTCAGGGCCCTGTCTACACACTATGTCTACACATGTAACTTGCTGTAGGTATCACATAACACTTCAGGGCCCTGTCTACACACTATGTCTACACACTGTAACTTGCTGTAGGTATCACATAACACTTAGGGGCCCTGTCTACACACTATGTCTACACTGTAACTTGCTGTAGGTATCACATAACACTTCAGGGTCCTGTCTACACACTATGTCTACACACTGACTTGCTGTAGGTATCACATAACACTTCAGGGCCCTCACTACACACTGTGACTTGCTGTAGGTATCACATAACACTTCAGGGCCCTGTCTACACACTATGTCTACACACTGTGACTTGCTGTAGGTATCACATAACACTTCAGGGTCTTGTCTATACACTGTGACTTGATGTAGGTATCACATAACACTTCAGGGCCATGTCTACATACTGTGACTTGCTGTAGGTATCACATAACACTTCAGGGCCCTGTCTACACACTGTGACTTGTTGTAGGTATCACAGAACACTTCAGGGCCCTGTCTGCACACTGTGACTTGCTGTAGGTATCGCATAACCGGACGCAGACCCATTTAATGTTCATATTCAAGGATCACTACCCAGGTCATTCGCTTGACCATTGAACTGTGCGCTGCTCTGTCCTGTAGATCAAAAACAGTGGTGTTCTTTGTTGTTGTTTCTTTCTCTGACAGTGTGGTTTTGAGACAGGTTAGGGGTCACCCTTGCCCCAAACAGGAGGGTAGAACCAAGTTCATAACAGATAGTTTATTGGAAAAGTGCTGGAATGGAAATCTTGAGTTCGCAAACCTTCAGCGTCGAAGGAAGAAAACTGCTGAGAGCTGAAAGGTTTCCCATTCCATTGTACTGAAAAATGCTTCAGTCTTTAACATGTCAATGACTCGGCGGTTCTTGTCTGCAGTCAGGGAACCGGGACAGAAGGGGGGAGCAAGGGAGGAGTTGGGTGGAGGTGGGAAAAGAAGCTTGAAGATGACAATGACGCTGATGGTGATTGTGTGATATACTAGTACTGTTGGGTTTTTTTTTAGGTCAAGAAGTGGAGTAAGTGTAGGAGTTGTAGGTTGTCTAGCGTATGAACGTATGCATGTGTGTGTGTGTTATTGTGAGGGAGGTCATGTTTATGTGTGTGTTCATCTCCTTGAAATTCTGTTTATCAGTATGATCTTAGGGGAAAAAAAAACATGAACTTGCTGCCTTTCCCATAATTGCCCATTAAATCCCTCAGACTGTCTATTCAGTTATGCCCCCCCCCCCCCCCCCCCCTCCTTCTGGTCCCTGCCTTTTTATCCAGTCTGCCTATTCCTCCCGCCTCTCCTCCCCAAGTCCTGCTCCCACCTAAAACAACTGACCAACAACCCCCCCCCCCCTCCCCCCTCAAACAAAACAAAACAAACTGACTGAATTCATAGCCAGTTCAGTGCTGGGTGATAAAAGTCATTTTGTGAGTGAGTGTACATTCTGTTGTTATATCTATTTGATGATAACAGAGGGTAGAGGATGTTTTGGGGGGTATGGCCGTGTATAGGCGTATGCATATGTCTGTGCAGGTGCATGTTTTAGTGACAGAGAGAGGAGAGGATGAGAGAAAGAGAGTGTGTGTTGTGCACAAGTGACTATTGTGCATGTGCATGTTTGTGACAGAGAGAGAAAGAGTGCGTGTGTGTGTTGTGCACAAGTGACTATTGTGCATGTTTGTGAGAGAGAGAGAAAGAGTGTGTGTGTGTGTTGTGCACAAGTGACTATTGTGCATGTTTGTGAGAGAGAGGGAGAGAGAAAAAGAGAGAGAGAGTGTGTGTGTTGTGCACAAGTGACTATTGTCACATTTCCTGTATGTTCTTGTACCCATGGGGATGTGTGGGGCTCATTCAGTATACGTTGTATCCACGTCTCCTGGAAATCCTGTGCCGGCAGTTTCCTCTTTTATGTCACTCGTTGCCAGTCTGCCTTTTTTTTTCATCTCTGATAATTCCTTCTTTTCTGTCTGTCTCTCTTCTTTTTGTTTTTTGTTTTTTTTTTTGCTTCACTGTCATCCACTGACTTTCTGCCCTTGTAACCCATTCATCCATCTTTGTTGTGGAAACTCTTTGCATGTTTTGCTCTTGAAGGAGCTAGCTTTTTTGTTGTAATCTGGTGAATGGGCAGTGAAACTGTAAACACTGACTGGTATGATGATGATGATAATGATATATAATGATAATTCTATGTGTGGGGACTTGCGTAGCACAGTTCCCCCACTCTATGAGCAGGCTGCCCATGCTTAGGAATTGACATGTGGGGAGACGAGTGTTCACGCTGAAGTCAGCAAGACGTGTTTTGGAGGAGCTCTCGATTTGCGTGTGCTTTTTC
This sequence comes from Conus canariensis, assembly GCA_033310375.1. Classification (NCBI taxonomy): domain Eukaryota; kingdom Metazoa; phylum Mollusca; class Gastropoda; order Neogastropoda; family Conidae; genus Conus; species Conus canariensis. The sequence continues at coordinate 42,994,263 of CM065746.1, forward strand.
TTTTTCTACATAGTGTATTTGCTCTGTGTGGAAACTTATTTGTCGATTTCTTTACAGTGTGGTTTTCTTTTCAATGATAATAGTTTTGTGACTTTCTCCTTATTGTCTTTTTGTTTTCATGGTGATTATCAAAACTGGACCCTAAGCAGTGTGACAGTGTGAGCGGATACTTTAAGAAATGGCTACAAGATCAGAAGGTGAGCGTGCTTTGCCTGTATTTATTATCAACAATCAACTACCGGCTTTTGATCAAAAGCCGTTTAGTACCTCGGAAATTTGTGCTGCTGCGGAAAATACCTGCGGATACAACTCCATGGAAGGGGCACAAAGAATCGGTTCCCTATGGAGAATTAATCCCAGGAGGGCCGACAGCCATCAGAAACTTCTTGTCCAGGGTTTTACGCTGAGGGGAGTTCTAGTGCAGGTCAAAAGCCAAAATCCGTTCGTGGTTCGAGACCCTGTCAGTGGAGTTACGGACCAAAGTGAACATCCAATACAAACAACAAAACTATTCATTAGCAACATTCCTCTGTCCTTTTCTGATGATGAATTGTTGGAAGCAGTGAAACAGCTAGGTGTGGAGATTCACTCCAAGTTAATCGCAGAACGGGACAGAGACCAAAATGGCAAATTAACCCACTGGAAAACGGGCCGCCGATTCATTTTCATAAAAGTACCAACTGTACCCCTACAAAAACTAGTACAAATTGGCCCTTTCCGCGCTGCTCTTTACCATAAAGAACAAAAACTTGCCAGACAACAGGAAGAATCGGAGTGTCGGCGATGTCTCACTAAAGGGCATCGAGTATCTGATTGTGTCAGCCCAGTTAAATGCAAACAATGCTTTAAGGACGGACACAAAGCAGGAGACCCTGAGTGCAGTATGCAGGGAGAATGCACACAAACTGCACAAACTGTCCAACAGTGTTCTGATTGGAACTCTGAACAGACAGATGACAGTAATGTGGAAGAAGAGAGCAGACAAAATGACAAGACAACAGAAAAGACAACTGACAACACTACACATCCTGATAAGAACAAGGATAAAAATAACCATGACAATACTGACAGAAATAAGAGTCCCAACCGATCGCGACCAAAACACAGACAAACCACCATCAATTCCTACAGAAGAGACAAATCTGGGTCTGTAAAGCGCACACGTTCGCGCGAATCAGCTTCATCCCAGACAGAGAAACAGCCCAGACTGATGGAACGTGGTGAGAGCAGCGACAAACATGAGGAAGCGTGTGAGAGCTGAGAACGATTCTCGTATGCCACCCTCCTCACGTTTCCATGGATAAAAACGAATCTGGCTAGGTTAACGGACTGTGAATGATGAACTGTGATTTATAACTTTGGAAGAAAGCGACAAGATTGTTAAAAAAAAAAGATCATTACTAACTCTTTCTATGGATTCATTACGAATTATGACACTGAATGCCAGAGGGCTAAACAACAAAATGAAAAGGAAAGCCATGTTTGATTATTTTAAACAACATAATATTGACATTGTGTGCTTACAAGAATCGCATATTACAAGTAAAGATATTCATATTTGGGAAAGACAGTGGGGAGGGAAAATTGTTTATAATGAACGAACAGCACGTAGTCAAGGGGAAATGATTCTGTTTTCAAAACGCTTCACCGGGGAAGCAAGACTTGAAGAGCAACACGATAGAATACTTGTCGTCACTGTGCAAAACGAAGACATAGACTTTGTCTTAGTAAATATATATGCCCCAAATGAGGGTAACGAAAAAATATCTTTCCTCTCAGGGCTCAAGGACATAATGCATAAATATTCAGACAAAAAACTTATTGTTCTGGGTGATTTCAACTGTGTTATAAATAATAATGAAGACATCATATCAGGTCGTCCACACTCCAAGAGAGAAGTAGAGTGCTTTAAACACACAATTCAGACTCTTGGTATGACAGATATCTGAAGAATTTTTCACGACACAGAAAAAGAATACACTTGGTGTCGTCATAGTCCATTTATAGCCCGCAGAATAGATTACATTTTCGCAAATGAAGATATTTTACAATACCTTGTCACGTGTGATATTTTTTCCGTCCCACATACTGATCACAAAGCAGTCGCAGTCGACCTTCATAATGCTAGTTTTGTACGTGGACCCGGATACTGGCGGTTCAACAATTCATGTCTAAAAGATGATTCATTCGTTAAACAAATGAATGAGTTCCTTGATCGAAATATATGCAACAATGCAGCTAACGGACATGTTAGTTCTACAGCAGAATGGGAAATGTGCAAGATTAAGATAAAAGAATTCTGTTTAGAATACGGGAAACAAAAAGCACACAAGAAGAGAAATTATCAACTGGACATTAAGGTACGATTCAAAAAAGTAGAAAAAGAAATAATTAAAGATCCAGAGAATGATGATCTGCAGCCTGAACTGCTTCATTTAAAACAGCAGTTAGAAATAATCAGCATGGAAAATGCAAGAGGTGCACAAACAAGAGCACGAGAAAAATGGATAGAAGAAGGCGAAAAAAACACCAAGTACTTTCATAATTTGGAAAAAACAAAAGCAAAGAAAAAAATTATGACAAAGTTAATAAACAACAAAGGAGACATAATAACAGATCAAGAAGGTATACTGAAAGAACAGGTTGACTAGTATTCAAAACTTTACAATCAAACCATAGACACAGAAAACATGGAACAAGCAGTTAAAGATTTTATTGGAAATGAATCATTTTCTAAACTGTCTGAAGAAGAATCAAAACTATGCGAAGGTCTCATCACAAAAGAAGAGGCAGGGTACGCACTGAAAAAGATGAAAAATGGATCGTCTCCAGGGAGCGACGGTATGACTGTCGAGTTTTATAAATTTTTTTTGGAACAAAGTCAAAACACTACTAACCGATTCTTTCAACGAATCATATGAAAAAGAAGAATTACCATATTCTCAGAGGCAAGGGATAATTATATTGCTGCACAAAGGCAAAGAATTAACACGCGACAGACTCAATAACTGGTGGCCAATTACGTTATCTAACACAGATTATAAGATCTTAGCTAAAGTGCTTGCAGAAAGACTCAGCAAGGTTATATCCAAACTAATTAATGAAGACCAAGTAGGGTATTTAAAAGGTAGAAATATTTCAACCATTATCCGAACAATCGAAGATGTCATAGATTATCTCCATAATACAGACCAAGCTGGGTATCTCCTTGCCCTCGATTATTGTAAAGCATTTGATAGCATATCCAGAGACTTTTTATCACATACTTTCACTTTCTTTGGTTTTGGAGAACAGTTCAGGAAATGGACCAGGACTATAGGTAATAATACATTTAGCAGCATTAATCATGGAGGATGGTTATCTGAATCTTTTTCATTAACGTGTGGCATCAGACAAGGATGTCCATTTTCTCCCCTAGCATTTATTTTGGCAGTTGAAATACTGGCAATTAAAATAAGAAGCAGTAATATTGAAGGCATTAGGGTGCCTAAAAATAACCAAGATACTGAAAAAATAAAGATAAAACAGCTGGCAAATGATACCACACTATTCTTAAAAAATGCTAAGGATGTGGCACATGCTGCAGGAATCGTATCAGATTTTGCAAAATTTTCAGGCCTCACACTAAACCAAGAAAAAAACAAAAGCAATGAAAATCGGAAGGCATGTAGGCGATGATATTCTGCCATATACATTGACAGATAAAATAAAAATACTCGGCGTATATTTCACAAATGACATAAGAGCACAAAATTTGGAAGAAAACTGGATAGGAAGGGTAGACAAAATGCAAAATCTCATAAAATCCTGGAGTAGAAGGGACCTCAGTATTCATGGGAAAATAGTGATCATAAAAACGTTATTAATTAGCCAGTTCACATTTGTAATGCAATCAATTGGATTACCTGATCAGATTCTTAATAAAATAAATCGTGAATTGTATAAGTTTATTTGGCAAAGGAAGCACTCAAACAGAAATGCTTTAGAAAAAATAAAGCGGAAAATAATGGAAGGAAATCGAAAAGAAGGAGGGCTTAACATGACAAACATAAACGATTTACAAAAATGTTTTTATCTGCAATGGTTTGGAATGGTTTGGAAAGCTCTACATATCAGAAAATGAAAGTTGGACCCTCATTCCTAAATGGCATTTTAACAAAATAGCAAATGGAAGAAGTATTTTTGAAATCAATTGTCGACCAGCCAGTGTAAATGCTATTAGATGTATGAAAAACGAATTCTGGAAAAAAGCAATGTGGACTTACCTAGAGAATAAACGACTAGATCTGAAAAATGATGTCAATACAAACAATTTTCAAAATCAACTCTTATGGAACAACAGTTTGATACAATACAAAAACAAACCCCTCTTTTTCAGTGCATGGAAAAACAACAATATTGAAAGAGTCAGGGACATTATTTCAGCTAATGAAAACAGATTTTTATCATTACAAGAAATCCAGAACAAAGTTAACCACAATGCAGCCAATACCCTTATGCAGTATAACGCAATGATAAACGCCATTCCTGCACAGTGGAAGGAATGGATAAATAACAATGACTTGAGAACAGAGGCAGAAAACACTCCGGAATGCGAAGTCAAGCTGTATAATACAAAGCCAAAGAACATATTAAAATTGTTAAGAGAGGGACAACCGAGGGAGAAAGAAATTAAACCATGTGCACACGGGTTTTGGCTCAGAAGATTACGAATCAAAATCACTGAAAACATATGGCAAATCCCTGAGTTTGTTACCAAGGAAGTTCGTTTGAAAGAGCTGCAGTGGAAGCTAATACACAACATATATCCAACAAACATACTCCTACACAAAATGAAAGTAACAGAGGACAACAAATGCTCAACATGCAGGGATGAAATAGATTACACAGAGCACTTCTTTTATGAATGTGCTCCAGTTAAAGCATTTTGGAAGAAAATAGAAGATTTTATTCATGGCTTAATAGGAAAGCGCATAGAACTCAGCTTATGCAATGTATTATTTGGACTACAGAGCCAAGAACAACGCAAGGAAAACTTAAAGACCATAAATATGATTATTCTAGTCGGTAAAATGTGCATAAGCATCGCAAAAAAGACCAAATCAACGTCCCCTCTGTTTCTAATCTTTGAACAACAAATATCATACCGCTTGAAGGAAAAGAAGCTTTAGTCAGCATAGAATCACAAATCTAGATATTTGTAAGTGAAGAATAAACGGTAACCACAAATGAAGGGAGGGGGGGGAGGGGAGGGGGGGGAACGAATTGAGAAATAACCCCGCTACTTTTGTATTTGTATAGCACACACACATGCACACACGCGCACGCGCGCGCGCGCACACACACACACACATACACACAAACACACACACAATCTCATGCACGCACATCAACACGCAAAATCAACACACATGCACACACAAAAGCAGTCTCTCTCTCTCTCTCTCTCTCTCTCTCTTGTTCCTTTTTTTTTTTTTAAATGAATATCAGCAATTTTGCTTACTCAATGCTCTCTCTCTCTCTCTCTCTCTCTCTCTCTCTCTCTCTCTCTCTCATTGATACTGATTGTCTCGATGCAGAGATTTCCTCGTGTCTTCCTTGTTGTCTCCTTTGTTCACTATAAGGATAGCCTTCGGGGAGAATAGGCCGGTTTGCCAGACGAGATGTACGCTCTCTCTCTCTCTCTCTCTCTCTCTCTCTCTCTCTTTTCTTGTTCTTCCCTTTTCTCATTCTTCGTGCACTTCTGGTGTCATCCTTGCACCTTATTTTCGTCTTTCGTTTCAAGGATGGTTCCCGGAAGATGCCCGGGCCTTTCTCTCTTTATTTAACTTTTCTTTCCTTTTCAATCCTGTTACGGTGTGAATGTGTCACAACACCAAACACTAGTGCAAAAACAAACGCAGACGCGCTGTAACAAACGCCAAAATATTAAAATCTGCAAGATAATCAATGTCCATTGATAGTAATACAGCATACATACTTAATGGTGCGTGAGAGTTGAAGGGAGGAGAAAGGAGACGAGGGGAAAAAAAAAAAAAAAGGACCGCCTTTACAAAACAAAAACAAAAAAAAAGCCAAAAATGAAAGAAGAAAATTTTAAAAAATAGTAAAGGCGGGGGTGGTGGAGGGACAAAAAAGAAAAAAAAAATTGACATGTGGGAGTTGAATGGAATAAATGAAATTAATGGTACATTGTGGACACAACATATGTATGGTTACTTCACTGTGAACAAATGAACGCTTCATGTCATCAAAAGCAGACAAGCCAAAAAGTCTAACTTTATAAAAATCATACATCTCTCACACACACACACACACACACACACACGAGAGAAGTCCCTTGACCGTCAAACTGAACGGACGTGTTTCTGCTGCGCTCTCGTCGCTGTCACACTCGCAAGTAAAACCAGTTCTCTTGTGCGAACGATGGGTTGTGAAGTCAAACCTTTATCGGGCAAGAATTGGACACTTCGCTTTTGTGTTGAACACTCTACTGGTGAGAAGAGCGGCGGAGAAAGCAGCAAAACGTGTGAAAGGATTTAAAATGAACAATTACTCTGCTGCCATTGCCTTTTCCACGCTACTTGTGTTGTTGATGATAGGCGGCATTGAGCCGCATCCTGGACCTGGCACCAAGCAAAACAAGCAGAACCTGCATCAAGCCAAGATTTCCAACACGGACAGTCCGTCTTCGCACCCCCGAACTAATGACATCGGAAACATCGCGGAAGGTAACATTTCCGATGTGATGAAAATGCTGCGAGAAATGACAGAGAAAATGAACTCTATGGATAGCAAAATGGACATGTTGAACAGCAAAGTTAATGACCAGTTGGAATCAGTCATGAAGGAGAATAAAGAACCGAAGGAGCGAATTATCCAGCTAGAAGAGAAGATGGATGACATGGAAGGAAGAAGTGGAAGAAACAATCTACTCTTTCACGGAATTCCCCAACCGGACGGACATACTGAAACCTGGAATGACTGTGAAGAGGCGGTGAAAAGTGTGATAAAAGACAAGATGGGGGTCCAAGACGAAGTGAAGATAGAACGTGCTCACAGACTGAGAGGAGGTAAAGCCCCTCACCCCATTATCGTTCTCTTCAGCAGCTACAAACAAAAAGAAGCTGTGTTCTCGGAACGTGCCAAGCTGAAGAATCAACCAAACCTATTTGTGTCGGAAGATTTTACTCCAAGAGTGAGAGAGAAACGACGCCAGCTGTTACCTTTTCTCAAAGACGCCAAGAAGAACGGGAAGAAGGCCCACCTGAAGTTTGACACTCTTGTGGTGGAGGGGAAGACCTACTCCTATGACAGCGACAGAAACCAGCTTGAGGAGCGAGGACGGAGATGAAGGGCCGGCCAACAGCAGACTTTCCAGCACTGGAGAGAATCGGAGGAAAAGAAAGTGTATCTTTTTGACACCTTTGATAATACTAACCACTCCGGAAAAAATGTAAGTCCACGTTCAAATGTTCAATATTGTAATAAATATTTCAAAAACTGTAAAGATAACGAACAAATGAAAAACATGATCAATGTCAATGATGGAACTAATGTCACAAGTAGAATTGACAAAAATATTCAGTTATACAGTCATAAACAGAATAATCAATACACATGTTCTTCAGATAAAAGTGTGATAAAAGATAATGAAAGTTACACTGACTGTACAAAGAAAATTGGTGATACTACTGAAGATCTTCATAAAAGCTGTGAAGAGGAGACAGAACAGTGTGAATTAAACCAATCTAACTGCAACCTTAAACTTATGGCAGGGGATGTTCAAGGTCTAAGGAATAAGTTGAATAGTAAATCCTTCATTGATTTTTGTAAACAATTTAGAATTTTTCCTCTATCCGAAATCTGGTCTTGTAAAAAAGAAGATATTGAAAATGCTTTTCCTGATTATAACGTGTATTTTTCTCCAAGATCAAAACGTTTAAAACGGGGGCTGGTTGTTTGTGTTGATAAACTGTTCAGCCAGGGGGTGACACGAATATTTGAACATATAGGGGATAAGGTTTTTCTCAAATTTGAAAAATGTCTTTTTGATTTTTCATTTGATTTCATTGCTGGCTTTGTATATATTGCTCCTGAAAATTCTGCTATTTATGGTGAAGATAATGAAACGGGCATTGAACATTTGGAGGGTAACATCGAAGAAATCTCGCAAAATTTTCCTTATCTGCCTTTAATGTTATCTGGAGATTTTAATGCGCGGATGGGTAGTCTTTCCGATCTTGAAGGAATGTTCGAAAGTAAATATGTGCAACCGTTAACAGATATTGACGAGTTTTTGATGGAAACAAACCATATAAAGAAAGAAAATCTGAAGATACGATTTCAAATAAATTTGGACGGAAGCTTTTGGACGTTTTGAAAGAATATAGCCTATTTATTGTAAACGGTTGCAAAACTGGTGACTCGGAGGGAGAAATAACATGCATTGCAAATAAGGGTATGAGTGTGGTGGACTACTTTATATGTTCAATGCTATTGTTTGATAAAATCACTGATATGTTTGTTCTGAATTGAAGTGAATCAGATCATTTTCCAATTGTATTGGTATTAGATTTTTATGAAAAAATACATCTTGATGGTACTGAAGACATTGCCCTTGAAGATAAAGTCAGATATATTTATAATGAACAGTACTCAGCAAATTATACTGAATATATCCAAGAAAATGCAAATTCTGTATTTACACATTTTCACAATGCTTTGGAAATAGATGTTGATTCAGCGTCAGAATGTATTATTTCATTCATACAAACAGCAGCTGAGAACATGAAAGCAAAACAAAGGATTCATGAGTCAAGCTCACAGCCACCCTGGTGGAATCATGAATGCGAACAAGCAAAACAAGATAAATATAAACTACTTAAACAATTTAGAATGACGAATCAACATGAAGATCTGAACAACTATCTAGAAAGCAAGAAAGCTTTCAAAGAGCTATGCGAATCTAAACAAAAACAAGAAAACGCAAAAATTGTAAATGAGCTACATACGGCTTGTCAGGAAGTTAATTCTAAATGTTTCTGGAAAAAATTTAAATCATTGACAAGTCCAAGAAATTATGCTTCTTCCATTTCTCTAAATGAGTGGTTCCAGTATTTCCAATCCTTATTCAATTCAGAAATGACTGATCATACTGATTTCTTAACAGAGGTTAAAGACAAACTTGAAAAGCATGAAGTAAATGCATGTGATGAATGTTTAACATTTGAGTTTGATGATAGGATTTCCGAAGAAGAGATACATACAGCAATTAATAAAATGCAAAAAAGGAAAGCTCCAGGACCTGATGGTCTCCCTACAGACTTCTTCTTCCATGCAAAGGATAACATAGTTAAATTTTTATGTCCTTTATTTAATAGAGTATTTGAAAGTGGAGAGTATCCTGAGAGCTGGACAAAGGCTGTTATATATCCTTTGCACAAAAAAGGCAGTCGAAAATCAGTAAATAATTATAGAGGTATCTCATTACTAAATGTCATTAGTAAGATTTACAGCTCAATAATTAATGAGAGGTTGACAAGATTTTGTGAAGAGACTAATAATATACCCGAAGCACAAGCTGGCTTTCGTAAAGGCTATAGTACAACAGACAATATTTTCACACTCCAATCATTGGTCCAAAATATTTAACTAACAGGAGGTCGATTTTATGGATTGTTTGTAGATTTTTCCAAGGCTTTTGATTGTATTCATAGAGAAAAGATGTTATATTTGTTATTATCTAAAGGTATTCATGGTAATATCTTTAGCACTCTAAAAGCTATGTATAAAAAGGTGAAAGCAGCAGTGTGCGTTGGAAATAAGATAACAGAATGCTTTGAATGTATTTCAGGTGTGAGACAAGGATGTATTTTAAGTCCTCTGCTGTTTTCTATATTTCTTTCAGAACTTCAGACAGAATTGTTGAATTGTGGAGCAAGAGGAGTTGATATTTTTGCAGACACATTTGGAATTGTTTCACTAATGTATGCCAATGATATTGTTCTTGTCTCGGATAATGTTATGGACCTTCAAAGAAAAATTGACTGTTTAGAAAAGTAGTGCCAAAAATGGGGATTGTCAGTGAATATGGATAAGACAGAAGTTATTGTTTTCAGAAATGGTGGTTTTATTAAGAAGAGTGAAAAATGGAACTTTGACCAAAAGGAGATAAAAGTTGTATCATCTTATTGCTATCTAGGAATTAATTTCTCTTCAACACTAAACTGGACAAAATGTGTAGAAAACCTGAGCAGTAAAGCATTAAGAGCAGTTGCAGGTATAAAAAGGTTATATTTTAAACTTGAAACCATTCCAACCGTAACTGTCTTTAAAATATTTGACATGAAAGTAAAGCTGATTTTGTTGTACGGGTCAGAGATTTGGGGTTATAAAAGTTATGGGGTGATTGAAAGGGTACAAAATAAAATTTGCAAAATGATACTGGGAGTTGGACGAGAAATTAGAAATAAGATAGTTCTTGGAGAATGTGGTAGATTTCCCATTTTTATTGATACTTGCCTACAGATAATAAAATACTGGTGTAGAATTCTACATTTAGCTGATCATATATATCCTGAGCAATGTTATAAAATGTTGTTAAATCAAGACAGAGCTGGTCGAAAAAACTGGGTCACAAACATAAGAAATATTCTGTGTAGACATGGTTTTGGTATAGTGTGGGAAATGCAAAATCCAGGTAATATTAATGTTTTTGATATCGTTTAAAGCTAGACTGCAAGATATATATCGCCAAAACTGGCACGAGGCAGTTTCCTCAGTGGGGGATTATGTTTTACATCACCCTGAGATTGTTAAAGCAGCATATATTTCAGATCTGGATAATGTTAAATATAGACGTGCAATATGTTTACTGAGAAGTAACAGTATTGCTCGTAATGGCGTACCTCGATTCGGCAAACTATCTACACACTGTTTTTGTAAACAATGTGAAGGAAATCATGTTGAAGATTTGACCCATTTCCTTTTGAAATGCCCAAGGTATACACCGTTATGACATAAATATATACCTCCTTTCTATTATCATTTTCCTTCCACAACAAAATTGCAACTCTTAATACTAAAGTTAAAGGGAAAATTATCACTAAAGACTGCCATTTTTGTAACTGAATGTTTGAAAATACGAAATAATGTTTAGAAACAGCAAATAGAAACAGCGAATTCTATTTCAGGAGTCATGTATAAATTTAAGAAATAGATATTTGCACATGCTTTGTATAACTGTTAACGTGTCTAAAACAGATAATGTCAATAGATATCCCTTGAAATGAATTATCATTATTAAAAACCTTGTATATACATTTTGTATATGATATGTCCTACATGCATATTGTTTCCTGTAAAAAGACTTCTCAATTGCTGCATTGTAATAATCGGTATATCTCACTTGTCCATGTGGGTTAAATTGCTTTGAAAAGACTGAATTAAACATATTGTTATTGTTATTACACACACACACACACACACACACACACACACACACACACACACACCATTAACAAGCTGAGATAAAATGATACATCAATGCATAAGCAGTGCAAAATGCACTAAAACAGAGCCAGTCTAAAGCATACATTCAAAACCGGTGAAACAGTACAGATATCATATAAATACAACTGAGTAATTACATACATACATTTAATGAATGAAGTGAAAGTAATGATGCTTGGGAGGCTAATTTGTATGTTATGAAACTAACATGTTTTCAATGCTTTATTTCTGAAATGTCTGAAATACAGCTTGTGACTAAATGTGGCAAGAGAAGTCTGCCCATTCTGCAGTGGGCTTGCCCATAGGACTTTTTTTTTTCCATACAAGTGTTTTTCTTTCTTATTTTCTGACTTCACACTGAGGATGGATACAAAGGGAAATCCCTTGAGCCCTCTACAGGGCATTGTTTTATTAGCCTTCAGGATGTCAGTGGATTAGCTGCAATGTCATGAGTTTATTGCATCTATGTAAGTAGTTATTCATTGCTTGTGTTGTTGTTGTTTTTTCACTGGACAGGACTTGGTTTTCCTGATCAGCAACAGCCTTGAAAAGACCCAGTGTGGTCATCTGGAGTGTAATCATGAAAAGTTTTATCTTTTTTCTTCAGTGATAGTCTTATGAACAAAGTGTTGTGTTTTTCTTGGGCCACATACCTTTATACTCCAATACACTAGTGCTTATCATGACTAATGAGACATTCTAACAATAAACCTTTTTTTTTTGTATAGACCCTTCTTGTATATTTCTGTGATGTTCATTGTAAGAATAGTTTTAAAAAGAAAAAGAGAGAAATTATTGTGCATATTAAAAAAGGATTGATTTATTGCGAACACATTTACTCATGTTAGACCACTCACACAAATCAATCATTTGAGTCAACAAGGCTGTCAGCTCATGTTAGACCACTCACACAAATAAATCATTTGAGTCAACAAGGCTGTCAGCTCATGTTAGACCACTCACACAAATCAATCATTTGAGTCAAGGCAGTCAGTTCAGTGTTCACTGCTGGTAGCTGAAACATTTCCAGTCCAAAGGAAATTACAGTCAGTCGGGCCTTTCAGATCACAGAACCATGTGCATTTAGTTTGTCATTGAAGCCTAGCCTAGTCGGCCATCCGACTCTTCAGGTCTGTTACCACCCTTGGGAAAAAAATGCCCCATCCTCAACGACAAACATGTAACAAGAGAATATCTGCATGCATCAACTGAAGACATGGAACCTGTTTTCTGACATCCTTCAGGTGGAGAAAACCAGTAAGTCTTGAGGGGGTGCCAGCCAGTCTGCTTCCATTTCTGCCTCCTTTCCCACCCCACCCCTACCACCGTCCCCTTACCTTACCTTATTTAGAAGGAGGAATTAAAAAAGGAATGAAAAACATTTAAATGCAAAAAAAAAAATGTTAAAAAGCCATACATGCACACACTGCAAAGTAAATAGCTAGTGTCCACTGTGGACAGTTTGGACAGTCTCTATACCTAGTCGCCAGATGACGGCATAAAAGCTGGCACAATATAAATTGTGACCAGAGAAAAATGTGTGACAGAGAATTCGACAGACCTCATCCTGTGACTTTGAAGGGATTACTCTTTTTCTTTCCCCTAGTTCTCTTTCCCACTTACACTTGAAAGCAAATTAACACAATAGCAGAAAAAACAGCCTCTGTGTGTGTGTGTGTGTGTGTGTGTGTGTGTGTGTGTGTGTTCGTGTACGTCTGTGTGTCCCTCCATGATATTTTAAAAGTGTTCAGAAGTATTTACTTTGTTGTCTGTTATCATCACCTAAGGTTTAAATCAAGCAACTATTCATTTTTAAGTTTTGCAGTTTAGTAGTTGCTTGGAGGCTGAAATCTTGTGTACAGCCATGCTTCATTGTTGTTGGCCCCCGCTGTCCAGAGGTTGAGACCAGTCAAGCCGTCATGAGTTTTCCTTGTTGTTGGCCCCCACTGTCCAGAGGTTGAGACCAGTCAAGCCGTCATGATTTTTCCTTGTTGTTGGCCCCCGCTGTCCAGAGGTTGAGACCAGTCAAGCCGTCATGATTTTTCCTTGTTGTTGGCCCCCGCTGTCCAGAGGTTGAGACCAGTCAAGCCGTCATGATTTTTCCTTGTTGTTGGCCCCCGCTGTCCAGAGGTTGAGACCAGTCAAGCCGTCATGATTTTTCCTTGTTGTTGGCCCCCGCTGTCCAGAGGTTGAGACCAGTCAAGCCGTCATGATTTTTCCTTGTTGTTGGCCCCCGCTGTCCAGAGGTTGAGACCAGTCAAGCCGTCATGAGTTTTCCTTGTTGTTGGCCCCCGCTGTCCAGAGGTTGAGACCAGTCAAGCCGTCATGAGTTTTCCTTGTTGTTGGCCCCCGCTGTCCAGAGGTTGAGACCAGTCAAGCCGTCATGATTTTTCCTTGTTGTTGGCCCCCACTGTCCAGAGGTTGAGACCAGTCAAGCCGTCATGATTTTTCCTTGTTGTTGGCCCCCGCTGTCCAGAGGTTGAGACCAGTCAAGCCGTCATGATTTTTCCTTGTTGTTGGCCCCCGCTGTCCAGAGGTTGAGACCAGTCAAGCCGTCATGAGTTTTCCTTGTTGTTGGCCCCCACTGTCCAGAGGTTGAGACCAGTCAAGCCGTCATGATTTTTCCTTGTTGCCCAGTGGACCATCCAAGTCGGTATCGGTAATTGAAGTACAGTTTTGTGGGTAATGATGCAAACATGGTGGGTTAAGGCCTTTTTTTTTATATTGTTGCCCTATATCACAAAAAGAAAATACATGTGAAATAAAGATTTCGTTCTGAAGTTTTTCTTTCAATATGCTGCATCTACGCCTAACCATTACTTCACTTCTCAGCCAGCAGTGCTGGACCTCCGCTTGTGGGTGTCTTCAGGGCTGCATTGTATGGCTCCTGGTGAATTGTTTGTACTTGTACAGTGAGTATGGTGATGAGTACAGAACACCAGACGGCAAAATCTTTGGTACAAAAAAAGCTGATGTCCAAGATGTGGGACTTCTGTGTACCACATTGCAATGGAGAGTAGGTTTATTAGGTCGAAGAGCACCTCAGATTTTGGTCTTCTTTTCTTTGGCGGTGGGTTGTTTAATTTTGCATGATTAATTCTCTTTGATTTCTGTTTGACTTGACTTTGTGTCATTCCATTAAAAAACAAACAAACATAAGATACCATAGCAGGCTGAAACTGGTTTAGGTGTAATTATGTTTTATTTCTTTCATTTGAAAAGAGTTCACGAGAAGTAATGTAAAATTTTGTGGCTCCAGCTTATTTCATTATTACATTTCACAGTTTCACATATGAAAAGATGATTTGGCTGCTGCATCATCAAGTCCATGGTCTCTTTATCATTGATGATTATGACCAATGATTTAAGATGGTTGGTGGTTTTATGTCAGAACATATGCTATAGTCCTTTATACATATAATTATACTCTAGTCTTTTAAAAACATTGTGTTCTAAATCATGCTTATTTGCTTTTGACAGGCTGTGTGTTTCTGCACTGCACTGAACACAGTGTATGTGACTCGTGAAAAAGAAAACCATGAAAGTCACAGAAAGACTACTACTTACACCTGACAATGACGAAAGAGTATGAATGTACCCATACTCATTTTTTTCTTCATACCTGCCTCCACCAATTTTTGTCTGTATGTGGCTCTCCTGCACCCTCTTCCCTCCGTCCCTCTCTTTTTGGTGTTGTGTGTGTGTGTGTGTGTGTGTGTGTGTGTGTGTGTGTGTGTGTGTGTGTGATTGAACACCTGTTTTACATGTATGTGCATGTGTGTGTGTGTGTGTGTGTGTGTGTGTGTGTGTGTGTGTGTGTGAGTGTTTGTGTGTGTGTGTGTGTGTGTGTGTGTGTGTGTGTGTGTGTGTGTGTGTGCATGCATGCGTACATGCGTGTTTCAGGGGTTGTAGGAACATGAACAATAGACATCAACAGAATCACCACTGATATGGCAGTTGCCACCACATTAACCATTGGAATTCTTTAGGACAGGGGTGACATGTGTAGTGTAAGTACTATTTCTGTAAATCCTACCACCAAGCCAGCGAAAAGGGACCAGCATTTGCTAGCATGCAATGTCGCCATGTAACATGCATGAGGCAAAATACAGGAACTACTTCAAGTATCACTCTGACATCATGAGTCTGTAGAGATGACCTGGCATGCACTGGTGAACCAGTAACAGAGATGGACTCTCAGCAAAGTTGACGGCAAGCACTAGCTGGGAGTACCTGTCACTGTCAGGAGTTCAGTAGTAGGCAGCATCGTTAGTTGCACTCCATTTTTGGCTATGGTCCATACCCCTGACTTATGGTCCATGAACACTGACAATCTTCAGCTATGGTCCATAACCCTCAACTATGGTCCATAAACATTGACAATCTTTAACTATGGTCCATAACCCTCAACTATGGTCCATAAACATTGACAATCTTCAACAATGGTCCACACCCTCAACTATGGTCCATAAACATTGACAATCTTTAACTATGGTCCATAACCCTCAACTATCGTCCATGAACATTGACAATCTTCAACTACGGTCCGTGAACATTGACAATCTTCAACTATGGTCCATAACCCTCAACTATGGTCCATAAACATTGACAGTCTTCAACTATGGTCCATAACCCTCAACTATGGTCCATAAACATTGACAGTCTTCAACTATGGTCCACACCCTCAACTATGGCCCATTTACATTCATAACCTTTTATAGTCACCCATCACCATTGATTATGGTCCATAATCCTCAGCTATGATCCATAAAACTTCATAACCTTTGACGCTGGTCCATAACCCTCAACTAAAGTCCATAAACATTCAACTATGGTCCATAATCTCAACTATGACCAATACCCCTCAATTGTGGTACTCAAAACTTCATCACCTTCAACTATGGTCCATAACCCTCAATAACGGTTTAGTAGCTCGAAGGAACAAAATCAATCCGAGTGTTCCAAACGCAGCAAAACACACTGCTTGGCAATCATCTTCATCTTCATCCATACAGTGTGCTCAATCAACAGGCTGATTATTCTGACACTTGTAATGGAGGGGTAAGCGCAGAGAGAGAGAAAAAAAAGTAGTAGGTCTGTGTACCAGCATGCACATCGCACATAACGTAAAGAGAAAAATCATTCAGAAAAGAAACAAGAGAACATCAGGAAAAACAGAATGACCGAAATTCATGAACTGAAAGCATGAACTGTACAGGGGAGAGAAAGGCGATGGGAACTGTCTCAACAGAATTCATCATGAAAGAAAAGACTTCTCCATCCATCCCAGTCCTGAGCGACCCAGCTGACTTCATTCTAGGCGTTGTCCACAGCTTTCAGATCTTCCTCCACTGCTCTTCTCCTGTTGCCCAGAGGCTTGCCTCTCCATCTTTTCCCTGATGGGCCCATTTGACAGCAGACTGTGGATGTCTGGTCTTATTCATACACAGGATGTGGCTATGACGTGACACTGACAGCCATTACCATCCACCCCCTCATCCTCTCTCTTACTCTTACCCACATTCCTAAGGGTTTCCAACTTACGTCATTTTACAACGCCAAGCTTCACCCCCTCAATGACTTTTGCCTCTCACTCCCTTCCCTCCGTCTGGCTGGCTGACGTTGTTCCAAGCCGACACGGCAATACAGCGCGACGCTGACGCCAATGTTTTAGAGAACTTCAACAACACAGAAGATCTGGCCGTCAACACCCTGTCCTCCTTCCCCGTTCAGTCTTGCTTCATGGGTAAGGATGCCGTGGTGCTGTTGGCTCCATCTTATCAGATTATTATGTGCATTCCTTGAACTGGTCAGACGTTTCGCTACTTTGTATATCCCACAAGTATGGCTCACATGGCATACTTTGTATAAGCATACAGGCCAAAGACTACCAACATCTGAGAGATTATCGTTTCTGATCCGAGCTGCTTTACTTCACACTGCACGTGTTAGAAAATGGCCGTCTCCTTTCAGATGACAATCAAGAAGTTGCAGAGAGCTTTGTTCCACACTTTCTCAGTGAAAAGGGAAGATCATCTTGTCTCTTGGAGCAGGTGAGGTGAAGGAGAGTGAGGGTACACTGAGGGTTGATTTTTTTTTTTGTCCATAGTAATGGATCTAAAACAGGAGGCCGGATGGCGGGTGTTATTCGTTCGGCATACAGTGATAAAGTACCATGTCCGGAACAGACAGGTTTAGGCACAGGCCTACAACAGTTTAACGAGCTAAAGTACCATGTCCGGAACAGACAAGTTTAGGTACAGGCCTACAACGTTTAACGAGCTAAAGTACCATGTCCGGAACAGACAAGTTTAGGTACAGGCCTACAACAGTTTAACGAGCTAAAGTACCATGTCCGGAACAGACAAGTTTAGGCACAGGCCTACAACAGTTTAACGAGCTAAAGTACCATGTCCGGAACAGACAGGTTTAGGCACAGGCCTACAACAATTTCAAACATTCAGGTATGGTGACATATGGTCCATTTGTGACAAGGAGTCGGGCCTCCTCAACCAAACTGTGAGACGGCTTGTGTAGTAGCACCTTAAATGTCGAGAGACTGTAAATTAATTCGCTTGTTTAAGTGACTCTCCCGTAGCATGGACAGTTGACTGCACAGATATGTGTGTGTGTGTGTGTGTGTGTGTGTGTGTGTGTGTGTGTGTGTGCGCATGCAATGTGTGTGTGTATGCATGTGTGTGTGTGTGTGTGTGTGTGTGTATGCAATGTGTGTGTGTGTATGCATGTGTGTGTGCATGCATGTGCGTGCGTGCGTGCGTGCGCGCGCGCGCACGCGTGTGTGTGTGTGTGTTGTGTGTGTGTATGCATGTGTGTGTGTGCGTGCATGTGTGTGTATGTGTGTGCGCGTGTGTGTGATTAGACAAGCAGGAAATATACGTGACTTCCTTTAACATGCTACAACGTATATACAAATGTGTTAAACTTTTCATACTGTAAAAGAAACACTTGATGCGAGTTCTGACAGAGGCTGTAACTCCCCTCAGATGGCCCGTACAGTTACCTGGAACAACACTCAGATGGCCCGTACAGTCGCCTGGACCAACACTCAGATGGCCCATACAGTCGCCTGGAACAACACTCAGATGGCCCGTACAGTCGCCTGGAACAACACTCAGATGGCCCATACAGTCGCCTGGACCAACACTCAGATGGCCCGTACAGTCGCCTGGACCAACACTCAGATGGCCCGTACAGTCGCCTGGAACAACACTCAGATGGCCCGTACAGTCGCCTGGACCAACACTCAGATGGCCCATACAGTCGCCTGGAACAACACTCAGATGGCCCGTACAGTCGCCTGGAACAACACTCAGATG
The DNA here is from genome assembly GCA_033310375.1 of Conus canariensis. Lineage (NCBI taxonomy): Eukaryota > Metazoa > Mollusca > Gastropoda > Neogastropoda > Conidae > Conus > Conus canariensis. The sequence continues at coordinate 43,013,114 of CM065746.1, forward strand.
GCCCGTACAGTTGCCTGGAACAACACTCAGATGGCCCGTACAGTCGCCTGGAACAACACTCAGATGGCCCGTACAGTCGCCTGGAACAGCACTGGCAAATGAGGACAATCGTGCTTTCTGTCGCACATGCCATCTGTTACGTGGAAACAAACAAAAAGAATATAAGCTCTGAGGTCTTTTAGCCTGCCATTGTATAATGGTCCACTGCTACACGATTATATATTATTGTCCAGCCGACCCCTATGAAGACTGAAAGCAAGTGAAAACATGAACTGTGTACAAGTTAATATTCAAGGTCCAACTCCCAAACCAAGTCATTCCCTGAAAGTAGAAATAATGACATAAAGCCATGTAAACATAACCATCGACACTTGGGCATGATTGTAGTGTGTATGAGAAAACTTGTTTTTAATTCACGTTAAAAGGGAGCTGTTGCCGTACAAAATGTCACCACTGAACAAAATGTCACAATTCGTAGTTGTGACAATTTGTGCACATATGACCCATTTTTTAATTCACTCTTGCACAAAATGTCACAACCTCTGTCGGTCTTGTTAGTCCGCTGCTTTCAAGAAAGCGAGCAGACTATAAAGTTCGTTCGTGTCTGTTTTTTTTTCGTTGTTGTTGGTTTTGTGTGTGTGTGCGCGCGCGCGCGCACGTGTGTGTGTGTGTGTGTGTGTGTGTGTGTGTGTGTGTGTGTGTGTGTGTGTGTGTGTGTGTGTGTGTGTCACGTCGGCCAAAACGGACATTTTTGGCAATGTCTCTTAACCACTTAAGACAGGAGGAAGAGGAGGAGGAGGAAGAGAAGAAGAAGAAGAAGAAAAAGGACCTGCTCCCCTGCCAGAAAAACAAAGAAAATTCCGTGCTCTCTAAATGGAGAAAACAGCAAAACGTATCTAAAACTTGTATAAGAAAAAATGGACAATTATAAACACATGTGAAAATTACATACATACTATGCATGGTACGGATGCACATGTATATGAGAACAACTGCTCATGACTAAAAAAGTGCAAAAGAGATGAGCATGCGAATCAAGACAAATCGTGTTGTTTCTATTAGTCTCATTAACCAACATGGGCCATCTCGTCTGGGCTGTCACCTCGTAAACATGTGCAGTGAATACAGACTAAATGTTATACATAAAATTGAAAATTATAAATTGCAAGCCAAATTGAAAAACGCAAAAAAATACGTGGACGTCATCGAGTATATCCACCCATCCATCCACCCACACACACACATCCACACAGATAAGAGAGTTGTGACAATTTGTGCAGCAGTGATTTCAAAAAAGGCAAACAGGTGCACAAATTGTCACTATTGTGACATTTTGTGGAAATTTGTGCAAATTGTGACAATTTGTGCAGTGAATAACTGCACAAAATGTCATTGTGACATTTTGTGCAGTCGTGACATTTTGTGCGGTGACGGGAGCCCATCACGAATTGAAAACGGAAATCGCGTGCAGAAAAGCTGAATAAACGATGTGATTAATCAAAGAGTATGTTCACGCCCTGGAATAACATTAAAGGCTCTCTACATACACTGATTTCAAGCCAAGGCACACTGTATGATGTCATAGAAGAAATCTGATCTCCCTTGTTTGTCTTTGGCACTGGGTTGAACTATCAAAGAGGGCTTCTCTCTAACATCCCACTTTGCCTTCAAGAAAGAATCACCTATTCAATCAGCTGGAACGGGTCTTCCATCGGGCAGGTCGGATACGAAATGCTGAGGTGATCCTGGTGGCTTCAACCTCCTACGTTCTTCTGGGTCACCGTGTCCACAGACCAGCAGGTGACCTAACATTCCTGAATGTTCTGGACTCCAAGTCACAACTTAAATGGTCATCATGTGGCTCACACCTTCTAGGTATTTTTTCATCGTTGGTCAGGTTGCAGAACAGCTGCAGCCTGACAGCCTTTGTACGTACAGAAGATCACATATGCACGTTAAAGGTCCTATGATCCTTGTCAGTGGGTTTGGGGAACTCAAGAAATATCCAGCATGTACACGGATAGTTAAGAGCCTGGACATGCCTGGCCAAGGTTCATCCTCTGCATTCAGTGAAAGGTCGTGATAATCACGCACAGCAGCAACGCTGTTGCCCACCACAGCGAATTTGCCAGCACAAGAAGAAACACTAAGGACAGCTTGACAGCAGAAGATACCGCTCTTCGCCTACCTACTCCCCCCCCCCCCCCTCCCCCCCACACACATACACACACTCCCCCGAGACGAGTCTTTCGGCCCTGAACTCCTTACACTCTAGGAGGACTGGGCCGCATCCAGGTTACGACTCCCAGATGCCCTTCTACTGACAACTCCATCCTCCCACCTTTTTTTTCCTGGCGCTGCCAGTATTCGAACCAGCAGCCCTGGGATGGGGTGGGCGTCTGAAGGCGCTCCTTCTTAGACACAAATCTTATCCACGTTGCTAACGGACACCTGTCCTAAGATGGGAAATCTAATCCTCAGGAAGTTCATTTTTGTTTCCCCATGACCAGATCCAGCTGGAACTTTTTTCAGCTGCCTCTGCCATTCCTTCAGGGTTCTGGTCCTTTTCTCACCTGAAATCCCCAGCTGTTTCATGAGATCATAGGCTGATGAGCCTACAACCCCCCTTGCTCTTACCTCTATGGCAAGCTCTTGGGCCTGGAAGCCAGATTCCCTCAAGCTGCTAGCTATACTGGCATACTTCCCAGTCTTGTAGATGTGTCCTTTCTCCATTCTGCTTTTGTATGGCACGGTGAGTTCGATCAGAATCTTTGATTTGATTAACCTGAGTGCACAACAATATCCGGTCTCATGCCACTCTTCCTGATGATCTCTGGATGGTTCTCCCACTCTGAAAGGTCTATGGATATGAGAGAATGTGAGACTGTCGCATTTTCATTTTCTTTGTCCCATCTTCTGTGCCACCCCAGTGGCACTGTACCCACGCCGCTCATTCTAACACCCCATCCACAAACGTAGCCTGGCCCAGCCCACTGCAGCCCTGACACCAGCAATCCACAGGGAGCAATCAATGTCAAGCTGTCAAGAGGCAGCCCACCGGAGGAGACACTGCACTGCCGCCGAGTCACTTCGGTGGTATGCGGTGGTGCCTGTTCTGATCCAACATATGCAAGACACCACCTGCTAAGCCCCCTACTGAAGACAATAATTACTTTGTCGCAGAGCCAGCGTGAGTGAGCTCTCCCTCTGGAGGGCGCCACCACGTCCATCCAATGACAGCTGCCATGGATTCTCCAATACCTATGACCCTGACGGAATCAAACCAAGGCCACAGACGTGGAGAGGACATCGAAAATGGGGTCACCATGAGAGCAGGGCATGAAGGGTCACAGAATTTGAGACTTTTTATGCTGATCAATGAGAATGAGGATGATGAGGATGATGCTACGGATTTCCATTCCGGTGTGAGATTGCATGACAAGGCTGTACTCTACACTCACTTTCAAAATATACCTCGGCGTCAACCAGGCCCGAGAGATACAGACAGCTGCAGTATTGGTCAGGAAATTTGAGCAACACTCTCAGAGATGCATCCGTTAAAGTGGATGAAACTCGACTGTGTGGTCCCAGTCTTCCCAATTGAGCCCGTAGCAAACTCAACTCGGGATAGGAGCCGGTCATGGCAGAAAAATACCACATGGCTCTGATGGGAATCGAACCCACGACCTCCCAGCCGGGAGTGCGCGACGCTAACTACTTCACCACGGCGGCTAGTCCCATTTTCATTTATTTATCAGTGCTCTGCTAGTTTGTTCACAGTACTGTAATGATGATTGCAAATTGTGAGATTGCTAACTGAACGTGGAAGGGTGTGATAACGGGAAACAGACATTCATTCATACATCGTGGGTCTACTGATCAGACATGAAGGTATGATAACCACGACACTCAGCTTCATGCACACCTCACGGGTCTAACTGAACACGAGGATGCGACATGAAGATGATGTGCGTGCTTCATCCACCATGGTTAGATCTAGTTGCGAATGAGACGACGGCAGGCAGAAATCTAAATGAAAACGTTTTCATTCAACATCTATCTTGCACTGAAGTGATTGAAGATAAGTGATTGCTCGTTCATTGTCGTCGTCCTAATTGTTTTATATCTTGTCTGAAGAAGACCTAAGAGGTCGAAACGCGTCGTGATTTGTCTTGTGATTCGTTTGTCCACGTTTTTTTTTGACGGTTCGCTAACATTTATTTAAGATTCATCCATCACGGGTCTAGTAACTGGCCATGTGGAATTTAATCACACTGTCTCCATGCTCATTCTTTCATCACTAATCTAGTACTTAAGCATGCAGTTTGATAACAATATCTGCATATTCATTTATTCATCACTGTTCAAATAGTTGCACAGGCAGAATAAATATTGACGTTTTTTTTTCAATCTACACATCGCGGGTCTAGAAAGTAACTACGGTACTGCATACATAATTTCATATTCATTTAAATATCAGATGTCTTTTCACTCGTCGTGGGTAGACGCAATATGATTTGGATGATTTTTATGCACCTCAAGTTAATCGTCGAAAACCATTGATGTCCTATCACCTTATTAAAGCAGAAGAAGAAAAAGACAAGGATAAGAAGAAGAAACAACCATTGGTGAGATGGTTTTATTGCTCCCAAATCTGTCTCCCCTCCTGCTAATTTGCCAAATTTGCTAAATCCATCAGAATTCAAATATCCATTGGAAACATACTGTCAGGTTCGCTAAGACCTGAACTGACGCCATAGATAGATAGGTTTACAGCCTAATCTAGTTACTTCCCAACAGACCTAGGACTACTGAACACAGATTAACATTCACACAACATTTGTTGACCGTGAATACATGAACATTTTCACTGACAATATAAGTACGACAACCTTTTACCCCGAACAATCCTTCCCACACCAACAATGCACGCCACAACCAACACTCTCGCTCGCATACACTCAATCACATCACATCCACGTCTCCGCCACGAGCTCCGTCCACTGCAGCCGGCAGTACCTAGAGACGCTCACACCACATAGGTCATAGGGCACATGACACATAGCATCAACATAATGCATAGAACACAGGCCCAAAGTTAATCACAGATGGAGACCCCAACAGACTCCAACGACATGGATAATATACAAGGCCCAAATCACGCTGCCCAAATTATACCACCCTAGTTATTGTTCACGACAAACACATTAAACAGTTCACAGATCCGCCCCACGACTCACGTATCGCCGTCCAAGACCCCCAAACATTATCACAATTATGTACCAATCGTACTGTTGTTCTCAATCGTTCAGTGTGCACAACGCACACGCACGCGCACATCCATCAGAACAGACACACGAGAGAAGAGTGCATTTCCTGTAACCACACTGCTGACAGACGGGGCACACGATCGGCCGTGTGATGCTCTGCGCCACACTAGACCTCTTGTCACACCTCACAGCGTCCTCGACGCCCTTCCCCGTAACACTGGTGCCCTCCCCGCAGTTTCCTTCCGATGAAGATCCCAAGGGAAGCAATGAAGCCACGTGCTCTCCCAGCACTGCCCGGTCGCCACAAGATGCAGGTGAGTGGTTAACCACCCAGCCACCCACTGTGGCCAGCAGACGCTTCCTCCTCACGCCCATGCTGCAGTGATGTAGGGCGAAGGACAGGGACAATGCGGGTTATCGGGTCAATTAAACACTAGGTCTGGAAGAGGTTGAGGACAAACAGGTAGACATTGATAGGGTCAAGAGCATCAGAATGGGTCGGGGACAGGGTCGGAAGGACGCAGGAAAAGTCCACACTTGACGGTTGACCCTGGTAAGCTGTCTGACCAGGGGATGACAGGTGCTACAGCAGGTTCCTCAATGTAGACGATAGGGGTCTCTGCTGTGATGCCAAGCATCCCAACGTAGGATTCCGTCCCAATCAGGCCAAGACCGTCCAACAGGGGGATCACTCAAAGACAGCAACGAGCCTGAAGCTACGCCGCAAGCTGGCAACAGCTATACTGTACAGCGAACAGACAAGTGACGGCAGCAACCAGGTACAGTCAGCTGATCTCACACCAGCTGAGGCACCAGTTGAAGTTTACGTAACAGCTACCACACGACTCACTACCACACTGACGTTAAACAATACAACCGCTGGTGTTGCAGGCTCCTCTCCCTAACTAACACAGCAGTACGTGGTCACGTGGACTACCACAGACTAGTCGGGCAATACACCACAAGACACTAGTCTGCAACTCTTGGTGAACGAATCACCCACAAGAAAACTATCTGGCCAAAAACCACACCTTCTGCAGTCTTGCCAGCCTAGATCAAAAGTAAACTCAACGACCGTGCTGATTCCTACTCAGAAACGTTTTAAACCCTGCCACCTGTTGAGAGAACCTGAGTGACCCCCCTTGTCAATTGAACCTACACACGCATACACGCGCATCAGACACAAACACCACCCACACGCAACCCTCACTCACAATCACACAGACACTACACAAACTCACACACCACTACGGCATGCACAAAAACAGCCAGTGTAAGCAAAACCGGCTGACCCATTTCATCTGGCCTAAAAATAGACCAAAGGCGTAGAGTAAGGCAATATACAAACTAGTCTAGATCTAAACTTCCACGCTCTCTATCGGCTTAAAAATAACAAACTTATAGTAAATTAACCCCAGCGCGCGGTACAACCCCCCAAAACTGTCACTAAAACGGCCACACCGCTGATGACAGAGCGCGGACAGGTTGCTCGTAGATCGTGATAGCGTGACCATGGTCACGACGACAGCAGAACGTGCAGGCTCGGACCTGACACATAGATCTACTGCTTTAGAGATGCTTTCTCCACTAACATTCATTGTTCCTGTGGAGCTTGAGTTGCTTTTGCGCATGTGAATGCGTTGTGTTGGAATGTCTCTGTGTGGGGGTAGTGGGAATGCATTGTGTTGGAATGTGTCTGTATGGGGGTAGTGGGAATGCATTGTGTTGGAATGTGTCTGTATGGGGGTAGTGGGAATGCATTGTGTTGGAATGTGTCTGTGTGGGGGTAGTGGGAATGCATTGTGTTGGAATGTGTCTGTGTGGGGGTAGTGGGAATGCATTGTGTTAGAATGTGTCTGTATGGGGGTAGCGGGAATGCGTTGTGTTGGAATGTCTCTGTGTGGGGTAGTGGGAGTAGGAAAGGGAGGGGGGTCGTGGGAGATGTGAGTCGGGGTATGGAGTGTGTGCAGGAGGACGCATGCACAGAATTAGGGTCCATGACAGTTACCGATTATCACATTTATTGCCAGTTGTTCATGGCAACGTGTGTTGCATGGTGACTGCAGTTGTGCTGCATGGTGACTGCAGTTCAGTCTTGCATCACGAGTCATGGATCACAGGTCTCCTCTCAGCGAACAGCGGCAGTCTTCGCTGGTGCACACGTGACGTGGATTGTCCAATCGTTCGTCGTTTTCTGTGGCCTCCCGCCGCGTTGGCCATGCCCCTTGCCCGTGAGGCAGTAGTCGGTCGGTCTGGAAGAGGGGCTGCAACTCTGTGGTGTCTTCACACTCTGTGGGCTCCCGCCGACCTCTCAATCCCAACATTCTGGGGAAGGAGATGCTGGAAGCTAACACTGCGGGGCTGACTGAGGAGGACGGATGGACTGCCCTTTGAGCTCTGAGTCTTGTGGGATCTGTGGAAGTTTCAATCATAGATGGTTCAAACTGACTTGTAGATGAGAACATGGTGGGAGAAGACTGTTCCATTTTTTCCAGTGTCCCAGCTGCTCCAGCCAGGACAGGGCTGGATTCTCTGAAAACTGTGGAAGATTTGGTTGCAGACTGAACAACTGCACTACCAAGTGATGATCGAGCGTAGGACTTACTTTGCGGCCTTTCTGTCAACTCTTTCATGTATGTGACTGATGCTCTTTTTTCACGATGGACTGTTTGACTAACGTCTGTTGAAGAACTAACGATCCCCTCATGCCCTTGGCTAGTGGGGTGCTGGGTATTGGATCCACTGTCATATGTTTGATGGCCCGTGACATGCTGAATGTCTCCTCCAGTTTCCTCGCTGACTGATGTTAAAAGTGGCTGGCTCTGTGCTGCTTTGAGATGATGTGCTCCAAAACCAACCTTCCTAAGAGCGTCTATCTGGTCCCGTGCTGCAGTTAGATTTGAAGCAGATTCTGTGAGTTGGATCAACAGTGGTCCTCCCTGAAAGCTGGTTTGTTTACCTGGTGTTGCTTGAGATTGGTCATGTGGACTAGTGATGACAGTTCCAGGGTAGATAGAATGTATCGTACTCAGGGTTTTTGCAGGTTGTGATGTCTCTGTGTTCAGAGGCCTGTTTTCTGAAGAGGAAGATCCAGACTCTGGAGAGACCAGCGCTGCCAATTTTTCTAACACAGTTCGTTGCTCTGATGTTGCCGTGGGAGTCAGGATCGCTCCTAGTTGCTGCGCACATGTTGCCACCCCTTCCAGTGTGGCCTTAGCAGCAGCCACTGACTGAGGGACAGGAGGTGAGGAGGAACTGGAGGAAGGTGGTGGGGGAACTGGAGGAAGAGAGGCAGCAGTAGACGTATGGGTGGCAGCCAAGTGTGGGTGACCACAAGCTAATTCATCAGAGCTCGATGAATGATTAGAAGACAACAACCACGTCTGTGAGTGAGTATAACGTAAAAGGTCATCCCCATCACCGCTGCTTTGATCTGCAAACCCATCTCTCTGAGGATCTCCGTAGAACATGTCTAAAGCATCACTGCTTTGATCGCGAGCTGTCTCCTGCTGAGGAAAGACCTCTAAGATCCTTTGGTAGAAAGCAGTTGTCTCTGACTGATGCCTGCTCCCATCCTCTGCCGAGCCCCGGCTGCTTATGGACATGGCCTCACTGCTGCAAGTGGAGGGGGGGTCAGAGCTGGTGAATGAACAAGAAGAGAAATGGTGTCTGTCCATGACATGATGTTCTTGTTGCGGAGCAACACCTACAGTCTGATGAGCCACACACTTTGTCAGCATCGCAGTCTGAGTTTGATCAAGGATTTCTCTTTGAGACACACCAGTTTGGTCATTCTGGTGTATGACGGTGGTTTGCAAACCTGACATCATCTCTACAGCTCTTGTACTGTTCACACGCCTTTGCCTGGCACTGTCATGTTGCGGTAAAGACTCTATGGTTCGAGCTTCTCCCGCTTTGTCTTGTTCTCTTCCAGCATCCCAATCCAAGACCCGATTAACCACCTGCTGTAACTGGTCAGGGCTGTCCCGTTTTTGCTCCACCCTCCCTTCAGAGGAAACGAACCCTCTGGGCGACTCCTGGTTGTGGGCTGGCTCACTGTCCATGACTCCAGAACAAGGTGACGTTTGTGGGACACGCTGATGCTCAGGTAGTGTCTGCATTCTCCGGCTGGTCTGCTCTGGCACGGAGGCAGCGTCAGGCTGATGTTGTCTGGACAGGAGCAGCACATTTCTGATGGCAAGGGATGTCTGCAGGCTGGTCACCAGCGCCCTGCGGTCTGCCTGCTGGGTCTCCATCTCTTTCCACAGTGATTGGATATCCTCGTTGATGGACAGGTATCGACAGATCTGGCACTGATTAATCACCCGTGACCTCAACTTCTCTTTCTCGACCTGACTGAGCCCGGTCTGCAGCATGAAGATCATGTCACTGATAATGGACAGGTGCTCTGTCAGCTTCTTCGAGCGATCGCCATCGAAGCTAGAGATCCGCTGAAAAAATATACACCATCAAAGCTGGACAGTCACATGAACAAGTGTATAATCAGACCTGAACGATCAAGAACACTTTCTATAAAGCAGACTTGGACATTCACAAGCTTTGCAAATGGAGTCTCACAAAAACATGTACAACATTAGACCTGAAGACTCACAAAAACATACAAAACATCAGACCTAAAAAGTTACGAGATGTGTATAACATCAGATCTAAGAAGTCACAAAAAACATATAATATCAGACCTCAGGAATCATAAAACCATGTATAACATCAGATCTGAAGACCCATAAAGACACACACAGGATCAGACCTGAAGGCTCACACAGACATACATAACACATCAGACCTGATGGGTCACACAAACATACATAACACATAAGACCTGAAGGGTCACACAAACATACATAAAACATCAGACCTGAAGGGTCACACAAACATACATAACACATTAGACCTGAAGGCTCACACAAACATACACAGCGTCAGACCTGAAAGGTCACACAAACATACACAGCTTCACACCTGAAGAGTCACACAAACATATGTAACATATCTGACCTGAAGAGTCACACAAACATACACAGCATCAGACCTAAAGGGGTCACACAAACATACACAGCATCAGACCTGAAGGGTCACACAAATATACACAGCATCAGACATGAAGGGTCACACAAACATACATAGCATCAGACCTGAAGGGTCACACAAACATACACAGCATCAGACCTGAAGGGTCACACAAACATACACAGCATCAGACCTGAAGGGTCACACAAATATACACAGCATCAGACCTGAAGGATCACACAAATATACACAGCATCAGACCTGAAGGATCACACAAATATACACAGCATCAGACATGAAGGGTCACAAACATACACGACCTAAAGGGTCACAACATACACAACATCAGACCTGAAGTGTCACAAACATACACAGCATCAGACCTGAAGGGTCACACAAACATACACAGCATCAGACCTGAAGGGCACACAAACATACACAACGTCAGACCTGAAGGGTCACACAAACGTACACAGCATCAGACCTGAAGAGTCACACAAACATACACAGCATCAGACCTGAAGGGTCACACACACACATGTATAGCATCAGACCTGAAGGGTCACACAAACATATACAGCATCAGACCTGAAGAGTCACACAAACATACACAACATCAGACCTGAAGTGTCACAAACATAGACAGCATCATACCTGAAGGGTCACACAAACATACACAGTATCAGACCTGAAGGGTCACACAAACATATACAGCATCAGACCTGAAGGATCACACAAACATACACAGCATCAGACCTGAAGAGTCACACAAACATACACAGCATCAGACCTGAACGGTCACACAAACATGTATAGCATCAGACCTGAAGGGTCACACAAACATATACAGCATCAGACCTGAAGAGTCACACAAACATACACAGCATCAGACCTGAAGAGTCACACAAACATACACAGCATCAGACCTGAAAGGTCACACAAACATACACAGCATCAGACCTGAAAGGTCACACAAACATACACAGCATCAGACCTGAAGGGTCACACAAACATGCATAGCATCAGACCTGAAGGGTCACACAAACATACACAGCATCAGACCTGAACGGTCACACAAACATACACATCATTAGACCTGATGGGTCACACAAACATACACAGCATCAGACCTGAAGAGTCACCCAAACATACACAGCATCAGACCTGAAGAGTCACACAAACATACACAGCATCAGACCTGAAAGGTCACACAAACATACACAGCATCAGATCTGAAGAGTCACACAAACATACACAGCATCAGACCTGAAGAGTCACACCAACATACACAGCATCAGACCTGATGGGTCACACAAACATACACAGCATCAGACCTGAAGAGTCACACCAACATACACAGCATCAGACCTGAAGGATCACACAAACATACACAGCATCAGACCTGAAGAGTCACACCAACATACACAGCATCAGACCTGATGGGTCACACAAACATACACAGCATCAGACCTGAAGAGTCACACAAACATACACAGCATCAGACCTGAAGAGTCACACAAACATACACAGCATCAGATCTGAACGGTCACACAAACATACACAGCATCAGACCTGAACGGTCACACAAACATACACAGCATCAGACCTGAACGGTCACACAAACATACACAGCATCAGACATGAAGGGTCACACAAACATACACAGCATCAGACCTGAAGGGTCACACAAACATACACAGCATCAGACATGAAGGGTCACACAAACATACACAGCATCAGACCTGAAGGGCCAAAACATACACAGCATTAGACCTGAAGGGTCAAAAACATACATAACATCAGACCTGAAGGGTCAAAAATATACATAACATCAGACCTGAAGGGTCAAAATCATACATAGCATCAGACCTGAATGGTCACACAAACAGACCTGAAGAGTCACACAAACATACATAACACATCAGAATTGAACGGTCACAGAAACATTCACAGCATTAGACCTGAAGTCATTAAAATGGATGTAGCATTCGATTTGGACAGTCAGAAAAAACACCCACAGCATTAGGCTTGGATGTATCACAGAAACAAACATAGCATCATAAAGAGTCAGGGACGACCAGAGGTTTCGTTTGACGTATTTCTCCCTTGGCCTCTTATAACAAAAAGAAGATAATTAAGTCTGTATGGTCTGCAATGGAAGTCGACAATTGGTTGGTTCTAGGTCAGATGAATTTCACAATATTCAAAGGCTGGCATGGTCTGTACTTTTTTTTTTTAACTCTCTTCTCCTTGGTGTTGTCCTCCACCTGATATTGCTGTAGTCTAGATAGGTCAGTGTCTAGCACGCCACTCTCCCTGCCCATGCAAACTGTAACGTACAAAATTTAGAAAGAGAGGGTGTTAGTTACCGCCAATGACATTGACAAATGTTTGTGTGTGTGTGGGGGGGGGGGGAGGGAAGGGGGGCAAGAGATATGAGCTCTCCTTCTCTTGCCCCCCTTCCCTCCCCCCCCCCCAAACACACACACAAACACATTACCCTCCTCCTTTTTTTTTTTCCCCTCAACCCCCCCCCCCTCCCCCCCTCCCAATCATACCTTATCACCCATTTATCTTCCATCCCCTTCCCTCCTTTATTAACATTACCCACACACCTTTCACAACTACCCACGCATAACTACCACCACCTCTTTCATCACCCAGCGAAATCATTTATTTTATGCACCTAAACTTTCTTCTTCTTCTTAATTTTTTTTTAAACAGTTTCTTCTGTTCATGTACTTATTTACCCCTTCTACATATAATTTTTTTTGTTTTTAGTTTCCCTGCCCCACCCCCCACCCCCACCCCCCTTACCATTATTATCAATCCACCATTACCACAACCGTCACAAAGATATCACACCACCCCACTAAACTAGACACACAACCCTATCGTATCACACAGCCCCCCCCCCTCCCCCCACGCAAGCCCCCCCCCCCTCCTTTTCCTCTCCCATAATCCCCCTTGTCATTTCCGCCTAGCGGCTATTCTCCCCACCACATGGACAACAACAGATGAGTCATTTTCGTTCTTTGTTTGTACTGTCTTAAATGTTAAATGTGATTTATTTTTTCGCCTGAAGAAGACCCAAGAGGTTGAAATGCATCGTGTCTTGTCATGTGCTTTGTTTGTCAATGTCATTGGCGGTAACTAACACCCTCTCTTTCTAAATTTTGCTTCGTTCGCCGCCGTCAGTCACTCCATTTTGAAACTGTAACGTACAAGGCAAAGAAGCTGCCTGTAAGCGATTAGGAATCTACAGGTGTACATGTAATTATCCTACCTGGATCAAAAGAAAATAAAAGACAAGTAAATGAGAGAGAGAAGTAAAGAACAGGTCAATTGTAGTGTTTAGTTTTATTTCAAATGTGGACTGGAGGGTGGGTTTTAAATCTGCTTTTCTTTTCAGGAAACCTTTCAGCATATCCCTACCAAACAGACGTGTGTATAAAAAAAACAGATTGAGCGAGGCAATGAAGGACAGAGTGTTAAAAAAGAAAAGAGATTATCAAGCGAAAAGTACTTTAAGAAAACAATAAAAATTTGCATAAGTTGACCTGGCCTACGTGACTGACCGAGTGTGGTAAAAAGGCAATTGTTTTCATGTTATTTGAACTTGGTTCATTTTCTAAGTATTCAGAGGTTTGAAGTAGATTATGTATTTTTCTCGGCGAAGACTGAATTTGCATAAAGTGACTTTCTGATGTTTTAGAGACTCACTGAAAAAATCGAAGTATTACACTTGGATATTTACTGAAACATGCTGTCTGAAGATTCACAGACACATGTGAGGAATCAAATCTGGAAATTCACAGAAACATACAATTAAACCTGTAGATTCACGAAAAAACCAAAATGCACCAAACCTGTAGATTCACAGAAACATAGAAAGCATAAAAACTGGGAATTCACCGAAGATTCATTACAAAGAATTGTCAAAGCTGGGAATTACATAAGTATACGATGCTTCAAACATTCTGATTCACAGAAATATACAACGCATCAAACATGCAAGTTCACAAAACCATACAAAGCATAAACCTGTAGAATCATAGAAACATCTGATGCAGCAAACCTGGAGATTTTAGACTAGGACAAATTTCACAAAAAAGGCCAAAATAAAAAGCAGGTGGTAAATGATGTTAGGAATTGTCAGACAACTGATTCTAAAGAATGTGACCACGCTCTTTTCAGTTTTGTTGTCTGACAACCTCGCAGAAGCGTAGTTTTTGCACTAAAAATTAAATATTCAAAATGGCTGCCATAAACACTGACATAAGGATTCTGTAACCAAACTTCCATTGTCTGAGCCACAAAAACTTTTGTTATTGACTAATTATTGTTACAGTTAATATTTAAAAGGAGAAAAAAAAACACCTTATTCCTTTTTTCAATATATTCAACTAATTCTTTAATCATAAATATACAAAACGACAAGCCAGTACAACATGACAGCAGTTACAAACAAAATCAAAACGGAGCCACAGTTCAATTCTCTCCTTACCTTGCCTTAAGTAACAAAACAATCTGTTAATTAGAAACAAAAACATTTGTTCTTTTTTGTTTGACGAAATAGGTGGAGAGAGAGAGAGAGAGAGAGAGAGAGAGAGAGAGAGAGAGAGAGAGAGAGAGAGAGAGAGAGAGCATTCAAGCACTCTTGAGTTATTTATAGTCAATAATTCTTTACCATTAAAAACAAAACGTTCACAGCCTATCAGAAACAGCCGTTTCTGTACTTTCAAGAGGGAGTGGGGAGTCAATGAGGGAGGGAGGAGGGACTGAAAGAAAGGGAGAAGAATATTGATGAGACTTAGTGTTTGTAGTTAAAGTCAATGGGTCATTATAAGTAAATCAAATCTATGGTACTTCTCCAATAATTTCAGTTGTTTTTGCTTTCTTTAGTGAATTCTTCCATCTTATTGTAATGTTTGATTCAAGCCAGCCAAACGAATCTGTAAAAATTATAGTCATCATTTTTGCTCATTATTTACGTCACAATCACTGATACATTGTCTAGAACGCATACACTTAGTTTCACATGCTACTGTGCAAGGACGACCAGCTGCTCTGCACTTGCACCGTGAACTAGTGCACTGCTTTTTGCATCCACAGAAGATCACATCAGTGCATGCCTCAGGAACTGATGGGAGTGACTTGAGAACAGGAATCAAGGTGCCGCCTTCTAGTTTCCAGCCCATGGTTTCTGGCGGGGAGAGGCAGGGGTGCTGCAGGTGATCTTGTAGCCAGATAGCTGTCTGATAGTGTGTCCGCTGTATGGAAAAACAAGGCATCACGTGTTGGAGGCAGTGTTTCTTGTGGGTGATTCGTTCACCAAGAGTTGCAGACTAGTGTCTTGTGGTGTATTGTCCGACTAGTCCGTGGTAGTCCACGTGTCCACGTACTGCTGTGTTAGTTAGGGAGAGGAGCCTGAAAAACCAGCGGTTGTATTGTTTAACGTCAGTGTGGTAGTGAGTCGTGTGGTAGCTGCGCCCGGGACCGACTACCCGCTGAGCCAGTTGGGCTGGAGACGCCGCTGCTGCCAAGCCAGAGCGCCGCTCCCGAGTTTTGAACCAGCGACCTGTTGGCTAGGCCGTCGCCGCGTTGTGTGTTTCTGTGTGTGAGCCGCAGCTCCTGTGTGAGACTGTCGCCTTGTCGTCGGCAGAGACGATGTGAGTGCGGTAGTGATCTTGAGCCACAGCTCTGTGAAATTCCAATAGTCCTGTGTCGGACTTGACGCTGTAGTCGTCGCCTTCATCATCTTCGTCCTCTTCATCGTTTCGTCGTCGTCATCGTCTACGTCGTCGTTGGAACCAGCAGCGCTAGTAGATAGCCAGCAATATATAGATATATTTTGTGTGTACGCCTTATGGTTGGCGTGCCGACCTATTGATGTTTTTGCATATATTATATATGTTTGTGTGATGGCTCGGGCAGCATAAAACAAAAAAAGTGTTGTTCTGTTGCCTGGCTGTCAATGTTCGGGTGAGTGGGTGTGTGTATGTGAATTGGAAAAGTCGTGCATGCATCCACAATTTCTGTGTGAGAGTCAGACAGCCAGACATTTGCAGACACGACCCATTCCATCCGTAACACATGATTTCCACCATTTGCATGTAAGTCCACCAAAACTGAAAGTTGGCATCACCATTGGATGCAACAAAGTCATCCACAATATCTCTGAGCTGCTTGGATGCAAGAAGAGACAGCAGCGCGTCTGTGTCTTCCTTCTGTACATTATCTTCAATCTCCTCTTTCAGTTCTCTCTTTTCTTCATTGATGAATTGCAACAGCTGAGGAAGCAGGATTCTCCTCATGGTTTGAAGAGTTAATTTGTGAGATCTCATGCCTCTGATGTACGACTTTCCTGCCAGAACTTGTTCCGCAGTCTTTGGTCCAAGGAGATTGCTTTCTACCCACAACTCCACAAGTCCTGAGCATTCCATGTGTTTTCCAATGACCTTCATGAAGTTTAGTGAGATATGAAGGCCACCAAGCCTGACAACCAGAAGGTTCTGGTATTCTTTTTTCGCCCATTTCAACTCCATCACTTTGCAGAACAAGGCTTCATCAACTGTTAGCACAACATAGTGTTGCCCCAATTTGTGAGCAACGTGCTTGCATCTCTGAATGACAGTGTTTAGGGAGTTTGTTACCGCACAAAATGTCACAATGACATTTTTGCAGTTTATTCACTGCACAAATTGTCACAATTTGCACAAAATGTCACAAATTGTGACAATCTGTGCACCTGTATGCCTTTTTTTTTTTAAATCACCACTGCACAAATTGTCACAACTCTCTCTCTTATCTGTGTGGGTTTGGGTGTGTGTGGGTGTGTGGGTGGGTGGATGGATGGGTGGACATACTCTATGATGTCCTTGTATTTTTTGCGTTTTTCAATTTGGCTTGCAATTTATGATTTTCAATTTTATATTAAATATATACTTTTAGTCTGTATTCACTGCACATGTTTACGAGGTGACAACCCAGAAGAGATGGCCAATGTTGGTTGGTGAGGCTAACAGAAACAACACGATTTGTCTTGATTCGCATGCTCATCTCTTTTGTTGTCCCCAAAGCTATGCACCTGTGTAGCAAGTTTGGAAAATCTAGCTTGAAAGATGTGGAAAATATTGCAAGAAAAAAGAAATGGGTGTTCAACGATCAGCCTGACCTTGACCTTTGACCTTGATTCTTTGCGACCAGTATCAGCATACCTTACCTAATCAACAAACAAATCTGAGAAGGCTGTCTTAAGTGGTTGAAGAGACATTGCCAAAAATGTCCGTTCTGGCCGACGTGGGACACACACACACACACACACACACAAAACGAAAAAAACAGACACGAACGAACTTAATAGTCTGCTCGCTTTCTTGAAAGCGGCGGACTAACAAGACTGAGAGAGGTTGTGACATTTTGTGCAAGAGTGAATTCGAAAATGGGGCATAGGTGCACAAATTGTCACAACTGCGAGTTGTGACATTTTGTGCAGTCCTTCACCGCACAAAATGTCACAACCGGCACAAAATGTCACAATTGTGACATTTTGTACTGTGATGACATTTTGTGCGGTAACAGGAGTCCAATTCATGAGCTGGAGCTTCTACGAAGCATTCGATTTCGGTCAAAGTGTGAAGGTATGAGGCCACTATAAGGTTACGTTGTAGTGTTTGTTATACTGTTTTTGACACTTATTTCAAAATAATTTAAATCAAATGGCAGAAACAGATTTATACAGGTAGAGAACTACAAAAAAAATATTAAAGTTTAGCACAAGTGGTGTAAAACGTAAGCAAATAAGGTGTGTTTGAATCAAAACCGGTTCCGTACTTTTGTTTGTCGGCCATTTTGAAAAACATAATATTTCAGGCTATCTAAGCAATTTCAGTCTTGTCAGACAAAAGAAATGGATTCAACACACCCAAATCCATTAGAAAGTGTTGTCTGACAGCTCCTAACAAGAAATGCCTGGGGTGTTTGTTTTTCTGAAATTTGTCCTAGTCTATTTACAGAAACGTCTGATACGTCAAACCTGGAGATTCAAAGAAACTTCCAATGCATCAAACCAGGAGATTCACAGAAACGTCTGATACATCAAACCTGGAGATTCAAAGAAACTTCTAATGCATCAAATCTGGAGATTCGCAGAAACATAGGGAAAAAACATCAAATTACAAGATTCACAGAAATATACAACAAGATGCAAAGCATATAAACGTACTCCCAGTTTATCTTGAAGACGCGTGAGATATTCCATAAAGAGGAAAAACCGTTTTGGGCCGTTATAGCCGTTAGTAACGGCTATTCTGGTAAACATCGGCCATCATCTGTGTGTGACCTATAATGAACATACCTCCAAATTTTCAGAAAGATCGGCATAATACTTTCTGAGATTTTCCATAAAGAAGAAAACTGTCATGGGCCGTTATAGCATTTAGTAACGGCTATAACGGTAAAAGAAAACATCGGGCATCATCCGTGACCCATAATGAACATGCCTACAAATTTTCAGAAAAATCGGCCAAGTACTTTCTGACATATTCCATAAAAAAGAAAAATCATTATGGGCCATTAGAGCCGTTAGTAACGGCTATAACGGTAAAAGAAAACATCGGGCATCATCCGTGAACTATAATAAACATACCTACAAATTTTCAGAGAGATCGGCCAAGTACTTTCTAAGATATTCCATAAAGAAGAAAAACCGCTATGGACTGTTATAGCCGTTAGTAACGACTATAACAGTTAAAATAACACATCGGGCCTGATCCGTGACCCATAAGGAGCATACCTACAAATTTTCAGAAAGATCGGCCAAGTACTTTCTGAGATATTCCATAAAAAAGAAAAACCGTTGTGGGCCCTTTTTAGCCGTTAGTAACGGCCATAACGGTAAAATAAACACATCGGGCTTCATCCGTGACCTATAATGAACATACCTACAAATTTTCAGAAAGACCGGCCCAGTCGTTTTATCTGGAGCGAGTGGAACACATTTTGACCACGGACGGACGGACGGACGGACGAACGCGCGCGCGTACACACACACACACACACACACACACACACACACACACACACACACACACACACACACACACACACAGCATTTCTTCGTTCCCATTCTAAAGTACTCCCTGTTCTATAAGAACTGGGAGCACAATAAAAAAAAATAGACCTGACAAGGCATCAAATGTGGAGGTTCACAGACATATACGAGACAATTTAAACTGGGGCTGACCAGTTGAGCTTTGTAGAGCAGCGGCATGACATCGGCCTTGACCCAACCGTCCACCATCACTCTGTGCTGAACTGACGTCATCAGCACCACTAGACCAGAGTCACTGAGATCATCGCCGATGTTGTCCGACAGTTCACATACCTGCCACAGAGTAATATTCCAAAATATCCGCTGCTAAACAACACATTGCTAACCAATAAAATACCTCCCACAATCAAACCATACCTGTATTATACTAGTGTAACATATATATATATATATATATATATAATACAATAAATTACAATAATACAATAAAATTACAATAAATTACAATTACTTCTTAGGTGGCACCTTTGGTTGGTTTTTTGAAAACTCAACAAACATGTTACGGTATTGCACACCAGCCTTTTCTGGGATAGCATTCTTTTTAGGACCGAAAAGGCAGCCGAGTCAAATTACCACTTTCCGCGGTCACTGAGGAGAAACAATCAGGTTTCGAAATATCGTTATCTGACCAGGAGTTATATGTTAGTGAGTTTCCTCCCTATTGGAGATTGTCTCCCCCTTGGAGACTATAAGCTTGCTGAAGGCTCATTTTGAGAAGCGTTTACTTTATTTTATTTTTTCCCCATTCACCCACTCAAGCACATACTGTTAGTTAGGCAGAATTATCTACCACTGCAGATATGAATGCTTATCTCCCCCTATTTCTTCAATCTAAGACATAAGAGCAAGCTTTGTTTATCATTCAATATTTCTTGCAGTCATTGCAACACCAAGCTGCTCTGTAAGTTGCTGGAATGGTGCTCGGTACTTATCTTTGGAATTTATTAGTTTATTGTAATTTAGTCCCTTGAGGATTCATTCCAAGAACTGGCCCTCAGCACTTGTGTCTTAAGAGGTTATCTTTTTATATTTTCTACTTTTCACAAGAAAATGTAACTTGTTTTGCTCTTTCTTTTTGCTCTTGCTTCTTAGGTGGCACCTTTGGTTGGTTTTTTGAAAACTCAACAAACATGTTACGGTATTGCACACCAGCCTTTTCTGGGATAGCATTCTTTTTAGGACCGAAAAGGCAGCCGAGTCAAATTACCACTTTCCGCGGTCACTGAGGAGAAACAATCAGGTTTCGAAATATCGGTATCTGACCAGGAGTTATATGTTAGTGAGTTTCCTTCCTATTGGAGATTGTCTCTCCCCATTGGAGACTATAAGCTTGCTGAAGGCTCATTTTGAGAAGCATTTACTTTATTTTTTCCCCATTCACCCACTCAAGCACATACTGTTAGTTAGGCAGAATTATCTACCACTGCAGATATGAATGCTTATCTCCCCCTGTTTCTTCAATCTAAGACATAAGAGCAAGCTTTGTTTATCATTCAATATATATATATATATATATATATTATTCTTTATTGAGTGACTGAATGACACGAGAAAGGACTAAATGAACCGCCAGCAGGCAGCTCTTCAGTCGGCTCTACCCAGGTAGGCTGACCGATGTGACAAAAGGAGCATGGCTTGTAACGCGCTTAGAGCTTGGTCTCTAACCAAGGACAGGCGCTATATAAGTACTCAATAATAATTATTATACAACATGATGTAATATCATACACTACCATACCATGCAACGCGGAGCGACCACTAGATTGACAAGGGTAGGGGATGGTAGGAGAAAGAATGGGCGCTGGCGTGAACAAGTGATCCCGTCTGCGACAGAAGAAAGCTGTAGTGGTCTGGCTCAGGATGTGTGTATGGGAAGAGGTGGGCAGTCCGGAGAGTGTGAAAGGAGGACTAGGGTGAAAGGGTTAAGAGATTCATAGCTTTTATCATTACAGTCCAGACGACCACTCGGGTCTTTCCATGGCTGTCGAAACTCACATGGTGAGAAAAACAAGGTCACATCCTGAAAAGGTTGATCGTGAAAAGATTACTTTCTGAACAAGAAACACACAACAAAATGCTTCACGACACAGCAGCTAAATTTCTGCGATCCTAAAGGAGGAGGAGACTAAACCGTGCTCAGTGTACTAGCCTTTGCGATTCACTTCTCAAACCCAGTTTGACAACCGTACAATAACGTTAATGAAATACATATAGATCAACAACAAAACATCACCTACAAAGCTCTATGGGCCAACAGACACTGCAGAATGGGCAGACACTGCAGAATGGGCAGCCAGTGTCCATCCAATGCAGTGTGTGCAAATCTCCCTACCTAGTGATTACCAGATTACCTTAAATTCAAAATAAGCTGGCAACTTGTAAAAATTTCATCAGATAGATAGGTCTGATGGGGCAGGCAGGTTGTGACTAGATATCAGTGTAAAAGAATTTACAGAACAAAGGAGAGTGGCCCCAGAGACAGAAAAACGGTAGACGGCAGTAACGAAGACCACCACGAAAGGGAGTTAAAGAAGACCACCACGAAAGGGAGTTAAAGAAGACCACCACGAAAGGGAGTTAAAGAGAGTTAAAGGGAGTTAAAGAGAGTTAAAGGGAGTTAAAGAGTTAAAAGGAGTTAAAGAGAGTTAAAGGGAGTTAAAGAGAGTGACAGAAAAGAGGAAGTTACTGGCACAGAACGTGCAGAAGGCGGAGGAGCTGTTTTTACTGAACGTGCCCCTGGCATCCCGTGGAAGAGAAGATGGTGTAGCCAGAGCCCTGTGAGCTCGTTGATATTTATTTCATAACAAACTAACACGACAAAGACCCTGAAGACAGAGAAGAGGCACTCTCAGGGGCAGGCGATGGTGAACACCAGCACACCAGACTGTGACGTAAGCCGTCTTGTGAAACCACCAGTCGTCTGCCTCATGTGGTGTGACAAATGAGGAATTCAGTACAAACAGAAAGAAAAAGAATATGCTCCATTCACTTCTCTGTCAGGATTTCAGTCACACTCAACAAAATACAGGGACACTGGTAACGGGGAAAAAAACGTAGATATATTGCTGGTCATACAGTGAAAGAAGTGAATTGTCTCCCCATAGAAAAAGTACAGCAGAAGACTAACGCAGAAGACCAAGCAATCATATCTTCTTGGAAAGTAGGCCTACTTTTGGATCCATAAACTGAGAACTCTCTTTCCACTGGGCCTCATGACTTGAGACTGAAGACTTGACAGTGACAGAGACAAGGACCTAACCTGACTAATCAGTTCTCACCACGTATGTGTACACGACACTCACTCAAGTACATACCTCTTTAAGATACTGTCGAATCCTCGTGACGTCACGCAGACGCTCTGTAACGTACAGATGTGCGAGACACAGCGCTACCTTGGCTCTGACGTCATGGCTTGGCGTACACCGAGAGTACACCTCGGCTGCTTCCTGCAGATGACGTTCCGCTCGTGCGTAATCTCCCCTGAATGACGTGCAGAATGAGAACCATCAAACAGAGTTGGTATTAATAAAGCATTCGAGAAAACAAAAGCGTTATGGAATTGATTTTTTCAATCTATCTGATCTCTGGTTCTAAGAAACATAATCTGTCTTGAGTAAATTAGGGATTAGGTGGATTGAGAAGCTGAATCTGTGAATAGGCTACTTAGATGTTGTCTTTGTTTATTCTCTCTCTCTCTCTCTGTATATATATATATATATATATATATGTATGTATGTATGTGTATATATATATATATATATATATATATATATATATACACACAAACACGTGTGTGTGTGTGTGTGTGTGTGTGTGTGTGTGTGTGTGTGTGAGATTCACCATGTTCTATAAACTTTAATGTAGTTGGTGCTAACCAACAGGGCTCATCAAAGCGACATAGATAAAGGATTCACCGCGTCAACATGATCAATAATCACTCCATAGTATATTACAATGATCTCTCCTAGTTGTCCACGGCTACTGACTCCAATCTGTGTCGGTACAACGACTCATTTCAGTTCATGTCTTCTCTGTGGATGATGCCGAATCGGCATCACCAACATGGCTGGCACCGGAAATCGTCCCTTCTGTGGTACTGGTATGACACACGACATTTAATGCACTTTCGTCTTTTTTTTATTCGAATGTACAGTATACAATGAATCGATTCATAGTACTGACGTGTTTCAAAGACAAATATTCGCTAGGATTTCGAAAGCCGACTGGCAGCTAATTCAGATTTGAAGTCCACACCCACTTCTGATGGTGTACCAGATGAGGGACATATATCCCTGGCGAGTGAGCGAAGGGGATGTATCTAACACTACACACTACCACCAGAACCACAATTCTTTCAGATGGGCACGGCAAACACCACGTTTTAAACTGGGTGCTTGGGGTTGAAATCCACGATCTTTTCAGCTGGAGCTCTGCACTTTATATATATATATATATATATATATATATATATATATATGTGTGTGTGTGTGTGTGTGTGTGTGTGTGTGTGTGTGTGTGTGTGTAAACGTTCAATAGTAGATAAAAATCCAAACAAAAGTTTAAAATGTCCCAAATTTTCGGCTTTAATTGCCTTCTTCAGGTGGTACATACATGCAAACATATGCACGTACGTATGTATGTATGTAAGTGCGCAATCCACGATCTGTTTTGCCGAAATCGCCGAGTTCTGACCAACTTTATATTGATTCTAATTGAAATTTGGACGATCTTTCGTCAAGGGAGATAATCTTGCCGTACGCTGCTCACTGATGCTCGACCAAGAAACTTGGGATTACTATGCTTGGAAACGTTTTGAGAAGATTGTGAAATCATCTGATTCATCTCTTAGTTCAATGAGCACAAGCATGGAACTAAGTTCAAATCTACTACAACCTTAGCCTTTGTCTTTCAGGCATTGTTTCCCTGAAGATTCAAACGTGTTCACACTCCTACATTGCCCACATCGTTTGTCCATTTCTTCTTTCCCTCCTGTTCCGCTTCTTCTTCCTTCTCCAACCCTTCCCCCTGCCTCTCTTTCTCCACTCTTTTTTAGTATCTCTCTCTCTCTCTCTCTCTCTCTCTCTCTCTCTCTCAGAGAAGTTGTCACCGCAGGGAGAAGTGGGTCCTGCCACACGTTCAATCAATCTCACTAATTAAGTCTATTTTAATTCCAAAAACCAGGAAGAATTTTGATTACAAAGCATTAATCGTGTCTTTTACTGATTATGACAGTATTAAATTTAACGTGGAGAGTTGACGGTGAAAACTTTAGTTCAACATTCATTGTTTCCGCTCAAAAAGGATTGCGCTCGATACGAAGATGTGGACCCGTGCACTACAGAGTGAGTTGGCCCGTGGGCTTGGCTCGCACTGCTCTGCTTCTTCTTTTTAGTACTGACTCTGTGTTTAGTTAAAGTCTGAGAGTTCTACATCTGGAAATATTAGCGTCAGTCAGTCAGTCATTCCCCTGACCGCTGGGGTCGTTGGGGGGACGTGATGAGGCAACTGCCGTTTCTCTTCAGGCTCTTCTGTTGGTAGCTGTCGTGAGGAGATCTGGCATGGTCATTTTGGTCCAGTCTTTTATATTTTCGGACCAGCTCTTTCTCTGCCGTCCTCGTCTGCGCCCTCCTTCAACGGTACCTTGAAGGATGGTTTTGGAGAGGGTGTTGTGACGAATGACGTGGCCAAACCATGCCATCTTCCATCGTTTGACGGTTGCCAGAAGTGGTTCGTGGGGCCCAACTAGGTTAGTGACCAAGTTCCGCACATAATCATTGGTCTTGTGTTCTTTGTAGGAGATGCGGAGTCGTCTCCTCAGGCACCTGGTCTCAAACGCCTGGATTCTTCTTTCTGTTTCGGCCATCAGTGTCCATGTCTCGCAACCATATAACAGGATGGAGACCACTAGTGACTTGTAGAGCCGGAATTTTGTGTGGAATTTGATGTTGCTCTTCCACACTCTGTTCAGTCTGGCCATTGCTGCTGATGCGGAGTTGATCCTGATTCGGATTTCTGCTGTGCATGTGCCATCTTTGGACAGAGTTGCTCCCAAGTACCTGAAGCTGGTCACTTCTTCCATTATCGTACTGAACGAGAAAAACAGCTGCCAAGAAAACGTTTCCTGCAATGTCAACACTGTGTGGTGGTTTCAAATGCTTGCGGTGTGTGTCAAGTTCATTGTAAAACTGTCAATTTTGGACGCAGTGAGTCGACACGGACTCTATATTTCCCTTGCCTTGGATTTTCATTTGGAAGGCCAAAGTCACAGTGTCATTCTGTATATCGACACGGACTCTATATTTCCCTTGCCTTGGATCTTCATTTGGAAGGCCAAAGTCACAGTGTCATTCTGTATGACTGTGGCCTGGGCTGGGTTTCTTCTTTCATGTGGCGATATTGAACCTAAGCCTGGGGCAACCTTCAGAGCAGCACAGGACATGTCACACAGGCTGGTCCACAACGAAATCGTTCTTGACTAAGTTGTTCAACAGCAAAAGAAAGCACCGGAACGCGACAATGTAAACCTTCTTAAGAATACGGTAAGTCGTCTGAAAGACTGTTGAAGAAAAACAACTGGAATGTCTGGGGAATAGATGAAAGTGTTCATGAATCGCAGGGGAGGTGTGCACAACAATTAATAAATGTTTTGAACGATGAAGGGAACTTGTTTAATATCCCATAAATAAACAGAATAAATGGACGTGGATATGGAAACGAGCCCCGACCGTTGACAGTGAAGTTCACGCACTGGAGGAAGGGAAATTGGGAATCCTTTAGGACAAATCTTTACGGGTCAACTTAAGAACAATCGGAATGCATGTTGCAAATGACTTAGCAAGACAGCAGTCACAGCAACTTTCAGCTCTAAGAAGGCAGAGAATGCATGACTTCTCTACCGAAGACAAACTAAAAACCATCCAAAGTCCCCGAAGTGAAGATATCAGCACGCCACCCCCAAGACGGACGGAACCTTTTCAAAATACATGGGGCAAAAGTGACTTAAAAAGCCATAGAGCTACTGGGGATTTCCATTTGTTACCCAAAACAAAAAGTAAACTGTTTCATGTTCATCAAATCAGGGATACCTACAGGGATACCAGGATTGGGGATACCAGCGACAACCGTGGACACAGCGACTCATTCCATAGAGTTATACACAACGTGTATCACAATGGTGGGCCTTTGGTGCACATGATCAGTACAGGTTATCTTATACAGATATCAGAGAAGAAATAACATACTATACTAACAATGTCAATAACTACGGTGGTCGACGAAAAGAGAGCAAAAAAGCAGATCAAGACAAAGTTCTGGGTCGATTATTACATTCCTCTTTCAGAGACTAGACCCAGCATGAGTAAGTCCCCCATTCCAATGGTAATAAGAGATGATGCAGGTGTCTACCATTGCAGATACGAACCCGTATCCATCTCTTACAGTTTCTCATAAGACGAGTCTAGTATCCTTGATGACGACAATCTTATTGACACTAATATGGACCAGTCGGGTCTGAATCTTGACCAGCTGAGCATGGTAAAATGGGGAAACAGCGCTGAAGGACATGCCATTAAAACAATACCAGGACCTCTTCAAGGAAAGCAATACAGTGGAGAAGGTTCAACATCAGTGAGGTGCCTCTGATCAGAACCAACCCTCAGAGGACAAAGACCAGAGACAAGAACAAAGAACCACTTTTGAAGATCGGCAAAATCTCCAGGAACATAATCCTCGTCGAGGAGCAGGGAAAGCTCTGGCACAGGACAATCCACAAGCGATTGTTCCTCCTGTCCGGAAGAAGTCCTGGCCATGGACAATACCAGAGCAGCACACCTCCAGAACAGCTAGGAACTCTGGAAGATTCTTACCCACAAAACGATCCACGCTGGGGATGTACTCCTGCATACTGGGGTCTCTCTGAGGACTAGATCCGGTCCTACTGACAATCCTCCTTGGACAAGAGACAACCCCAGGTAAGATAATTCCAGCAGCAACAACGTGGGAGTCCTTCTTTATGCTAGGGACAACCCTGGTGATCTACTTTCAAACTAGGGCCAACACCAAGAATCTTCCTTACCCTCCCCCCTTCCCCCCCCCCTCCCCCCCCCCCCCCCCCCCCCTCAGCCTTTTTGTATCATACAATCAAAAACAAGCACTTTTCAGGGTACAGGGTATAAAAAATTACGATGAAGACTTTGTTGATTTTGTAAATAAGTTTGATTTTGTTTGCCTACTTGAGACTTTGTTTCTGAGACTAATACAAACAATTTTGCAAATTTCACACAATGTTCGTTTCACTTGCTATTAAGCTAGATAACACTGGTCGCAAATCAGGTGGTGTCATAGTTATACGTTTGCAGTTTGTGTTGAAAGAATCAATTCAGATGGTCAAAACATAATAATTCTTAAAATCTCAAGGAAGTTTTTTGGAACCAACAGTGACATTATACCTATTTGTGTATTTTTGCTTCCCGTTAACTCACCCTTCAATGCAACTTCCGAATTTACTGATGGTATAAACTGCTGGAGGATTTTTTCATGCAAATTGTCGAGACCAAAGGCGACCTTCTTCTTCTTACATGTGGTGACCTCAATGCAAGGACTTCTGATAAGCAGCCTGCTAGATAAACGACCTTCTGAAAGTTACTTACATCATCGGTGAAGGATGACGTGTATCTAGAAGACCACAGGTTCTCAAGACAGGGACAAGAACGACTTCGATAAAAAGCTACTAAGTCATGCCAAGTTTTTGACTTGCATATCTATTCTCAATGGGTGTTGCACAGGTGATAACAAAGGCCGCTACACATTCATCTTCAACACAGGTAACAGCGTCACTGACAACTTTAGGACGTCGCGTTCTATTCTAGAGCTCCAGATGAAAATGTAACTCTAGAAGGATTCAATTCTCAGCTCATGCCCATTAATTGTTAAGTTGATGTGTAAAACAAAGCGTTGTGAAGCCAAAGCTATGAAGTGATAAATCTATTGTTTTAGAAATAAAACTTGTCTGGCAACCAGAAAATTTAAAGACATTTAAAGCAGAACTGAAGGGAATGGAAGCCTGTCCGCAATCGGCTGCAAATGTTGTTCGTTATAATATACACAAACCTCAATACTTTTACTTCAGTTTTGGTTCGAGCCTCTTCATGTATGCAAATAACCTTTTCCAGCTAAGGTGAAAATAAAAAGCAAACATGGTTCAATAATGAAAGCAGTAAAGCTAAAAAAAAAAATCGCAAAGCGCTCGCCTAGCGAATTTGGAAAAAGCAATCTAGATGGGGGTAAAGAAGACTACCTTGCACACATAAAAAGTACTAACGGGTGTTGAAAAAAAAATGAGATGCTTGTAAGTGTGATATGGAAAATGCCATTGTCAACTGTAAAAATCATATGCTTATAAGAGTGATATGAAAAATACCATTGTCTCAAAATTACCATTAATGACTCAAAAATCTTTGGTCCACTCTAAAATCATTATCCTCAAAGAACAGGTTATTGGAAGTATCTTAGAAGATGACTAGCAAAACCATTTTGTTATAGTGTTCGATGCTACGACTAGTATGTCCATCAACAAGGATATAGTAATTGATGAATGTGATCATGACAATGATTTCAGTTTTCAGTTAAATGGGGATATTCAAACAGAATAGGTCTTTGATGCCATTCGTCATGTAAAACGCATTAAAACTAACGGCACTGACACTTTCATTCTGCAGAAACAGTTTCACCGTCCTTGTTAATCCTATTTCATCAAGCTTAATGGTTGTTTCTGTAACTTTATAGTGGCAAATGTATATGCCCCAAATGAATTAAAAGATAGATTATTATTTTTTCTAAATATGACTGATCTTTGGTCTGATTTTGTGGACAGTGATCTTGTAATCTTTGGAGGTTTCAACTGTGTCTTAGATAATAAATTGGATATTATTTCTGGCCGTGCTCATAATACATGTTAAGTCGAATTCTTAATACAGACAGCAACGAACTTATGTCTTACCGATGCCTGTAGAATTTACTACCTGCTAGAGACAGATTATACGTGGCATAGACATAATCCGTTTATGGCACGTCGTTTAGATTCTGCTTTGTTAGTGAAAACTTGCTGCCCTTGGGTGTGTTTCCTGCGAACATGTAGGCAACCCACATACTGATCACAAAGCAGTGGTATTAGAAAGTAATGAGGGAAGCTTTATAAGAGGCCTGGGCTACTGGAAATTTAACAACAGTTATCTTTAAAATGACTTATTTATTAATGATATGAATGTAATGTTAGACGCCTTTCTATCAGAGCATGAGAATGAAAAAAATAAATGACATGAAAAAATGGCAGTTATGCAAAGTTGCTATTAGAAATTTTTGTGTTGAATTTTGAAAAAAGCACTGGCTTGTAAGAACAGGAACGAATTGCTGAAGTTACAACTCAACCTTCATGAACTAGAGCAAATGTTAGTTTTAAAAAATCCTCAAAATAAGAACCTTCAGAAAGACTACATACAAGCGAAGCACAAATTAGAACTGATAGAAATAACTAATGCTAGTGGAGCACAAGTAAGATCAAGGATCAAATGGATTGAAGAAGGTGAAAAAAATACAAAATATTTCTTAAGCCTTGAAAAAGCAAGGAGTAAAAAATGAATTATTGATAGACTGAAAAAGTCAGGTGAAGTTATTACTGACCAAAAGGATACATTGCAGGAACAGGTTTCTTTTTACAAATCGATATACAATCAGAAAACAGTTTAAAAAATGTGAATCAAGACACAGACGACTTTATTCGGAATGAAAATCTGCCCCGATTGAAAGAAAATGAAGCTGCTTTGTGTGAAGGCATGATAACTTTAAAAGAAACATCAAAATGCTCTTTAAAAAATGAAATATAAATGGTTCAGCTCCAGGAAGCGAAAGTTTGACAACTGAATTTTTAAAATTCTTCTGGAGAAAATTTGGTCTGCTTGTTACTAATTCCTTCATAGAATCTTATAGAAAAGGAGAATTATCATTCACGCAGAGACAAGGCATCATTACTTTACTCCATGAAGGCAAAGACCAAGAAAGGGAAAGCTTAAGTAATTGGGGACCTACAACAGATTATAAAACACAGATTATAAAATTCTAGCTAAAGTACAGGCAGATAAACTAGGTAAAGTCATAAACACTCTGGTTAACGAAGATCAGGCAGGACACATTAAGGGAAGAAATATTGCAACAGTTATAAGATCCATTGATGATGTCGTAAACTATCTGAATAAAAGTGGTAAAGCAGGTTATCTATTGGCCTTAGACTAGTGCAACGCGCTTGATTCGATTTCCAAAGGCTTTATTTTGCACGCGTTTGAAATGTTTGGGTTTGGACCCAATTTTCAAAAATGGGTATCTGTTCTGACTTGTAACTCTCAAAGATACATTAATCATAGCGGATGGCTTTCTGAACCTTTCGATGTCAATTGTGGGATAAGAAAAGGATGTCCCTTTTCTCCCCTTGCATTCATTCTTGTGGTGGAAATGTTGGCCATCAGGATCAGAAGCAGTTCAATAGATGGAATAAAAATGCCATCTACTGACAGACAAAGAGATGTGTATTTGAAAATTAAACAATATGCAGATGACACAACATTGTTTCTCAAGAATAGACAAGACCTGAACATTTCTAGTAATATTCTTAATTCGTTCGAAATGATTTCTGAACTGAAATTGAAGTTAGAAAAGACGAAAGCACTGAAATTCGGTAAGCAGATTGAAGAACAAAATCTTCCATTCACAATAGTCGATAAAATTAAGATTCTGGGTATATATTTCCAAACAGACAAAATGGCTAGGCATGTTGAAGAAAACTGGCAAAACAGAATCAACAAAATACAAGAATTGATAAGAAACTAGAGCAAGAGGGATCTAAGCATTCACAGTGAAATTGTTGTCATAAAAACTTTCATACTTTCAGAGGTAGTATTTATTATGCAGTCTATAGGCATACTGGAAGTGGTGTTGAACAAGTTAACTATACTGATATACAAATTCTTATAGCAAAGGAAATACAGTAATCGAAGAGCGTTTGAAAAAGTAAAAAGGAAAACAATGGGATCTAGTTACAGTAAAGGTGGATTAAACATGATCGATATAAAAGAATACCAAACATTATGTACTTACAATGGGCTGGCAAATTATCTCTATCACCAAACGAAAATTGGAGTTTGATACCAACATGGCATCTGAGTCGACTTAAAAACGGAAATAAAATCTTCACAGTACACTGTGCAGGAAAGCAAATGCAATTATCTGATCTTCAAAATGATTTTTGGAAAAAAGTTATGACAACTTACCTGGATAATAAACATATGACACAAAGAGAGGAAATAAATCGCATCAATCTTCAAAGCCAAATGTTATTTCACAATAATGTTATAAAGAAAAGGTGTTGTATTTCCAGAAATGGGTTGAAAATAGTATTGAACATATGAGAGACATAATTCACAGAAATGCGCATCGACTGCTAAATATTAATGAAATTGCATGTATTCTGGATCAATCCAAAGCAAGCACAACCCTAGAATATAATGCTCTATGTAACGCGATCCCTAAATCATGAATTAACTGGATGGAAAGTAATTCATTGTCTGAGGAAGAAACCATTGTCATTTGCTGTGAGGCAAGCATATCTCATTCAAAAACTAAAAGAAATAAGAAGAATTAGTCATTCCCTTGACCGCTGGGGTCGTTGGGGGGACGTGATGAGGCAGCCGCCGTTTCTCTCCAGGCTCTTCTGTTGGTGGCTGTCTTGAGGAGATCTGGCATGGTCATTTTGGTCCAGTCCTTTATGTTGTCGGACCAGCTCTTTCTCTGCCGTCCTCGTCTGCGCCCTCCTTCAACGGTACCCTTGACGTGATGCTCTCCAAAGTTTTGTCAAGTACCGATTCAGATTCAGATGGTTTTGGAGAGGGTGTTGTGACGAATGACGAGGCCAAACCATGCCATCTTCCATCAATTGACGGTTGTCAGAAGTGGTTCGTGGGCCCAACTAGGTTAGTGACCAAGTTCCGCACATAATCATTGGTCTTGTGTTCTTTGTAGGAGATGCGGAGTAGTCTCCTCAGGCACCTGGTCTCAAACGCCTGGATTCTTCTTTCTGTTTCGGCCATCAGTGTCCATGTCTCGCAACCATATAAGAGGATCGAGACCACTAGTGACTTGTAGAGCCGGAATTTTGTGTGGAAACTGATGTTGCTCTTCCACACTCTGTTCAGTCTGGCCATTGCTGCTGATGCGGAGTTGATCCTGATTTGGATTTCTGCTGTGCAGGTGCCATCTTTGGACAGGGTTGCTCCCAAGTACCTGAAGCTGGTCACTTCTTCCTGGGGCTCACCATTCATGGTTATGTTGGCACTGCTGTTAGTCGTGCTGTTGACCATGACCTTTGACTTCTCTGTGCTGACCTCCATGCCGTAGGCACTTGCTCTTGTGACAAGTCTGTTTGTGAGATCCTGGAGCTCGGTGTTGCTGCCCCCCATGAGGTCGATATCGTCTGCGAAACGAAGGTTGCAGACCGGCCTGCCGCCAATGCTGATGGAGGTGTGGTGTTCTTCTAGGGTCTCTTGCATGATTCTCTCCAGAAAGATGTTGAAAAGGACTGGAGATAGTAGGCACCCTTGCCTGACTCCGACTGTAGTTGGGAAGAACTGGCCCTACTGGCTATTGAGAAGTACTGTGCTGCTGGAGTGTTCGTAGAGGGCCTGGATGACTTGAACGAGCCTCTCATCAATGTTGAAGTCTCTGAGAACCTGCCACAGGCCATTGTGCCACACCCGGTCGAATGCCTTCTTAAAGTCAATGAAATTGTGGAAGAGGTCCTTTTGGTGTTGTAGATGCTTTTCAGTCAGGACTCGGCAGTTGAAAATTTGTTCCACAGTGCTCTGCCCTCTTCTAAAACCTGCTTGTTCTTCTGATAGCAGTTCCTCAGCCTTGGATTTCAGTCGGTTGAGGATGATGCGAAGCATGACTTTGCTGGGGTGGCTGATCAGACTTTTAGTCCTGTAATTTTGGCATAGTTTGAGGTTGCCTTTCTTGGGTAAGGGAATCACCAATGACTGGGTCCCCTCTGTTGGCCACTTCTTTTCTGTCCAGATCTTCTGACAAAGCATTGTTAGTGCCTCTGTGGTCTCTTTCCCTCCGTGTTTCACAAGCTCAGCTGGGACATTGTCCACTCCTGGGATTTCCCTGGCTTCAGACTCTGTATCGCCGCCTCAACCTCCTCCTTCAGTACTTGGAGACCGTTCTCACTGTCTGCGAGTCGTTGGTTGTCCTGCAAAATGGATGTGTCCGGGTTGAGCTGGTAATTGTAGAGGCCTTCACAGTATTCTGTCCACCTCTTCAGGACTTCTTCATTCTCTGTCAGTAGTTTGCCATCCTTATCTTCGATGACCACTGATCTTGTCTGGTTAGTCTTACTGAGGGTCTTGAGTGTGTTGTAGGCTTCTTTGCTGTTCCCTGCTTCCATGCCTTTCTCGACTGCTTCGCACTGCTCCTCTATCCAATTTTCCTCGGCTGTCTTCATCTTCTTCCTGACTTCTCTGTTCACCTGTTGGTACTGCATCCTGGCTTCATCGCTGGAGTATTTCTTTCCTCTTAGTTCCCGCCTCTTGTCACATAGATCAAAGACCTCGTTTGTAACCCAAGGCTGGATCTTCTGCTTCTTTCCCACAACTTCTTCAGCTGTTGTAGTTAGCACCTCTTTGATGTTGTTAGCAAGGGTGTCTACATCGCTGTCCACTAAGTTGAGGAGAGCAAACTTCCCGCCTACTCGAGCCTGGAACACCTCTGCAATTTCAGGGTCCTTCAGCTTCTCAAGGTCAAAGCGAATGCAGGGGTTCTTTGGACAACGCTTACATTTTAGCTTGAGCTTGAAGGTTGCCAGGACAAGATCGTGATCGCTGCCAATGTCGGCGCCTGGGAATGTTCTTGTTTTTGCTTTGTTGATGCTGGACTTGTAGCGTTGTGGGGCCAGAATGAAGTCTACTTGGTTGTGGACTTGCCAATTTGGTGAGTGCCAGGTTGTGATTCTGGACAGCTTGTGTGGGTGGAGAGTGTTGTGTTGGCTAGGGTAAGTCGATGGCTTTGGGCAAACTCCAGCAGTCTAAGGCCTCTGTCGTTGGTTTCCCCAATGCCGAATTTTCCTGCAGTTCCTGCCCCATTCCGGTAAGCATCTGGGCCAACCTTGGCATTCCAGTCTCCCTGGATTATGAGGATATCTTTCTTTGGCACTGTTGCTATGATGGAGTCAATCTGCTCGTAGAACTCCTCGATTTCCTCGTCGTCATGGTCTGACGTTGGAGCATAGGCCTGGATGATCGTCAGGTTATGGGGTTTTGCAGAGATACGGATGGAAATGAGTCTGCTTGAAATGGGTGTGCAGCTGATGACACTGCTTGCAATTTCTTTCCGTACGATGAAGGCCACCCCGTACTCATGTTTCTTCTCTTCCCCAGAGAACCAGATCTTATGTCCTTCTTCTGTTGTTGTTTCACTGAAGCCAGTCCATCTGACTTCGCACAGTCCTATGATATCCCAGCGATAACGCTTCAGTTCGTGGGTAAGTTCTTGTAGCTTGCCACAGAAGAATACTTAGCACCAAAGATGAAAACTCTATGTCAAAGCCACATGCACGTGGTTTCTGGCGAAAGAAATTTTTTTTTTTTTCTTTAACGAAGTTGTGTGGGATATACCTAGAAAAGCAACTAAAGAAATTCGTCTATGCGAGTTGCAATGGAAAATTCACCATAATATCCAACCAATATCATTTTGCAAAAGATGAAAGTTACGGATACAAACAAATGTGATTATTGTGTAGACGAAATAGATTTTGTCGAACATTTCCTTTACCAGTGCTCATCAGTGTTTACCTTTTGGAAACGTACTGACACTTTGATACGTAGCAGGACTGGAGTGTGTGTTAACTTAACTGAACACTGATGTTCTATTTGGAATTCAAGGCGATGTGGTAAACCAACAGAAAACTGACGTAGTAAATCATGTTACTCTTGTTGGTAAGATGTGTATTAGTAATCCGAAAAAAAAAAATCCTTACCATCGCTTCAAATCATTTTTTTTAATCAACAAATACACATGAGAAAAAAATTGAGCGTATTTACATAGTAACAATAAACGCTCATGTGGATGGCATACGCTCAGCAAATCGCGAATATCCTGTATTACTGAATCAATACTGGGGAAAAAAATCTCTATGGTCAGACAAATACAAAGAAAATTCGTGTATACACACGCACATAATTGTAGAAATTGCATATACGTCGGCTGCTGGCGCTTTGATCGTGCATGATAATGTATTATGAGAAATGTTAAAGAATATCACAGCTCCCCCTCCCTTCTTCCCCCCTCCCTCCCCCCACCTCTCTCCCCCCCCTCCCCCCCATCTCTCTCTAGAGGAAGACTACTGGTACCATGCCATGAAGGTATGATAGGGATTAACGGCCTTGACGATCAGATTGTGCCGGCCAGTCCCCGTTTTACTGGATGACTCTGCATGTTGGGTGTCTGTGTGGGGAAGTTAGTGGCTTCATGGCACATCAGCGGTTATGGAGTCTTGTACAGGTGAGGGGATTTCTCTGTCTGTCTGTCTGTCTGTCTGTCTGTCTGTCTGTCTGTCTGTCTGTCTGTCCGTCCGTCCGTCCGTCCGTCCGTCCGTCCGTCCGTCCGTCTCTCTCTCTCTCTCTCTCTCTCTCTCTCTCTCTCTCTCTCTCTCTCTCTCTCTTCGTGTGCCCAGTCTTCATGCCTGTCCCTTCACTAAGACGTGCGTAAGTACCTTCGAGACAGATTCTGTCTTATCAATCATTTTAGAAATGAACAAGGTTCTTAAACACTTCCTGTGTATTTGGAATTGCATGTCGCAGTACTGTATTACTATATTGAATCATAGTATTCACAAAGAAACTTTCTCTCCATACCTCCCCCCCCCCCCCCCCCTCTCTCTCTCTCTCTCTCTCTCGTTGATATTGATTGTCTCGCTGCAGGGCCTTCCTCATGTCTTCCTTGTAGTCTCCCTTTTTCACTATAAGGACAGCCTTCAAGGGGAACAGGCCGGTTCGCCAGACCAGCTGTACTCGTCTTCACTACTTTTATGCGTCTCTCTCTCTCTCTCTCTCTCTCTCTCTCTCTCTCTCTCTCTCTCTCTCTCTCTCTCTGTCCTTTTGTTGTTGTCGTTGTTGTTGTTGTTTTGCTCCTCCCTTTCCTTCTGTCCTTCTTCGTGCACTTCTGGCACTGTCTTTGCATATTCATTTTCGTCTTTCGCTTCAAGGATGATTCTCGGGAAATGTCCGGGCCTTTCTCTCTTCCTTTTTTTTATTTTAATCTTTTTGTTATGTACGGTGTGAAAGTGTCACTACACCAAACACTAGTACAACAATAAACCCTGACGTGCTGTATCAAACGCTAAAACATTAAAATCAGCAAGAAAATGTCCATTAGTAGCAATACAACATACAGACTTGCATGGTGCGTGTGAGATGGAGGAAGGGGAAAAAAGCCCGCCTTTACAAAAAAAAAGAAAGAAAGAAAGGAAAAAAGACAAAAAGAAAATGAAAAAAATGTAAAAAAGAAAAAAAACATTATTAAGAAAAATAAAAGAAATAAAAACAGTAAACGCGGGGGTGGTGGAGGGAAAAAACAGCTATGTCATCTGATTATTCGTTTCCAACAAATGATCAAAGGCACACACACACACACACACACACACACACACACACACACACATATATATATATATATATATGTATATATATATATATATATATATATATATATATATATACACGTAAGCACTCGCACGCGCATTTACACGTGCGCACATACACACACACGCACACATGCACAAAGACATTACCACGTGCGCATGCCCACAAACACACACACACACACACACACACACACACACACACACACACACACACACACCGCATACCCTGGCGCACACTCAAAGGCCCGTGCCCACCCATGCACACACATTTACACACGCACGTGTACAATCACCACAAACACGTACAATGATAGCGATGGCACAGCCAATGTTAGGCAGATAACCAAGGTCTAACCAACGCGTTGGACTAATGCGCATGTCAGACATCTGCTACACTAGTAGCCAGGAGACCTTCTTCTTAAATTCTCTCCTCTTAGTCATTCATTTATCTATCCATCAGCTTTAAACGCACGCAGTGTGGTCTCAAATCTTTGCAGATGTGATGTAGCGTACATGGAATCGTCCTTATGCAGTGACACCTTGATGAAACTCAAATTAAAACTTCAACTGAAACAAGGAAGACAGGATGTTGATCAGTTTCTGTCTGAGCGTTAGAAATGTTTGACTGATCGCTGGCTACAACGGTGGTATGAAAAAATAAGAGAACGTAGCATTTCTTAAATACCCAGAACGTTTAAAACAATTCATGCTACTGAATCTTATTCTGACTGTATTAAAACCGAAAAACTTCGCGATATCATCACTGGTTTAGGTTAGTTATTTCTGACTTCAATACACATATATTACGTTTTTCATCCGACGCTGATCCAGATTCATCTTGCCCTGTGTGTAAATGTCGTTCAGAACATGAAATATGTTTTCTGTTTCGATGATCAACAACGAACGAATTAAGACAAAAATATATGACGCACACCGATTTACGGAAATTAGTAGCGCGACCATTATCGGTTTTATACAAAGTCAAGCATTTGAACGATGTTGCAAGATTTGTTTATCATAGCCTGAGTTCAGAAACACGGCTCAAAATAAGTTATATTATCAACACGGCTCAAAATAAGTTATATTATCATCACGGCTCAAAGTAAGTTATATTATCATCACGGCTCAAAATAAGTTATATTATCATCACGGCTCAAAATAAGTTATATTATCATCACGGCTCAAAATAAGTTATATTATCATCGGTGATGTATCTTCTCCTCTTCTTCTGCGTTTGCAAGCTGATACTCCTGCGGACACTCCCTGTATAGACAGGCTGATACTCCTGCGGACACTCCCTGTATAGACAGGCTGATACTCCTGCGGACACTCCCTGTATAGACAGGCTGATACTCCTGCGGACACTCCCTGTATTAACCCCATCTGCTCAATAAAGGGGGTGGAGTTTTGTGCGTATGATCGTTTCTTATCCCGCCATTAAGGCAGCCATACTCCATCTTCGGGGAAGGTGCATGCTATGTGTAACGTGTCATCCATACCAACGGCCAAACTGGCCTTCTCTTTCGAAAGTTGGTAATGGGATTTTACGTGTGTGCAAGATGTTATGCGTGCGTACACACACGGTTTATAGTCTCATTCGAAGGACTGTATGGGAAATGGAGTCAGAACCAAAGTTAACTCCGAGGGAAAAATCCCCCTGTACCGAAGCGGCCCGGCGGAGATTCGAACCTGCAACCCTTGGATTACGAGTCCGGCGCTCTACCAACTGAGCTGTTACGGCCCCCATCGGTGATGTATCATACTTACCTTTTGAATAGAATTTTCAAATGTAATCAGATTTATAGTGAATGAACACAATAGAACGTCACGTTTACTTCAAATATTCTGATTGTATGATTTCCCTTTATTCCCCTCTTGCCTTCCAACGCCTAACCCCCACTCTCCCGTCATTCCCCACCCCATCCTCCCCCGTCCTCCCAACCTTTATCTCTAATTCCTCTTGGTTACGATTGTACACTGGCCTGGTGGTCTCTGTCGTTATCCACGTGATCTTATGTTGTGATATGAGCTGTTCAGTTTTCGTCATTTTACATTTGAGTCTTTGACTCTCTCTCCCTCTCCCTCCCTCTCTCTCTCAACCCCATCCGTCTCCTCTTACTTTCAAACCACCTTCCTCCCCTCCCCTGCCCCCTCTTCTTTCTTTCACTTTCTCTCTAGCCCTCCATTACCCCTCCCCATCCCCCTTTCTCTCATTTGCTCATATTCCTCCCCCCTCGGCCCTATCTCCTCTTGTGATTGTAATCAGAGGCTAATATCGTATGTTTTAACCTCTCTCTCTCTCTCTCTCTCTCTCTCTCTCTCTCTCTCTCTCGTGTCTCGTGTTAGTGTGGGCTTATGAAGGTAGCATGCTCCATCTTAGGAACAACAGAAATCAGTGACGTTTACTGTTTTCCTGTGAAAAGAATCATTATCAGCCATCAGCCATCCCTTGAAGTCCAAAACTGTTATCAAGAAGAAAACGATCACAATGCGCATGCAATTCTACTCAGCCCCCACAGTTCTACTATTACAATTGTTACTGTCTCCTGGTTCTGGTGGCACTGACTTCTGTATGGCCACCTGGCCGATGTGCTGTTCTGTGAGGGCGGTGTAGTAGTGCCAGCGGTTGTCCCGTTTCCGTATGAGGGCGGCCTCCTCCAGGTACTTCAAGGCTGTGTCTGCACACCACCATCCACATGCATATCCTTCTTGTTGATGATTTTCCAACATTGATAACAGAGAGAAGCATCAACATAACGCCATACAAATAAGTGTGCGAATTAGAGTGGGTGTGTGTGTGTGTGGGGGGGGGGTGTTCATCAAGAACAATGATATACACACATAAAGAATGTTCAAACAGTTCAATCCAGTGATCCAGGAAGAAAGAAGAAAAAAATCATAAACATGCATTCTTTTAACATCTGCAAGCCATTCGAGTAATATACGCATCCCATATGCCTGATCATGTAGTGTACAATAGTTTGATAGGATTTTTACTCATTCAAAAACAGATGTTCTTAAATTTCATTAGTCTAGTTTTCACCGCCGACCACTTATTGCTCGCTCTTTTTTCGCCTCTAGAAAATCAATAAGCTATTCATAGGGATACCATTTGCCGTTAAATTCCCAGTACTTCATTTCTAAACAGTGCATATCTTTTTCAAACCTCTGTATCTTATTAAGTTCTCTCAAGAAATGTTTGATAGCTGGTTTTATTCTTTTTTATACTGCATTTGTATATATAGTGTTTAGCCCATGAAAATATGTATTAAAAAATCTCATCAGTTTTTGTGTTTTCATCGTTTCCAAACAGAACCAACTCCGTACTGAAGTTCATTCTCCTACAATGATCCCAGAGAGTACATTCTCCTACAAGATCCCAGAGAGTTCATTCTCCTACAATGATCCCAGAGCATCCTCTTCCAGGGGCTAGCTCATTGGTAGAGTCCTATCGAAGGGCGGTGTGGGGTGGGTGGGGATGGTGGTGGTAGTGGTGGTGGTGGTGGTGGTGGTGGTGGTGGTGGTGGTGTGGTGTGTGTGTGTACGCGCGCGCACGCGCGCATTCTTTTACCATTTATGTCCACATGATACATACGATAGATACGTATTCAGACACACGTGTTTTAATCTCTTTCTCACTCATTCATATACTCCTGCATTAGTCTCTCTCTCTCTCTCTCTCTCTCTCTCTCTCTCTCTCTCTCTCTCTCTCTCTCTCTCTCTCCCCTCTCTCTTTCTGTACAATGATCCCAGAGCATCCTCTTCCAGGGGCTAGCTCATTGGTAGAGTCCTATCGAAGGGCGGTGTGGGGTGGGTGGGGATGGTGGTGGTAGTGGTGGTGGTGGTGGTGGTGGTGGTGGTGGTGGTGGTGTGTGTGTGTACGCGCGCGCACGCGCGCATTCTTTTACCATTTATGTCCACATGATACATACGATAGATACGTATTCAGACACACGTGTTTTAATCTCTTTCTCACTCATTCATATACTCCTGCATTAGCCCTCTCTCTCTCTCTCTCTCTCTCTCTCTCTCTCTCTCCTCTCTCTTCTCTCTCTCTCTCCCCCTCTCTCTTTCCCCCCCATCGCATTCTCTCTCTTATCTCTCTCTCTCCCCCTTCTCCATCTCTTTCTCTACCTCCTCTCTCTCTCTCTCTCTCTCTCTCTCTCTCTCTCTCTCTCCCCTCCTTCCCCTTCTCTCTCGTTCTCAACGCCTCCTCCATCCCTCTCTCTCTCTGTTTTTCCTCTCTCTCTCATCCCCTCTCCCCTCTCTCTCTCACCATAGTCTCCACGTCGGCTGTACTGCATGCCCACGTTGTTGAGGGCGGGGACCATGTCCCCTGGGGCCACAGCGGCGTAACGTCTTCTCTCTACCAGCGACTGGATGTAGTAGTGCAA
This sequence comes from Conus canariensis, assembly GCA_033310375.1. Lineage (NCBI taxonomy): Eukaryota > Metazoa > Mollusca > Gastropoda > Neogastropoda > Conidae > Conus > Conus canariensis. The sequence continues at coordinate 43,054,661 of CM065746.1, forward strand.
CGCCACGTTCTGGTCCTCCTCACCTGTCGTCCCCGTCACGTGTCAGTCCATCTATCCATCCACCATTCAATCCATCCATCCACCATTCAATCCATCCACCCACCATTCAATCCATCCATCCATCCATCCTTCAGGCAGCCCATAAGTCTATCCATCCATTCTTCAATCATTCAATCCAACTATCTATCATCACCAATCGTCTTCCGATGATTCGGCAAATCAAGCATGTAATCCATCAATTTATCAGTCTTTCAATTCCGTCTTCAACCATTCATCCATTCATCAAATATCCAATCCACAAACCCATCCATCAATTATTCAGTTCATCCATCCATCAGTTATCCAAATCATCCATCTACCTCTCTCTCTCTGTCTCTGTCCGTCTGTGTGTCTGTCTGTCTCTCTCTCTGATTTTGCACATTTGCGTGGAGTTCGTCTTCCTGATGATTCCGACATCACAGTGTACTTTCTGTACTTTCTCTGCGCGGATTGTTTTTTTTCGATCGGTGTTTCTGGCGACTATTGTCTTGGACTTTTTTTGTCCCATCTTCTGTGTCACTGCAGTGGCACTGCACCCACGCCGCTCATTCACCCCCCTCCTCCTTCCCCGTCCACAACCACAGGCCGGCCGTCCTGCCGTAGCAATCCACAGGGAGAAATCCATGTCATGTCGTCAAGAGGCAACCCACCAGGGGAGACACTGCACTGCAGCCGAGTCATTTCGGTGGTGTTCAGTGGTGCCTGCTTTGATCCAACATTCACAGGACACCACCTACTACCCCCCCCCCCCCCCCCCCCCCCCCCCCAACCCCCCCCCCCCCTCCACTCTGCAGACAACAATAATTGCTCAGTCGCGGAACCGGCGTGAGTGAGCTCTCCCTCCAGAAGGCGCCACCACGTTCTTCCAACGACAGCCCCTATGAATTTGCTAGTATCGGAAACCCCGAGAGAATCAAACCAAGGCCATAGACGTGGAGAAGACCTCGAAACTGAGGTCACCATGACAGCAGGGCATGAAGGGCCACAGAATTTGCGACTTATTTTTTAATGCTGATCAATGATGATGTAGATAGTGAAGATGATGCAACGGGTTTTCATTCCGGTCTGAGACTGCATGACAGGGCTGTGCTCTATGCTTATTGTCATAGCATATCCCGTCATCAACCAGACCCGAGGGATACAGACACACGCAGTGCTGGTCAGGAAACTTGAGCAACGTGTGGTCCCGTCTTCCCAAATGAGCCCATAGCAAACTCAGTCTTGGGAAGGATTCGGTCGTGGTTGAAAAATCCCACAAAAAATGGCTCTGATGGGAATCGAACCCACGACCTCCATGCCGGGAATCCTCGACACTAACCACTTCGCCACGGCGGCTAATATGCTATACTGAAGTGTGTACTGATGGCATAGAATGGTGAGCTGCTTGTCTGGGCTTAGTGTGAGCATGTTCGTGCGAACCTTTCTGTTCGTTTCTTGGAGTGTTTTGTAAGCCGTCTACACCATAATTTTGACTGACTGTGGTGGGTTCCATGCAATCACATACACTGAAATGAACACTAGGGCTGTGCACCCATCTCGCTATTATTTCGTTTTCGTTGGCTGTTCGTTTTTCTCCTCCTTTTTCGGGGGGGGGGGGGGAGCGGGAGGGGCTGTTGTAATAACGAGGCACTCACTTCGCTCATAAACCAGGCCCAGGCTGTTGATGAGGATGGCTTTGTCCGGGTGGTGAGGCGCCAGCTGCTCGCACAGTTCCAGAGTCTCCAGCAGCAGAGCCTTGCTCTGTGTCAGGTGACCTGCAACAGGAAACCATCGTTACAGCTTTGCTCTGTGTCAGGTGACCTGCAACAGGAAACCATTGTTACAGCCTTGCTCTGTGTCAGGTGACCTGCAACAGGAAACCATCGTTACAGCTTTGCTCTGTGTCAGGTGACCTGCAACAGGAAACCATCGTTACAGCTTTGCTCTGTGTCAGGTGACCTGCAACAGGAAACCATCGTTACAGCTTTGCTCTGTGTCAGGTGACCTGCAACAGGAAACCATCGTTACAGCTTTGCTCTGTGTCAGGTGACCTGCAACAGGAAACCATCGTTACAGCTTTGCTCTGTGTCAGGTGACCTGCAACAGGAAACCATCGTTTCCGGCTCTGGGTAGACAGAATTCTGCCACTTAGTCCAGACTTTTGTTTTTGTTTTATTGCTTGGGGGAGAGCTTATCTCAATGATTTTGAATGCGTTGACTGCTTATCAGCGCTATCTATTGCCCCATGTCACCTGTTTTGTCGACTGTAAGCCTGTGATATTTTGCGTCGCCATCTTGAAAAGTCCGTAAAGAAGAATCCCGGGAGTTCCTTGGTGAAGAAAATTCAGAAAAAGAAAATAGAAAAAAAAATTGGTCGAAAACAAAAATCAGTAAATAAAAAAAAGAAAAGAAATCCGTAAATACAAGTAAGTCCTCCATAAATCCGTAAAAGCCCAGCATGAAGTCGGTTTATGAGAAAAAAAAAAAAAAGGGAAGTAGAAAGAGAATGACAGAGAGGACGGAAAGAGAGGGAAAAAAGAGAAAATAGAAACCAACCAGAAAGGAGAGAAGAAGAAGACAAAACAGAGTACAGGGAAAAAGAAGAGAGAAAGACGATCAAACATTAGAGAAGAAAAAAAAAATGGTTGAAGGAAAAAAGTGATGATGATGATGACGATGACGACGACGACGATGATGATGATGATGATGATGATGATGATGATGATGATGATGAAGACAAGATGATGATGACAATGATGACGATGATAAAGAGATGTCGATGATGACGTTGATGATCACGACGACGACGATGATAATGATAATTACAACAATTAAGTCACCTCTGAATATGCAGGGTAGAGCCAGAAAGTTTCTGGCTCGCAGCAAATGAAAGACAAGTTCCGTGTCGTCTTCCACGTCGATTCTCTCACTGACAGACACAGCCTGCGACAGGTACCTGCACACAACACCTGCTGTCACCTTTATCTCACTGACAGACAGCCTGCGACAGGTACCTGCACACAACACCTGCTGTCACCTTTCTCTCACTGACAGACAGCCTGCGACAGGTACCTGCACACAACACCTGCTGTCACCTTTCTCTCACTGACAGCCTGCGACAGGTACCTGCACACAACACCTGCTGTCACCTTTCTCTCCCTGACAGACAGCCTGCGACAGGTACCTGCACACAACACCTGCTGTCACCTTTCTCTCACTGACAGACAGCCTGCGACAGGTACCTGCACACAACACCTGCTGTCACCTTTCTCTCACTGACAGACAGCCTGCGACAGGTACCTGCACACAACACCTGCTGTCACCTTTCTCTCACTGACAGACACAGCCTGCGACAGGTACCTGCACACAACACCTGCTGTCACCTTTCTCTCACTGACAGACAGCCTGCGACAGGTACCTGCACACAACACCTGCTGTCACCTTTCTCTCACTGACAGACACAGCCTGCGACAGGTACCTGCACACAACGCCTGCTGTCACCTTTCCGCTACCACACCTCGCTTTCCTATTTTCTATATTTTTCCACAAGGACAGTCAGAGATCTCTTTTCATCTCTCTATCCTCCCCCTCCAGTCCTGGTTGTCCACCCAAGACATTTTGGGTCTGCATCTAGGATGTCCACCCCTCCCCCTTCATGGTTATCCTGCAGGATGGTTTTGGATGGAGAGTCATGGTCCTATTCAACTTGTCCATTTCAGGCAAGCTTATCACGTGTGATAACAGTGAGGGCTGATTCTTTTCTATACACTGACCTGTAGTCTGGCACAGTCATTTATCTTGCCTTTCTTGAAGATAATCCACCTGAACTCTATGCACTTTGGATTAAAATACAACCAATGAAGGACCGCATTGTGTTCTAGAGGTCCTATCAGAGGTATGTCTGTTTAACCCCTATTTTCTGGCCTGTCAACTCTTTAATGATTTGAATGAAAATGAAATATAAACAAAAAAATCTTTGTGTTAACACGATTGAATCGCTCTTTGCAGAAAGAATTACCACTCACTGGCCCTCAGACATGATTTCTACCTGTTGTGTTCTGTTTGTTTTAGTTTCAAAGTGAGGTGAGTGAAGGCGGAAAATGAAGCAAATTTTAAAAAGAAAAGTTAATAGTTCCGCAAGACAGTCAAGACAAACTGTAATCTGTCTGTATTGTCTGGCGGAACTAATAATTTTTCTTTCTAAAATTTCTTCTTTTTTACTTTTTTTCTTTTTTGTGGGGGGGGGGGGGGACGTTGTTGTTATTGCTTACATTGAAAAAATGAACCGTTTTGCTAGCAGAAGTACCTTTTGCTTCATCATTCTTTACATCGGTTTATCAATCAAGTTGTAATCATAAAGCCCAGACCCACCTGTCCGCCTCGTGCAGGCGGTTGAGGCGGAAGTAGACCACGCCCACGTCGATCAGCAGCCTCAGGTAGGACACGGACCTGGGATCCTGCTCCAGCACGGGCAAGGCGCGGTGGAAGTAGCAAAGTGCGTCCCCCCAGCCTGTGCCTGCTACCATGCCGCCTGACTCATCATCAACGTCACGGACAGTCATCATGTCAGGGCGTCACGAATGTCACGGGCCACGCGGTGACGTGGTGGGCATGGGAGGGGGGGAGGAGAGAAGGAAGGCGAGGAGAAGAGGGAGGGAAGAGAGAGAGAAAGGGAGAGAGACACAGAGAGAGGGAGAGACAGACTGACAGACAGAGACTTAGAGATGGATACAGGAGAGAGAGAGAGAGAGAGAGGAGAGAGAGAGAGGAGAGAGAGAGAGAGAGAGAGAGAGAGAGAGACAGACAGACAGACAGACAGACAGACAGACAGACAGACAGACAGAAGACAGACAGAAAACACACACACACAGACAGATGGACGAACAAAGAGACAGACAGCGACAGAGACAGACGTACTGACAGATAACAGTTACATAATGACAGTTGAATAAATGTTGCTCCAACTTGTGACAAATAGTACTTCAAAAAGAATGCAACTTATTGCCAGCGATAGGTATAGTTTCAATGTGAAAAAGACGCAGTCACAGCTTTTGTGAGGTTGCGTTTGAGTTTGTGTGTTTGAGCTGAGCAGAGAAGTTTGTGTGTTTGAGCTGAACAGAGAAGTTTGTGTGTCTGAGCCGAACAGAGAAGTTTGTGTGTTTGAGCCGAACAGAGAAGTTTGTGGGCGAAGCTTGGAACCGAAATGTCAGCATCATGAAAGAACTGTCCATCCACATTCAGATGATCTTACTTCCCACTGATGACAAAACAACAAGACACGATGGCATTCTGGTAATTTTGTTGGGAAAATGCTTCATCTTTAAATGTACAATTGATAAATCAAAGCAGAACCTAAACATGTCCTGAAAAGGCTGGCCGACATGCTTATAAAGGCGATGTACATGGACTTGATAAAGACAACAAGAGAAAATTCAAATTAACGGAGAAGTGTTTTTGTTTGTTTGTTTGTTTTCTGTGTCCATGCTGTTCTGCTACTTCGGGGCCCTGTCTGAATGACATTGCTGTTGAAAGGTGGCTGTATGCTTTCTCTCAATGACACGATGTATTTGATCTGAGACTGTACGTGACATCTTTCATAACTTCGTTCGATGCCTTTATACATTGTGCCACTATTATGCATCAGATTTTTTTCCTCTGTTCTCTGCTTGAAAAAACAACAACAAAAAAATCCTAACAACTGAAGTTTGCAGGAGGGGGGGGGGGGGGGGGACAAATTAAAGTCCATAACTCTGAATCAATGCTAGTGTGGTGCCCATTCGCATAGCACACAAGAGGCACGAAGAACAAAGAACCGCCCCTCCCTCCCCCATATCCCTCTACTCCCTTTTTCCGCCCACTCCTCTTGCCCCCACTAACAATTACTTATTACAAAAAAGTTTATTATATAATCAACAAAAATAACGGTTCAGTCCTCGCCCACATAGGCCAGTCTGACCTATGCAGACAGCAGCAAGGTGGAAGAACTTAATAAACATGACAGCGCCGACAGCAGCAAGGTGGAAGAACTCAATAAACATGACAGCGCCGACAGCAGCAAGGTGGAAGAACTCAATAAACATGACAGCGCCGACAGCAGCAAGGTGGAAGAACTCAATAAACATGACAGCGCCGACAGCAGCAAGGTGGAAGAACTCAATGAGCATGACAGCGCCGACAGCAGCAAGGTGGAAGAACTCAATAAACATGACAGCGCAGACCGCAGTAAGGTGGAAGAACTCAATAAACATGACAGCGCCGACAGCAGCAAGGTGGAAGAACTCAATAAACATGACAGCGCCGACAGCAGCAAGGTGGAAGAACTCAATAAACATGACAGCGCAGACAGCAGCAAGGTGGAAGAACTCAATAAACATGACAGCGCAGACCGCAGTAAGGTGGAAGAACTCAATAAACATGACAGCGCCGACAGCAGCAAGGTGGAAGAACTCAATAAACATGACAGCGCAGACCGCAGTAAGGTGGAAGAACTCAATAAACATGACAGCGGTGGAAGAACTCAATAAACATGACAGCGCAGACAGCAGCAAGGTGGAAGAACTCAATAAACATGACAGCGGTGGAAGAACTCAATAAACATGACAGCGGTCGAAGAACTCAATAAACATGACAGCGCAGACAGCAACAAAGTGGAAGAACTCAATAAACATGACAGCGGTCGAAGAACTCAATAAACATGACAGCGGTCGAAGAACTCAATAAACATGACAGCGCCGACAGCAGCAAGGTGGAAGAACTCAATAAACATGACAGCGCAGACAGCAGCAAGGTGGAAAAACTCAATAAACATGACAGCGGTGGAAGAACTCAATAAACATGACAGCGGTGGAAGAACTCAATAAACATGACAGCGCCGACAGCAACAAAGTGGAAGAACTCAGTAAACATGACAGCGGTGGAAGAACTCAATGAGCATGACAGCGCCGACAGCAGCAAGGTGGAAGAACTCAATAAGCATGACAGAGCCGACAGCAGCAAGGTGGAAGAACCCAATAACCATGACAGCGGTGGAAGAACTCAATAAACATGACAGCGGTGGAAGAACTCAATAAACATGACTTTGCAGACGACCACACAGGGGTCTTTCAGGACTCTCGCCACGTAGGAAAAAAAAACCAAACAAACAAACATGACGTCACATCGATCACGAGGTGAAAACCTGAACTTCTTCCAAATTATTTGCAACTGTGTTTTGCATATTGGTTCAAATGTATTGCTGCCTTTAAAGGGGAATAAACCTAGGTCATTGCTGAGAAAGCCAGTTATTCCGCCTGGCTTATCGTAATCAAGCTTTTCAAAAATACCAAGAAATCATTTTTAAAAGCATTCCAATGCAACAAAAAGGCAGAAAGAGAGATGCAATATGTCTATTTTAAATCAAGTAAGCTGAATAAACGCCACAGGAAGGTGACGGGCAGGGACACGAAGGTGAAGGGCAGGGCCAGGAAGGTGACGGGCAGGGACAGGAAGGTGACGAGCAGGGACAGGAAGGTGAAGGACAGGGACAGGAAGGTGAAGGGCAGGGACAGGAAGGTGAAGGGCAGGGACAGGAAGGTGAAGGGCAGGGACAGGAAGGTGAAAGGCAGGGACAGGAAGGTGAAAGGCAGGGACAGGAAGGTGACGGGCAGGGACAGGAAGGTGACGGGCAGGGACAGGAAGGTGACGGGCAGGGACAGGAAGGTGAAGGGCAGGGACAGGAAGGTGAAGGGGCAAGGGACAGGAAGGTGACGGGCAGGGACAGGAAGGTGACGGGCAGGGACAGGAAGGTGACGGGCAGGGACAGGAAGGTGAAGGGCAGGGACAGGAAGGTGAAGGGCAGGGACAGGAAGGTGAAGGGCAGGGACAGGAAGGTGAAGGGCAGGGACAGGAAGGTGAAAGGCAGGGACAGGACGGTGAAGGACAGGGACAGGAAGGTGAAAGGCAGGGACAGGAAGGTGAAGGACAGGGACAGGACGGTGAAGGACAGGGACAGGAAGGTGAAAGGCAGGGACAGGAAGGTGAAGGGCAGGGACAGGACGGTGAAGGACAGGGACAGGAAGGTGAAAGGCAGGGACAGGAAGGTGAAGGACAGGGACAGGAAGGTGAAAGGCAGGGACAGGAGGGTGAAAGGCAGGGACAGGAAGGTGAAGGGCAGGGACAGGAAGGTGAAGGGCAGGGACAGGAAGGTGAAGGGCAGGGACAGGAAGGTGAAAGGCAGGGACAGGACGGTGACGGGCAGGGACAGGAAGGTGACGGGCAGAGACAGGAAGGTGACGGGCAGGGACAGGAAGGTGAAGGGCAGGGACAGGAAGGTGACAAGCAGGGACGGGAAGGTGACGGGCAGGGACAGGAAGGTGACGGGCAGGGACAGGAAGGTGACGGGCAGGGACAGGAAGGTGAAAGGCAGGGACAGGAAGGTGAAGGGCAGGGACAGGAAGGTGAAGGGCAGGACAGGAAGGTGAAGGACAGGCAGTATGTGGGATGAATGGTGAGAGACAGAGACAGGAAGACGTTGTCTGCGTGGTCAAAATCTAATCATCTCAGTGAATTTTTTCTGTTATCTACAGATCAATCTCTCATCTTCAGGCTCCTGTTATTAGCACTGTTGTGCTTAAATCACGTTTAAAAATCACAAAGTGATCCCTACTTAAAACCTGTGAGCCAAATTGCTGACGATGACGATTCCAGTCCCCAAGTCTACCCCCATACTCTCCTTATGAAAGCTGGCTGCCTCTGTTAGGCCTGTACAATGACCAACATCAAACTGCTCAAAACAACTGTTTCCTTCCGTGATGATGGAATGTGTGATGCATGGAATGTGTGATGCATGGAATGTGTGGTAGTTAACACATCACTGAAACACTTCTGAGACTGTCTTAATGACCTCCTGCTTCTCAAATCCACTCAACCCTTCAACTCGTTGGCACCTCCCACCCCTCCCCACCCCTACAAAACACACACACACACACACACACACACACACACACACACACACACACACGCACGCACGCGCGCTCACACACATACATATATCACACCACACCACATAACTGACATACGAAAACAGTGTAGCTGATGTAAAAGGAAATCTGAAGGCTCAGTTTGTTTTGTTCTGAGCCCAGCCGAGCGCACGGCTCCTGTTGAGGGCTGTCAATCCACTTCAAAGGGAAAATAAGACTGTACCGATAGAAATTTCGACAGAAATTATATTAATCATTCTCTTTAGCACGATTTTCTTGCACAAAGTCCCACTGACTAGTCAGCGTATGATTTTGGCACTACCTTTGATGAACCCATCTATTACTATGCGCCCTCTAACCCCCATTGCCACCCTCACCCATCTCACCCGATCATTTAGACATTACTTCTACACACCAGATTTTAAACATAAATCGGAAATCAATCAATCTCTCTCTCTCTCCTCTCTCTCTCTCTCTCTCTCTCTCTCTCTCTCTCTCTCTCTCTCTCTTATTGAGCCAACCCTCCCCCCTTTCCGTTCCCCTTCCCGTCATTCTCCACAGCTCGTCCCCTCTAGCACCAACCTTGGCCCAGTGTGACCGCCATGCCAATCAGGCCTTGAAGGATCGCCTGGTCACGTGCCGTCCGAAGTGCACTGCGGCCGTCGCCATGTTTTGGTAGAAACCCAACGCGTCATGGGGGAAGCACTTGGCCAGCAACTTGTCTGCCTTTAGCGCCACCTGGTGAGGGAAACCAACGAACGAATGAAGGTCAGAGTTTGGAGATACGGTAGAGGTCAAGTAGTAACGGAACCGTTCGAATAGGCGGAGATCGCCTTGAGATCTGTGGTTGAAAAAAAAATTGTCCTGTGATTTGGGGTAAACAGATTAGTACAGCGCTACAGTGCTTACAAGGATAATGAAAATATGCATGCTTTGTGGACTCACTGTGCACATGCACGCTACAGTTGGGGAACAAGGATTTGGGAGTGAAAAGTCCAATACACGACGGAGGAAAAAAGAAAGAAAGAGGAGGTTGGGGAGGGTCCATATCGATTATGCTAGCACATACACATTGCAAGATATTAGATCTGTCTCAGTGTCAGGCATAATATGCCTTGAGGGCGAACTGCATAGTAATTTTGTGTTAATGTGGGCTGATCCATTGAAAGATGCTGCATGCAGCTTTGACTGTAGGAGAGAGTACAAAAATCTTTTGGAGCCTAATTTGTATCTGTGGACTCGGACCGAATGAAGGAATACAGGGATGAAGCGATGTCTGCACAAATGAATAAAGGAAGGAAGGAAGGAGTGTCTGTGCGAATTAATACAGGATGGAATGACTGCACGAATGCATGAAGGAATGGGTGAATCAATGAACACATGAATGAATACTTGTTCGAATGAACGAATAAACAGATGAATGGTTGTAACTATAAATGAGTGAATTGACAAATAAATGAAGTGACTGTGCGACTGAATAAATGAATGAATGAATGTGTGAGTGAACGGACCAAACAGCAAACGAACCAATGAATGAATGCTTCTGCAAATGAAATAAATGAATTTGTGTCAGCCTTGTGGTAAGAATTAGTTATTGTACTAGATTACAAGCGTTCTCTGGACAGCTGCTACACTCAGATGGCTTAATTTTATGGTCTATTAGTAAATTAGTCGAAGTTAAGACTACATAAACAATGACAATCAGCATATAAACGCAGCGGTCCTTATGTACATTCCAGTAGTGCTCAACTTTGACATGACCAACATTACGAACAGTCAAGTTTGCGATCAATGCGAGTGGTCATTCAATCTTTTTTTTTTCGCATCCATGAGCGCCGAAGGACGCAATACCAAGACTTGCACAGCTGATTTATAGCATGCCCTAACCATAATTCGGGCCCAGCTTGACTGGCATGTAGTGGAGTCTCGATTTTCTCGGACAAACAACACATTAATGGTCTGTCCGTGATATTTGTCACTTTCATATCAAAGGATAGCTTTAGTTGTTTCGCACAGAGCAAGACAATTTCCTGGTATTGTTTCAGTTTCACCCAGAAGCTGTCATTGCCTGTGCACCAGTCCACATACACCACGCCGCATCTGCTCATTAGCCAGATTACCGTCAGCTGGGATTACAGCTAAATGGCTAAGCAAATGAATCACAACAAAAGAAAAAAAAGAAAAGAGAAGCGGCTCTCGCAGACAAGCCTTAGACGATGCCTGACCTGCTGTGCATCAGCCCAGTGCGCTAGCCAGGCCTTGGATGCCTAGCTGACATTCTATGCGCTAAGGTACCAGGTGCCAAATTAAATGTGAGAACACACACACACACACACACACACACACACACACACAGAGAGAGAGAGAGAGAGAGAGAGAGAGAGAGAGAGAGAGAGAGAGAGAGAAGGAACCGTCTGGCTGTGGCTTCAGGCACTTTTGGAATGAAAAAAGTTTAGTCTGCACATTAAAGCAAAAGGCACAAAGCGGAAAGCAGCCAAACAGCCAGGCACGTCGATGGGAACATCACTCACCTTTGAACTCGGCTCAGACTTTCAGCCATATGCAGCGACTATGATTTGGTATATTATTGCTGTCAAAAGTTCAACTTTATCGTTTTCTTCATGAAAAGACCAACAACCCTGCTAAGCGGTTTGTGTTGCGGAGTATGTGCTGGTACATCGTGGGTTCGAATGCTACCAACTGAGGCGTACACTCAATACCAACTGAGGCGTACACTCAATATTTCAACCTCGGCCGGTTCGTATCCAGACTTGCTACTTAAGTGTGTTGTGAGCTCGATTGAGAAAACCAGAACCACTTAGTGGATGTGTCTGTGACAGAGCTGCTACAGTTTCTTCACTACCAACAGTCTGCATCTCTGGCGCCGGGCGGACGACGATGTAGCACGCCAGAATCACTGTACGCATAAAACACTATCGCTCACCCGCCTTCGAATAGTTCTCTCCCTTGCATATTCTTCCCGACAAAAGTTCCACACAAGCGGCAAGTAGATTAAAGTTCATAGTAAACGAATCCGACATCAACAGTTTACTAAAAGAAGTTATCTTTTAAAGCGAAGTTCTTTTGTGGGGTTTGGAACGATGCCTCCGATAGAAAAGCCTCCTGTTTAACTTCTCTTGATTGTGTTTTCAGCACGGTGTTGTCCATAGCGTGTCTTGATGGTGTTTTCAGCACGGTGTTGTCCATAGCGTGTCTTGATGGTGTTTTCAGCACGGTGTTGTTCATAGCGTTTCTTGATGGTGTTTTCAGCATGGTGTTCTTTATAGCGTGTCTTGATGGTGTTTTCAGCACGGTGTTGTTCACAGCGTGTCTTGATGGTGTTTTCAGCACGGTGTTGATGGTGTTTTCAGCACGGTGTTGTTCACAGCGTGTCTTGACGGTGTTTTCAGCACGGTGTTGTTCATAGCATGTCTTGATGGTGTTTTCAGCACGGTGTTGTTCACAGCGTGTTACACCTGAATATACAACAGGTGAACGCCGAGGTTCGCACTTCCCAATCGAAAGGAAGTTAACAGAATTAGAAAAATCACGTGACCCAGCACATCTCATAATATTCGTCAAAAAATGAGAAAAGATTAAAAACAAACACGCGAAGTCTAAACATTCAGACTCCCACGTTTCAAATCAACTTTCCCTTCGATGTGAACAAAATACATGTTGTCTTAATGGACTGGAGGAAATCTTTTCAAATCCTCTTCAGCGCTTACTTTTGACCCCGTGCAACACAGATCATGACGACGTCTGATTGGTGGGGAGAGACTTCGACATTCTCACCATGTCTGTAGAGAAAGAGCAAAGTTCTACCACCGTAATGAAGTCTCACACTACCATGGAACTCCATCGCCTCATCTTTAGCATTCTCTTCCATAACGATAATCAAACAAACAAACAAAAATGTTATTAAAAAGTTCTAAAGTCTGTGGCTTTTAATGCCCAACTATAATGATGACTTCAGTTTGAATCCCCGCTCCCGCCCCACCCCCACCCCCCACCCCCCTTCCCCCAAACACATATATAATGTGTGTGTATTATCATGTGAGTACGGACACACACACACACACACACACACACACACACACACACACACACACACACACACACACACACACCACAGAGAGAGAGAGAGAGACAGAGACAGAGACAGAGAGACAGACGGAGACAGATACAGAGACAGAGAGAGAGAGATTCAAAAAATCATCCAAAGGGGGTAGGGGATACATGGAGAACTTTTCTTAAACGAAAAAGAAAACTGAATAGAAAGAAGGCAAAGGACAGAGCAATAGAAAATGGGCAATAGTATCTGATAAATTATTGAATAACAACACTTACATATTCACGCTGGAACATAGATAAAACATTTGTTTCCATAATCTTCGCTAAAAGTTCAATGCAAAACGTTTGTTACCACTTGATTGTGTTCCACTTCAACACAAGGACAAGACAAGAGTAACAATGATCGTGATGCAGCGGTCACTTCAACACAGGGACAAGACAAGAGTGGCAATGACCGTGATGCAGCGGTCAGTGTCGCACGTGTACGTGCCGGGAGATCTTTAGTTCGATTCCCAGCAGATGCATAATATAAAAGGGATTTTTCAGTCTCACTCGGTTCATACCTGTAGTGCAAAGAACTATAGGCTCAAATGGGAAGACTGACATCATATCATTGGAATGGCTCAAATAAAAAGACTGACATCATATCGTTGGAATGGCTCAAATGGGAAGACTGACATCATATCGTAGGAATGGCTCAAATGGGAAGACTGACATCATATCGTTGGAATGGCTCAAATGGGAAGACTGACATCATATCGTTGGAATGGCTCAAATGGGAAGACTGACATCATATCGTTGGAATGGCTCAAATGGGAAGACTGACACCACAGCGTCATTTTTCATCCACGTGATGGATACGTCCCTGACAGTGTTGCTCAGATTTCCTGACCAACACCGCAGGTGTCTGTATCTCTCAGACCTGGTTGACGCTGGGATCTATTTTGAAAAAAAAATGCTGAGTACAGCCCTGTGATACAGTCTGATCAAAATGGATTTCTATGGCATCATCTTTATCATCCTCATCCTCAAATTGTGTGGGCCTGCCCTGCTCTTGCGGTGGGCAGAAAAGCCGATGAGACCAAAAAGAAAAAAAAAATTAATGTAGTTCACAGCACAGCCAACCAAAGGAGGTCACATCAGGGCTGGTGTGAATAAGTGAGAGAGAGAGAGGGGGGGGGGGGGGGAGGGAGAGCAGTGGAGGAGAGTTGTGTAAAATAAACAGAGGCAAAAAAAAAAGTCATCAAACACGCAGAGCCAATTCTTCCCCTCCCCCTTCTCCTCCTTCCAGCGTGCGCACACGTACAACACACACACACACACACACACACACACACACACACACACACACACACACACACGGACGCATAGTTCTGAATAAATTGATATATTATTGCAATAAATATGACGTAATACCACACAACCAAGCCGGTTTTCGAAAAGGAAGATCAGTCATCGATCATATAGTTAAAATAACCACACAAATTAAAAACCAATTTGCAAAACGAAAAAGCGTTTTGGCTATTTTTTTTTATATTGAAAGAGCTTCCGATAGTGTTTGGCATGCCACATTGTTATTCAAATTAAGAAAGATAGGTCTATCTGGCAATCTTTATTATCATATCCGAAAATTTGTTCAAGAAAGAAAGCTACAAGTTAAAGTAGAAAATACGTACTCTGAATTGTACTCTGAATTAAAGTCATTACAAATGGGAATTCCACAAGGCTCTGTGACAGCTCCAATGTTGTTTAACATTTTAGTCTGTGATCTTCCAAAACATATAAAGTAATCTGTCATGAAAGTAATTCTGTAGGTCTGCGCATGCGCAAGAAGATGGCAGCCAAATTGTAGAGCAGTAAAAAAAAAAAAAAAAAATGCAGGAAAATTACGGTCGCTATTGTTGTATTTTCTGTTATTCCGGATTTCATGTGGTACAAATTGGTGCCCAGTAGATAAGCAAACAATCGCTTGCTTATAATTAGCCTTCAGACGGGAAAATTTTTACAAGCTATGAAGTTGTGGCTCGACCTTGAGCGATTTCTATGTTGACTGTTCTCATCATTCACAACGTTGTGTACTTATTTTGTTGGTACTATATTACTAATACTTGGTCCATAACTTATTATTGGATTCACTTGGTTTTACTCAACAATTACAAGGTATGCTGATACATTTTTCGATTTTGTTTTCGCATATTGATTATTTTATCAAACATGTCCAAAACGCGGCGCAGCGAACAAAATAACGTACGGAGGGCACAAATTCGCAACTCCCACTCCGCGGTCAAACCAAAATCAAGCCCCAAATCGAAAGTAAACATTGGAATGAATGGTCTCTCTGCCTGGCAGTGTCTACAATGCAGTAATACCTGCGACGATGAACAAGAGAACTCGATTAAGTGCTTCGCGTGCAAAAAATGGGCTCACGAAAAATGCTCAGGGTTAAGCGCGCAGCTGTTCGAAACGTTTTGTGACCCAAACCAGCCCCAATTTGGAGTGGATCTGCAGACAGTGTGTGGATGCCAAAAATGAGGTACAGGCAAGGCAGGACCCACGTATCGACAAATTACTGGACCTGATGCCGCTTGTGGGTGCACTCAGCACTCGTCTAGAGAATCTAGAAAAGAACCTTCTTAGTGAAAACATAGAAGAAAAAATTGAAGAAGTAGTAGACAGGAAACTGGCCGAGGCCATGGTGGAGCAGAGAGAGGTGGAAAAGAGGAAGAGAAATCTCATCATAGTGAACCTGAAAGACAGCTCAAAGACTGATATCATAGAGAGGATTCAAGACGACCTGTCTGCTGCCAAGAAACTGCTGGGGAAGCTAGTCACCTTGGAGGAGGAGGATGTAAGTAACCCAATCAGACTGGGCAAAGAAGGTGGGAATAAACCAAGATTGATGAGAGTCACTATCAAGACGGAGAACAAGAAGCGAGAGATCCAGAAAAAGGCCCCTGAACTGAACATAGACGTGAGGGACAAGGACAAGACAGTCTTTGTGAACCCGGACTACACCATGAAAGAACGCAAGACCCACAAGATGTTGAGGGGCGAGTTGAAAAAACGCACTGAAGACAGAAAAAAAAAACAACTTAGCAATACGCCAAGGAAAGATAGTGACCATAAAACCAAGAACGACCAATGACAAAACTGGTGCTGGAATTGACTGGATCAAGAACATGTACATAGTGTGAATAAAACAAACAAAAATGGAAGAATGAATGGTAAGAGAGGGAGTCGTGAGAGTGCAAGGTATGGAGTGAATGGATGCTCGGTACTGTACACCAATATGGACAGCTTTTTGAACAAAAAAGATGAGGGTTTTTTTTAAAGAGAATACACGAAAATAAACCTAGTATAATTGGTCTTACTGAAATAAAACCCAAGAATACTAAGAATTTCCTCGAATCAGAATACCATATTCCAAACTACAATATGTTCTTAAATAACAAAATAAGTAGAGGGGTAGCATTATATACAGAGAAATCCTTAAATGCACGTGAATGTGAAGAACTAAACACATCTGAGTTCCAGGAAAGTGTGTGGTGCACATTTAATACCAATGATAGAAACACAGTATTACTTGGCTGCATCTATAGAAGTCCTAATGAGAGTTCTGAAGCTAATGATGAAAAAATGTTTGATCTGTTAAAATCTGATATAATGTTAAAATTTGACAAAGTATTGATTATGGGTGATTTTAATTACCCCTTTGTCAGATGGGATGGAAAGTGGTCAGGGGAGAAAGGTGAGCAAATTGTGGAAAGAATCAATGATGCATACTTGATGCAGAAAGTTAACAAACCAACAAGGAGGAGACCAGGACAGAACCCAACTTTGGATGACTGGATATTAGTGAACGAGGATAATCTTATTTCAGACATTACACACCAGGATCCAGTTGGAAAAAGTGACCATGATGTACTGTCCTTTGAACTTTATGTATTAACAAACTAAAACATAAAACCGAAGGCAAGATATACTTTCAATCTAAACAAAGGAAATTATAACAAACTGAGTAGTTTTATAAGTAACCATGATTGGACAACTATGGACCAAATGAATGTAGAAGATAGTTGGAATCACCTCAAAGGAGTACTAACAACAGGTATGGAAGAGTGCATTCCAAAAATAAAAACAGGTTCGGTGAAAAACATAAAGCCGATATGGATGGATGGAAAAGCGTATAAAACAATCAAAAAGAAATATAAGATGTTCCAAAGATACTTGTGCACCAAATCAGGACGGGATTACCTAAGATATATTGAAATAAAGAATTTAAGCAACAGACTTATCAAGAGAAGCCGTACAAATTATGAAGGAGAAATAGGTAAAGAAAGTAAAAATAACTCCAAACAGTTCTGGAAATATGTTAAAGAAAAGATAGAAAATAAACACCGGAATAGGCACATTGAAAGGAACAGATGAAAGTTTGGTAGATAACGATACAGAAAAGTCACAAACGCTAAACGACTTTTTCTCTAGCGTTTTTACACGTGAGAACCCAAGTAGCGTTCCAAACTTACCAGAGTGTTCCCGATCTGATGGTGTATCTATACGTGATGTAAGGATGGCCACGCATGCGGTCAAAAGCAAATTGAAAGAGTTAAACCCTGACAAGTCTCAAGGTCCCAATCTCATTCCACCACGTGTGTTAAAAGAAGTAACTGATGAGATAGCTAGTCCACTATGTAATGTATTTAACAAATCTTTAGAAACATGGACTTTGCCTAGAGATTGGAAGACTGCAGAGGTCACAGCTATATTTTAAAAAGGTTCCAAAACAGACCCAGGTAATTACAGGCCAGTGAGCTTGACTTGTATTACATGTAAAATTTTAGAGAGCTTTGTAAGGGATGTGGTAGTTGCTCACTTTACTGAAAATGACTTATATGCTAAATGCCAACACGGATTCAGGAAAAGGAGATCATGTGTCACACAATTACTACAAGTAATCTACAACCTAATAGAACTGATAGATAATGGGGAGCCAATTGATATAGTGTACTTGGACTTTAGACAGGCATTTGATTCTGTCCCTCATGAAAGGCTGCTAACTAAACTAAAAGCATATGGAGTGACTGGTAATGTTCTAAACTGGATCAGAGGTTTTCTTACAGGAAGGTCACAATTAGTGAGAGTGGGAGAAGAGAGATCCAAGAAATCTGAGGTCTTAAGTGGAGTTCCACAGGGTAGTATCCTAGGGCGCATATTATTCACTGTGTTCATTAATGATTTACCGGACATGACTCAAACCACATGCAAAATATTTGCAGACGACACAAAAATATATGATAAGGCGACAAACAGCACAAAGATCCAACAGGATATAAACAAGCTACAAGAATGGTCAGATGAATGGAACCTTTACTTCAATGTAGCGAAATGTAAGGTGATGCACATTGGCAAAAAGAATGAACAGTTTGAATATACTATGATTATGAACGACGAAATGCAGAAAATAAATACATGTGATGAATAACAGATCTGGGAGTTACCTTTGATAAAGATCTATCCTTTGATCCTCACATCCAGCGAGTTGTAAATAAAACAAATCAGATGATGGGACTCATCAGGAGAACTTTTACCTTTCTAGAAAGGAAACATTTATCAAGTTATTTAAAGCATTTGTTATGCCCCATCTTGAACACGCTAATGTAATTTGGAGTCCCCATCTCAAGAGACAGTCAAAAATGATAGAAAATGTACAAAGGCGAGCTACTAAAATCCTGAAAGAGTGTAATAATTTAAACTATAAAAAAAATTACATTATCTCCAATTACACTCACTCAAAGGAAGGAGGATCAGAGGAGACCTAATCCATTTTTTTTAATATTCCATAATTATGATGATATTAATGTGCATGCGCTTTTCAAATTCTCATAAGTTGATTGCACAAGAAATAATGAAGGCAATATTTTTTTTTTATCAGACATTGCCATACTAACAAAAGAAAGTTTTGCTTTGCTTTCAGAATTGCTAATTTTTGGAATGCGCTGCCTACTAACACCAAATATGAACCTGACATCAACAGCTTTAAAAAAAAAAAAACCCTAGATGAAGACCCTAAATTGAAAGACCTTTTCTTTAGTGTGGATTGAATATAATGTTATTTTATAAGATAGGCATGCAACCAGACCTAAATAAAATTGAAAAATAATGAGGGGATGCAAATAGGCCGCGAGGCCTAAGGCCAAAAGCCAGTCCCTATTACTACTACTACTACTACTACTACTACTTCTATAAGCAAAAATATAACAGCTGTGCAGTATGCTGACGATCAGCGCATATGGATGAATACTTCAATATGGAAAAATACTCCTAAAAGAATACTTAATTACTACAACAACAAAAAACTTTACCAAAATGAATAAGACAGTCTTGGTAGATATATGTTTGAGAATGGTGTAATGTTTTCTTGTAAGAAAACATATGGTGTTATTTAACAATGGCGCCAATACAAGCGATCTGCCCTCTTTTAAAACGGATGCAGTCACACGTGACTACAAACCTTTAGTTACATTTTTATGAGTTTATTTAACATCTAAATTGACGTGGAACTTTCATATTCAGTACCTTCTGAACAAAGCTAGAAAAACACCAAACGTTTTGAAAATCATCAGTAAACAAAGCTGGTGTCAGGATATTAAAACTTTAAAACATTTAGCCACATCACTGATCCGATCAAAATTATGCTATGCACAAGAGACTTTCTTCAGTGCCCCTAAACACTTGTTACAAAAATTGCAAAGCATAGATAGTAAAATCTAGTTGCAAAGTGAGGCGACTGCAGGCGGAAATCTATACAAATTTTACATAGACAAACAAATCACAAGACAAAACATGACGCGTTTCGACCTCTTAGGTCTTCTTCAGGCAAAATACAAAACGCTCAGGACAAGGAAAATGAACGAGCAATCACTTATCTTCACTCACTTCTGTGCAAGATGGGTGTTGAATGAAAACGAGGCTGTCAAGAAGGAGACAGTGTGCGAGTCGAGGTAGTAATGATATTCATATTACTGATAGGAATAATGATAATGGTAATGATGATGATCAAAATATGAAAATAATAAATAAAGACAGGATTACTACCACTTTTGGTGATAATAATGCAATAGCAGTTGTAGTATGGGAGAAAGGAGAGTGGGTTTGAGGATTCTTAAACAGCATGGTTCCCGTGGCAACGTTCTTAGAGGTGATGGCGATGGTGATATTAATGGTTGTGATGGTAATATCAATAATAACAATCGTATTGATAATAATGATGATAGCTAACAATTATAGCAACGGTAATGGTAATAATAGTACTGATAATAAAAGCATAATACAGAAAAAAAAATTCAAGAAAAAAATTAACAGCAATAATATTGATAATAGCGATGATAATAATAGTACTAATACAAATACTAAGGGAAGGGAAGAAAGAAAAAAAATAAAATAAAAAGGAGGATGAAGAAGAAGAGTTTGAGTCTTCTTCCTCTTCGCATTGTTGCGACGACCATTATGTTTGGAATCGAAGAGGCGCTGGGGAGGGAAGACGTAGGCTAGGAGTGTGTGTGGGAGGAGGGAAGGAGGGGGAGGGGGTAGCCGCTGTGGTTCTCATATAAAGAAAAAAAGAGAGAGAGATGGAGGGGGGTGGGATATGCAACTTATTGTGGGAAGTAAAGCCTATAAATTATGCCTTGGTCTTCCGTTCCATGCTTCAACTTAGCAAACTTATAAGGAAATTGATAGTTTACCATTAGACGAACAAAGAGAGCTAACACTTGCCAAATATGTAATGAAGTGTTCAACGCTCATAGGTGTGAACGAAAATGAGATTGCAATAAAACCTGAATCGCATTATCCAAAAAGAGCTCCTACTATTTCGTCATATTCTACCATTGGTTTTCGTACAGAAAATCTTTTGAAAGAGTCAACAGTCAGTTCTGAGACATTAGCGAAGGTGGCCTTGATTTCTCCTCCAGCTTGGGAAAGAAACAGGCTACATTTTTATCTTGATCACACTGACGTGAGCAAAACTGACCATCCAAACATTTGATCTTATTCTGTAAAGATGCATATACAAGAGAATATCCTCAACATCTTAAAGTTTACACAGATGGTTCAGTATTGTCTAATAATCAGTCAGGTTCTGCTTTTGTTATACCATCACAAAAGGTTGAAAAAAATATATTTCATCGGAAAAGGCAGATCAATATTTGTCGCCGAAATGATAGCTGTGATTATGGCGTTGTCACATTTAACTGACTTGCCACAATTAATATTTAAAGTAGTTATTTGTGTGGATTCAATGTCTGTTCTGCAAACCATAAAATTTCCGAATACCGTTTCGAACAACTTTCTTGTAAATGAAATATGCCATCTTATTCATGTTTTGATATGTAAAGGAACTGATGTCATCTTCTGTTGGAGTCCATCGCACTGTGGTATTTGGAGTAATGAGCTAGCTGATAAATGCGCAAAGAGAGGAGGTAGAAATGAAATGTGCGCCACGGTATTGAATATACCCTTTTCTTTACTATCCTTTTCTTTACTTGAAGTCAATCCATTATCAAAGCAAACCGCCTGGTGCCGATTCAGAAAACACTACAAAAAATAGGTTGCTTGGTGTAGCTGATAAAATTAATTATGAACATGTAAACAGCATTCCTCATTTACAAGTGAAAAATATATACCAATACAGAAATTTCATTTCAATATTTTATAAACTAAAACTTGATGCCTTAAAAACTAAATATACAAACAAAGCAAAATGTATTTGTGGAGAACGAAGAATAACCAGCAAGCATCTGCTGTTTGACTGTTTACCTCTTCAAGCTCATTTACTGCCATTTTCAGGCATGTCTTTGTGTGATGTCTTTTCAGATTTAAAGTTTGCCTTCAATGTTGTTTTTTCTTTAATTTATAGTCTAGTTAAGCATTTACTTTAAAATTGTTTGCAGGAATGTTGTTGGGATGTTTACAGGAACATTTATATGCACTTAGATCAACACATTATGCATACACTTACATAGTCACAGACATTCATGCATTTCTCTCTCTCTCTCTCTCTCTCTCTCTCTCTCTCTCTCTCTCTCTCTGTCATATCACATTTGTGAACAGACGTAAAACTGAAGTACTACTACACATACGCACACACACTGTTGTGATTTTTTAAGGTGTTTTCATAGTTACTTTTAGTAGAGTGTCTGGATTTTAATATACGAAGGACAGAGGTGAGAGAAAATGACCAGAGACAGTAGGTCTGACATCAGAGACAGTAGGTCTGACATCAGAGACAGTAGGTCTGACATCCTCAGTGATCTCTGTGGCCTTTTGATATTGTCTACAATCATCGATGATGAACAGACGTTAAAATAACCACTGAATTGAACACACACACACACACACACACACACACACACACACACACACACAAACGCGCGCGCGCGCGCGCGCACGCACACACACACACACACACACACACACACACACACACACACACACACATACGCACACACGCGCACACACATCAGAGTCTAGACTGCACACACACACACACACACACACACACACACACACACACAAAAGCACGCACGCACGCACGCACGCACGCACCCCCCCCCCCAACACACACACACACACACACACACACACACACATACATCAGAGTCTAGAGTGTGCTCGCGGTCACACACACACACACACACACACACACACACACACACACACACATACGAGTCAAGAGTGCATACACAACACACACACACACACACACACACACACACACACATACCAGAATCAAGAGTGCATACGCATGCGCGCACACACACACACACACACACACACACACGCACACACACACACACCTGCATATAGGCCTGGTAGGTGTGGCTGGTACAGTGGATAGCCTGACGTAGCACGTGCTGCAGCTGAGGCCAGTCGCCATGCAGATGGCCGTACACCGTGTCCTGACCTTCCACGTACAGCTCGCGCTCCGCCTGGGTCAGCACGCGCCCTAGAAAGGTCACTACGCGCAGCCTGGCCTGCCAGCATCACACCAATGAACATGATAAACGTCAACAGCAAAGAACATGATAAACGTCAACAGCAATGAACATGGCAAACGTCAACAGCAATGAACATGATAAACGTCAACAGCAATGAACATGGCAAACGTCAACAGCAATGAACATGATAAACGTCAACAGCAATGAACATGGCAAACGTCAACAGCAATGAACATGGTAAACGTCAACAGCAATGAACATGGTAAACGTCAACAGTAATGAACATGGCAAACGTCAACAGGTAACCGTCAACAGAAATGAACATGGTAAACGTCAACAGGTAACCGTCAACAGCAATGAACATGGTAAACATCAACAGCAATGAACATGGTAAACGTCAACAGGTAACCGTCAACAGCAATGAACATGGCAAACGTCAACAGCAATGAACATGGCAAACATCAACAGCAATGAACATGGCAAACGCCAACAGCAATGTACATGGTAAACGTCAACAGCAATGAACATGGTAAACGTCAACAGCAATGAATCAACAGCAAAGAACATGGTAAACATCAACAGGTGAACGTCAACAGCAATGGACATGGTAAACGTCAACAGCAATGAACATGGTAAACGTCAACAGCAATAAACATGGTAAACGTCAACAGCAATGAACATGGCAAACGTCAACAGCAATGAACATGGTAAACGTCAACAGCAATGAACATGGCAAACGTCAACAGCAAAGAACATGGCAAACATCAACAGCAATGAACATGGTAAAAGTCAACAGCAATGAACATGGTAAACGTCAACAGGTAAACGTCAACAGCAATGAACATGGCAAACATCAATAGCAATGAACATGGAAGACGTTAACAGCAATGAACATGGTAAACATCAACAGGTAAACGTCAACAGCAAAGAACATGGCAAACATCAACAGCAATGAACATGGAAAAACGTCAACAGCAAAGAACATGGTAAACATCAACAGGTAAACGTCAACAGCAATGAACATGGCAAACGTCAACAGCAATGAACATGGTAAACGTCAACAGCAAAGAACATGGTAAACGTCAACAGCAATGAACATGGCAAACATCAACAGCAATGAACATGGCAAACGTCAACAGCAATGAACATGGTAAACGTCAATAGCAATGAAACATGGTAAACGTTAACAGCAATCAACATGGCAAACGTCAACAGCAATGAACGTGGCAAACGTCAACAGTAATGAACATGGTAAACGTCAACAGCAAAGAACACGGTAAACGTCAACAGCAAAGAACATGGTAAACGTCAACAGCAATGAACATGGCAAAAGTCAACAGCAATGAACATGGCAAAAATCAACAGCAATGAACATGGTAAACGTCAACAGCAATGAACATGGTAAACGTCAACAGCAGAGAACATAGTAAGCGTCGACAGCAATGAACACTGTAAACGTCAACAGCAATGAACATGGTAAACGTCAACAGCAATGAACATGGCAAACGTCAACAGCAATGAACATGGTAAACGTCAACAGCAATGAACATGGCAAACGTCAACAGTAAGAACATGGTAAACGTCAACAGCAAAGAACGGTAAACGTCAACAGTAAACGTCAACAGCAAAGAACATGGTAAGCGTCGACAGCAATGAACATGGCAAACGTCAACAGCAATGAACATGGCAAACGTCAACAGCAAAGAACATGGTAAACGTCAACAGGTAACCGTCAACAGCAAAGACCATGGTAAACATCAACAGCAATGAACATGGCAAACGTCAACAGCAGTGAGCATGGTAAACGTAAACAGCAATGAATGGCAAACGTCAACAGCAAAGAACATGGCAAACGTCAACAGCAATGAACATGGTAAACGTCAACAGCAATGAACATGGCAAACATCAACAGCAGTGAACATGGAAAACGTCAACAGCAAACAACACGGTAAACGTCGACAGCAAAGAACATGGTAAACGTCAACAGCAAAGAACATGGTAAACGTCAACAGCAAAGAACATGGTAAACGTCAACAGCAAAGAACATGGTAAACGTCAACAGGTAACCGTCAACAGCAATGAACATGGCAAACGTCAACAGCAAAGAACATGGTAAACGTCAACAGGCAACCGTCAACAGCAATGAACACGGAAAACGTCAACAGCAAAGAACATGGAAAACGTGAACAGCAAAGAACATGGAAAAACGTCAACAGCAATGAACATGGTAAACGTCAACAGCAATGAACATGGTAAACGTCAACAGCAATGAACATGGTAAACGTCAACAGCAAAGAGCATGTCAAACGTCAACAGCAATGAACATGGCAAACGTCAACAGTAATGAACATGGCAAACGTCAACAGCAAGGAACATGGCAAACGTCAACAGTAATGAACATGGCAAACGTCAACAGTAATGAACATGGCAAAACGTCAACAGTAATGAACATGGCAAACGTCAACAGCAATGAACATGGTAAACGTCAACAGCAATGAATATGGCAAACGTCAACAGCAATGAACATGGTAAACGTCAACAGTAATGAACATGGCAAACGTCAACAGCAATGAACATGGTAAAGCGTCGACTGCAAAGAACATGGCAAACATCAACAGCAAAGAACATGGTAAACGTCAACAGCAATGAACATGGCAAACGTCAGCAGCAATGAATATGGCAAACGTCAACAGCAAAGAACATGGTAAACGTCGACAGCAAAGAACATGGTAAACGTCGACAGCAATGAACATGGCAAACGTCAACAGCAAAGAACATGGTAAACGTCAACAGCAAAGAACATGGCAAACGTCAACAGCAAAGAACATGGCAAACGTCAACAGCAAAGAACACGGTAAACGTCAACAGCAAAGAACACGGTAAACGTCAAAGAACATGGCAAACGTCAACAGCAAAGAACACGGTAAACGTCAACAGCAAAAAACACGGTAAACGTCAACAGCAAAGAACATGGAAAACGTCAACAGCAATGAACATGGTAAACGTCAACAGCAAAGAACATGGCAAGAGTCAACAGCAAAGAACATGGTAAACGTCAACAGCAAAGAACATGGTAAACGTCAACAGCAATGAACATGGCAAAAGTCAACAGCAATGAACATGGTAAACGTCAACAGCAATGAACATGGTAAACGTCAAAGTCTCTACCTCACAAGAGTGTGGAAGTTAACTGACTTGGACGAATCAAGAAACGAAAAATATGTATTAAAACAAATTAATTATAAAAGAGACAGAAACAGAGGAGACAATGCGAAGTTCAAACATTTCAGAGTTTAATTCAGCTTCTTTTCGTGTTAAAAAAAAAAAAAAAAAAAACATCAATGTCTTCGATATTAGGACCCGAAAAGGACTTAATAATTTGTCCTGAAGGACTTCGCTTTTGGTGTTCAGCAAATATGTTTGTCCTCGTGCACGTAGTCTGATTCGTCAACAGAGCCGTCGGCATTATATCTCAAAGTGGAGACAACTGCCTCACCATTTGTTTTGTAATTGCGGTGGGGAATATTAGATTCTCTCTCTCTCTCTCTCTCTCTCTCTCTCTCTCTCTCTCTCTCTCTCTCTCTCTCTCTTCTTCTTCTTCTTCTTCTAATACTATGAAAGGGTAATAATACATGTGCGTATGTGTGTGTGTCTGAATGTGTGTGTGTGTGTGTGTGTGTGTGTGTGTGTGTGTGTGTGTGTGTGTGTGTGTGTGCGCGCGCGCGCGCGCGCGCCCGCTCGCGCGTGTGTGTGAGTGTGCGTGCGTGCGTGCATATGGTGTTTGATGGTGTGTGTGTGTGTGTGTGTGTGTGTGTGTGTGTGTGTGTGTGTGTGTGTGTGTGTGTGTGTGCGTGTGTGTGCTGTTGGAGCCCATTTCATGACTAATACATTGCCAACAGTGTTTCTGATCTGTTCTTTCACGCGCTGTTCTCTCATGCAGTGTCCTACTGAATAAATCGACATATCGTACCCGATGCATTGTACATTATGCATGACAGTTCTTGACGAGCATTTGTACTCAAGGAGTGGGCATGTGCTATGTATAACCACTTTCTAAAGGTACCGCTGATCAGTTTGACTGTTAATAACTTTCACACAGCTTTATGCTATTTTGTTGGGAAAGTGTTCAGAGTATGGTAAACAAAAAAATGAGCGGAGCTTTTTGATTCCGATAGAACACTTCCAGAAAATCAACTAGGTGTCTGGCCGTATTATTCAACAGTAGATTATTCTTTTATCGCCAAATCATTGAAGACATTTTTGTACACACACACACACACACACACACACACACACACACACACACACATACACGCACCACGCACGCACGCACGCACGCACTCACACACACCACACACACACACACACACACACACACACACACACCAAACTGTTCTGTGTACTCATTGATTTTGAACATGCTTTTGATTCTGTCTGGATAAAAGGATTGCGGGTTAAATGATGATAACAAGCCTCACAAGCTAACATTGTCCTGGTCAAAGCGATCATGTATTATAACGTCATGTGTGTCTCTCTCTACGCAAACATATCTTACTACTTTTGTTCATTTCTTATGGGTGTCGGAACAGAAGAACATCTTTCCCCTGAGCTGTTTTCATTTTTCATTAGGACCGTGTTTCAAAACTGTGACCATGTCTGGACGTGAAGGCAGCTGAATTATGCAGCTGTATACATTTCTGCTGGTATCTTTGTGTGTGCATGCACATGCCTTTTTTTCTCTTCAGGTTCAAGGAACAGACTGAAAAAAAAGAATGAATGTTTTCATGTACATGTCGTAAGTGAAAACTTGAAGCCAATAAAAAAAATAATCAAACTATCAACATTCAGTGGAAATCATAACTAACATTTACATTTCAGTTTGAAAACAAAAGAATTGAATTTGTGGATCCCTTACAGCACCTGAGTGGGGTGGAGTTGTTTTTTTTTGTTTTTTCGGGGGGGAGGGGGGGTTAAGGGGGTATTTTCCAACCAGGATAGGATTTTTTTCCACCGCTATTAGACAGTCTATAAAAAAGTGAAGACAGTCTATAAAAAAAAAGTGAAAAGCAATGTCTGTCACGTAGATATCCATGGATCTGACTTTACCGGTGGATGTTAACCTTCACCTATATCAACCAACGATTCTTCCACCTGTCTTGTATGGTTGCCAAATCTGTGGGCATGAACATGTAAATATTGTGCAGAAAATACTTTTTAAAACAGTGAATCTGATCTAAGACAAAGTAATGAAGTGAATAATTCAATAAACGGTGAAAATGAAATATGCCTTCTAATGTTCCTGGTTTAAATCGAGGATAATCCGATTTGGGATTGGTCTGCTTACTGATGACTCAGAACAGCTCTTTAATGCGTTTAGTCTTTTTACCGCTTACAAATATGAAGGATTTATCAATTAGAATTGATCTGTAATGTTCATCAAATTTCAGTCAAATCCGCGCTAGACTGCGTTTGGGAATCACAACATTATTTACTTCAAAGGTTACTCATGCCTTGGCATACAATTTTGAAAATCTATGGCTTGGAAGCATTATATCAAACAAAATTCATATTTTACAAAGTTGTTGAATGAAAGAGTCAGCTTATTATTTTCAGTCAAACAAACATGATTTCATCAATCAAATTTAGATTCTACAACCATTATCTGTTTCTTGAGACAGACCAAGTGAATGCTCAATTTGACAAACAACAACAACAAATAAATAAAAATACACGAATTCTATTCGAGACGAATTTCATTCATTTCCTATTCTGATATTCATAACAGAATTTTACCGCATGAACATTCATGTCCAACGTCTGTATCTTCGTCTTGTAATTGCATCCATAAATCCGCTGTTAACGATTAAAGCAGACTAATCAATGTTACAACGTTGTTAACGATCAAAGCGAACTAATCAAATGTTACAACGTTGTTAACGATCAAAGCGAACTAATCAAATGTTACAACGTTGTTAACGATCAAAGCGAACTAATCAAATGTTACAACGTTGTTAACGATCAAAGCGAACTAATCAAATGTTACAACGCTGTTAACGATCAAAGCGGACTAATCAAATGTTACAACGTTGTTTGAGATGCTCTTACATTGCTGAATTCTTACAGTTGTGTGACGTTCATAATGCAGACATCACTGACGCACCTGCCTGAACTGAACTTTTGTAACGTTCTTGATGCAGATGTCAAGGGTGACTAAACTAATTTAGGATGCTCTCTAAAACACTGATACCCAGCACACCCGAGATAACAGATTTATGAAATCCTACACCGTGTGTGTGTGTGTGTGTGTGTGTGTGTGTGTGTGTGTGTGTGTGTGTGTCTGTGTGTGTGTGTGTGTGTGTGTGTGTGTGTGTGTGTGTGTGTGTGTGTGTGTGAAAACAAAATTACATAAACAAACAAATAAATGGACAGATTACAAACAAACAAACCAAATCTCACCGGATCATCCGCTGCCACGTGACCCAACTTCCGGACGTGATGCAAGACCAGCGGCTCGATGCGCATGCGCTGTGACTGGGAATCGAGAACCAGGGGCGCTTCCACGTGGAGCCGGCGGACCAACATCCGGGTTCTCGCCCCTGTCCTGTCCTCCAAGCCCAGCACGGCTCTCAAGGCCTCCATGGAGAAGGAACCATCAAGGAGCTGAGCCAGAGAGGTGACCTGGTCCTGCACATCCCGGCTGAGCGTGGAGAAGAAGGTTCGAGCCTCCTCACTCAGTCCGTTCATCAGTAATCCTGGGTCCTCCTGGAGCGCCTGCAAGTGTCGTGCCGAGAGTGTGGACATGAGTGAGTGTGGAAGGAGGGAAGGAAAAAGAGAAAGAACTGAGGAAGGGGAGGAATGAGGGATGGGAGGAAGGCATCAAAGAAGGAAGGGAAAGACGACAGGAAGGAGGAAAGAAAAGAAAGAATGAATGAAAGTAAGACACAATGGAAGAAGAAAGGAAAGAATTATGGAAGAGAAAGACGGAAGGCAGGGGGAGAGGGTGGGGGAGAAAGAAGGAATTAAGGATGGGGAAGACGGGAGGAAAATGGGAATGAAAGAAAGAAAGAATTAAGAAAGAGGAGGATTTAGGGATGGGAGGCAGAAAATGTGGTAGGAGGGAGGGAAGAAAGAGGGAATAAAGGCAGGAACGCTCGAGAAAAAAAGAGAAGGATGGAAGGAACTGAGGGAATAGAGAACAAGACAAGAAAGGAAGCAATAGGAAAGGAAAAGGTGAAGAGAAAAGAAGAGAGGAACGAAAAAAGGAATTGAGGAAGACAGGAAGGAGGAAAGGAAAGAGGAAAGAAATGAATTTAAAAGAGAAAAGAAGAAAAAGAAAGGAAAAACGGAAGAGATAAATGAAGAAAGGAATGGGGGAAGGAAAGAGGAAAGAAAAGAATTATGGAAAGGAAGGTACAGAAGAAGAGAGAAGAGGAAGAAAGAAAGAAAAAATGTAGAGATGAAGATGAATGAGAGAAGGAAGAAAAGGAGCAAAGAGAGGAATAGGGAAGGGAAAAACTAAGTGAGGTAAGAGGGAACACAGAAATCAAGAAAGAAAGGAAATGCTAAAGGGAGAAATGATAGAAAAGAAAAAGGAAGGAAAATTTCACGAAAGACTGAATGAAGGAATGGAGGAATTAAAGGGGGGGGGGAGTAAATGAAGGTTGAAAGAAAAGAGTTAAGGAAGGGACGAGTGAGGACGGAAAGAAAGAAAAGAAGAATGTGAGAAATGCAGAAAAGAAAACAGTAAAGGAAGGAAGCAGAAAGGAAGGGATTAGGGATAAATGAGGGTAGTAAAGAAGAAAAGAAGAAATTAACGCGAGGAGGAACGAGGTAAGGAAGCAGTAGATGATGAAATAAACGAGGATAAGCAAGTAAGGAACTAAAAAAAAACAACAACAACAACAAACACACACACACAACAACAACAACAACAACAACAACAACAACAACAACAACAAAACAGGAGTGAAGGCATGAAAATTACTGTTTACATGACAATGATGAACGCTTTCACGAAGGCAATGGTTGTTTAAGGGGGAGATGGGGGGATGGTGGATGTAATAAATGTTCCTGACCCAAAGCACACAAGGCATTCTCCCAACGTTTTACCTCCGTCAGCTGTGTGGCGCTGAGAGCCAACATGGGATCGCCGCTCACCAGCCGAGCCACCTGCAACACCAGGGGAGGCAACCCAAAGCAGTGCTCGTGCAACACTTCCTGGAATTCGGTGGCTGTGACGTCAGGGGCGTGATGACGCAACAGCTGCACAGCGTCACCCAACGTCAGAGGACTGACGCGTTTCTGAACAGGGAGCTGCAGCTGTCGTCTTGACGTCACCAGGGCCATCACGTCAGCGGAGGCCAGGGTCTGAAGGCAGCGCGT
>CM065746.1:43093586-43108586 GCA_033310375.1 Conus canariensis
CACATTTCAGGCCTTTGCAATCACTCGCGACCCTGTCTTTGCACCAACTCTAAGTGCCCCAAATAATCCCATTCCTTAGTGCCCCAAATAATCCCATTCCTTAGTGCCCCAAATAGTCCCATTCTTTTGATTTTAATCTGTCTGCTTGGAACCACCTGGCTTGTTCCTTGATGTCCATATGAAAAAAAATGAGGAGAATAAACTTTCAAACACAATAACAATTCTCCAAACAATCCAGTCGCGCCTGTCTATAAATACTCGGCTCCTTAAGCGAGGCCTTGGCTCATTAATTTTTGGTGTGCAGCCAACACAGACTGGGAAACCCATTCTGGATGGCGTGGTAGGAAACGAGGGGGGAAAGGCTGAGGGGAAGGAACGGGAGGGTGGCAGTAGAGGTGGGGGGGGGGGGGTAGGGGGGAATAGGTATCTACTACTATAAGGAGGGAGAGGGGTTATACTATGGCATCAAGACATCCACATTTTTTTCTTGTCGAGTGTTCACACACTACAGTTTATCTCTCTCTCCCTCTCTCTGTCTCTCTCTCTGTCTGTCTGTCTGTCTCTCTCTCTCTCTCTCTCTCTCTCTCTCTCTCTCTCTCTCTCTCTCTAACGATGAAGAATCAACATCGATATCTTTTTTTTTATCGCAGTTATACAGTATCCACCCCCCCCCCTCCCCCACCCTTCTCTCTCTCTCGACCGACGTTGAAAACCACTGATAGCTATCTCTTTCGACACCACACCACACGGCACCACCCCAACACACGCCCTCCACTCGCTCCCCGCCCCCCTTCTCTCTTTCTTCTTCCCTCCGTTTGGTTCTTGATCATGGAGCCTTCTCAATAATGTCAATGCCAACACTGGGCGTTTGGTTCTTGATCATGGAGCCTTCTCAATAATGTCAATGCCAACACTGGGCGTTTGGTTCTTGATCATGGAGCCTTCTCAATAATGTCAATGCCAACACTGGGCGTTTGGTTCTTGATCATGGAGCCTTCTCAATAATGTCAATGCCAAC
Source organism: Conus canariensis (assembly GCA_033310375.1). Classification (NCBI taxonomy): domain Eukaryota; kingdom Metazoa; phylum Mollusca; class Gastropoda; order Neogastropoda; family Conidae; genus Conus; species Conus canariensis. The sequence continues at coordinate 43,094,605 of CM065746.1, forward strand.
ACTGGGCGTTTGGTTCTTGATCATGGAGCCTTCTCAATAATGTCAATGCCAACACTGGGCGTTTGGTTCTTGATCATGGAGCCTTCTCAATAATGTCAATGCCAACACTGGGCGTTTGGTTCTTGATCATGGAGCCTTCTCAATAATGTCAATGCCAACACTGGGAAGACTCCTGGAAGTTGAGGCACTCATACTGGGCCGTTTCCATGACAGACACAAATCACCAAACAGACGTCAACTGAGATAAGACCCTGAATCTCTTAGGATCACCAAACAGACGTCAACTGAGATAAGACCCTGAATCTCTTAGGATCACCAAACAGACGTCAACTGAGATAAGATCCTGAATCTCTTAGGATCACCAAACAGACGTCAACTGAGATAAGACCCTGAATCTCTTAGGATCACCAAACAGACGTCAACTGAGATAAGACCCTGAATCTCTTAGGATCACCGAACAGACGTCAACTGAGATAAGACCCTGAATCTCTCAGGATCACCGAACAGACGTCAACTGAGATAAGACCCTGAATCTCTCAGGATCACCGAACAGACGTCAACTGAGATAAGACCCTGAATCTCTCATGACCCCCAGTTTTCAATGCACACACTGGGAAGTGTACATCAATGAAGCGATGCACGTGTGTAAAGCAGAGTCCAAAGATGTGAGTGTGTATGCGTTGGTGTGTGTGTGTGTGTGTGTGTGTGTGTGTGTGTGTGTGTGTGTGTGTGTGTGTGTGTGTGCGCGCGCGCGCGCGCGTGTGTGTGTGCGCGTGTGTGTGTGGTGATGTTGTTGTTATTGTTCTTACTATGTCACCTTTTGAACATCCGTTTCCCATAGATAATCAAAAGCGCGCACGCGCCCACACACCCACAGACATGGCGTACATGGACTAGTCCGCACGTAGTTTGATGTCACCGAAATTGAAACTGTTGCTTTCTTGTCGTTCAAGTTGTTTTGTTTTAATGTGCAATCGTTGCTATTCTAATAATCAATGTTGTTTTGTTGTCAATGATGTTGTTCCCTTAAATGTTGTTCCCGTATTAATCAATGTTCCTGTTGTACGTATTCTCTTGCTTTTAATATTGTAATCGTTATTGTTATATCATCAATGTTGTGTTTTGTTGTCAATGATTTTTTCCTGTTAACGTTGTTCCTCTGTTTATTGTACATTATGTTTTGTTTTCAATAATGTAATCGTTATAACAATCGAAGTTGTCTTGTTGTCAATGATGTTGTTCCTGTTGACATTGTTCCTGAGTTTGTTAATGTTCTTGTTGTTCGTGTTGATTTGCTTTTAACGTTGTAATCGTTATAGTTATAATAATCAAAGCTGTCTTGTTGTCAACGATGTTGTTCCTGTTGACGTTGTTCCTGTGTTTGTTAATGTTCTTGTCGTTCGTGCTGTAATCGTTATTGTTATAATTATCAAAGTTGTCTTGTTGTCAACGATGTTGTTCCTGTTAACGTTGTCCCTGTGTTTGTTACGGTTGCTGTTGCAGTGAAACACAGACCTGTAGGGCCAAACTGGCTTTTCCGACGAGCGGCTGTCCATGCAGCAGGAGAAAGCCGCCATCTTGCACCAGCCTCGTTTTGATGTCCTCGCGCTCGTCGTGCCTGCCAATGAAAAGTCGACTCAGGACCCCGCCTTCCGGTTCCCGCATTGTGGCGCCCGTCAACACCCCACCTGCACAGAAAAAACAACGTCGTGGAATGGTGACCCTCACGTATGTTCTACACTTCGTTTGGTGTACGGTACGTGACCTATCACGCAAAGCAGGCGTTCACTGATTTTTCAACACTTTCTTGCGTGCCGTATAAAGGTGGTTTCAAAGTGAGGTGACTGCCAAATAAAGGTGGTTTCAAAGTGAGGTGACTGCCAAATAAAGGTGGTTTCAAAGTGAGGTGACTGCCATATAAAGGTGATTTCAAAGTGAGGTGACTGCCAAATAAAGGTGGTTTCAAAGTGAGGTGACTGCCAAATAAAGGTGGTTTCAAAGTGAGGTGACTACCAAATAAAGGTGGTTTCAAAGTGAGGTGACTGCCATATAAAGGTGGTTTCAAAGTGAGGTGACTGCCATATAAAGGTGGTTTCAAAGTGAGGTGACTGCCATATAAAGGTGGTTTCAAAGTGAGGTGACTGCCAAATAAAGGTGGTTTCAAAGTGAGGTGACTGCCAAATAAAGGTGGTTTCAAAGTGAGGTGACTACCAAATAAAGGTGGTTTCAAAGGGAGGTGACTGCCAAATAAAGGTGGTTTCAAAGGGAGGTGACTGCCATATAAAGGTGGTTTCAAAGTGAGGTGACTGCCATATAAAGGTGGTTTCAAAGTGAGGTGACTGCCATATAAAGGTGGTTTCAAAGTGAGATGACTGCCATATAAAGGTGGTTTCAAAGGGAGGTGACTGCCATATAAAGGTGGTTTCAAAGGGAGGTGACTGCCATATAAAGGTGGTTTCAAAGGGAGGTGACTGCCATATAAAGGTGGTTTCAAAGTGAGGTGACTGCCAAATAAAGGTGGTTTCAAAGGGAGGTGACTGCCATATAAAGGTGGTTTCAAAGGGAGGTGACTGCCATATAAAGGTGGTTTCAAAGGGAGGTGACTGCCATATAAAGGTGGTTTCAAAGGGAGGTGACTGCCATATAAAGGTGGTTTCAAAGGGAGGTGACTGCCATATAAAGGTGGTTTCAAAGGGAGGTGACTGCAGATGGAAATTGAAACAAACTTAAAAGAAGATCTACTGTTCCGCCGAACGAAAGATTACAGAACAAAACACAACATGTTTCTCTTTGGTCTTCTTCAGGCAAGACAAACAACATTCAAGACAATGAGAAAGAAGAGCATTCAAGACGATGAAAACGAAGAAGGCGCAATCACTGATTTCCTCAAACGTCCTTTTTGCGCCCAGTTTGAGGAGATAAGTGATTGTTCGTTCTTCGTTTTCGTTGTCTTGAATGTCGTTTGTCTTGCCTGAATAAGACCAAAGAGGTCGAAACGCGTCGTGTTTTGTATTGTAATTCGTCTCCTTTGTTCGGCGGAATAGTAAATCTTCTTGTAGGTTTGTACCATATAGAGTCGATATTGAATCTCCTTATAGGTTTGTACCATATAGAGTCGATATTGAATCTCCTTATAGGTTTGTACCATATAGAGTCGATATTGAATCTCCTTATAGGTTTGTACCATATAGAGTCGATATTAGAAAGAAACTGGAGGCAGAGCTGGACAGCAGAGAGTTTTCAGACAAGAAGCTCGCCCCTCACAGTCATTTCCACACTTAGCTCCCAAGAAGGCCGGATCAAATTCAGGTCATCAATCGTGTGTGGATGCCCTTCGGCTGTTCTCTCTCTCTCTCTCTCTCTCTCTCTCTCTCTCTCTCTCTCTCTCTCTCTCTCTAGTGTCGCCTCGATTCGAACCAGCACCTCCAGGACAGTCGGAGCTTAATTACTTTGTAACGGGTGTCTTAACCACTTGGCTGTCGGATAGGTGTTCTAAGGTGGGAATGTTTATTCTGATGAAGTTAAGTTTTTTGTTCTTCCTGGACTAGATCTAGCTGCAATTCTTCTCGGCTACTTCTACCGTTGCCTTGATGGCTCTGGTCCGTCTGCGCGCGTGCGTGCGCGCATGCGTGCATGCGTGTGTGCGCGTGTGAGCGCGTGTGGGTGCCTGTGACTGAGCGCGCGCGCGCGCGCGTGTGTGTGTGTGTGTGTGTGTGTGTGTGTGTGTGTGTGTGTGTGCGCGCGCATGTAGAAATCGATTGCTGTTTCACCAGACTATATGCAGATGTGCCGACAAATGCTCGTATTCCAATCCTTTTGGCGTGGACTTTGGCTCGAAAATGGGGTATCCTTGAACCCACTGGCTAGATCGCCATACTTCTCAGTCTTGGAGAGGCGTGTTTGCTCCTTCCTGTTTTATTAGTATTAAGAGTACTTCTATAGCGCCTGTCCCTGGCCGGAGACCAAGCTCTAAGTGCTTTACAATCTGCATTCTCGTTTACACAACGGGCTGCCTACCTGGGTAGAGCCGACTGAAGAGCTGCCAGCTGGCGCTACATTCAGTCGTTTCCCGTGTCATTCAGTCAATATCGTTCATTCAATTTAACAACTCTTTCATTTTTTCGATTTTTCACGCAGGGTACATGCTATGTGTAACGTGTCATCCATACCTACTGCCAAACTGGTCTTCTCTTCCGAAAGTTGATGATGGGGTTTTACGCGTGTGCAAGATGTTATGCGTGTGTTCACACACGAAACCTCAAATTATAGTCTCACTCGAAGGACTATGGGAAATGGAGTCAGAACCAATGTTAACTCAAAGGGAAAAATCCCCCTGTACCAAAACGGCCCGGCGGAGATTCGAAACCGCAACCCCATGATCACCAAGATTACGAGTCCGGCGCCCTACCAACCGAGCTATTCCGGCCCCAAGTGAGCTATTTCACTTACACTGCCCATGTCTGACCATTCAACAGCATGAAACTTCGATCAGGAACTTCCTACCGGTTAAGAAGAGGAGAAGGTGAGGGGTAAAGGTGAGGGGTGTGGGGGTGGGGTGTGGGGAGATGTTGTCGAATGAGAAAGAAGAAGGGGGGTGGGGGCAGAAAATCACAGAACCGTCGCACAAACCGCATGTGAACAGATTCTTAGACATAATCCCCAAACTGTCTTTTCTTGCCTATCGGAAAAGTACGATCTTGCAAGTAGATTATGCCAGCAAATGGGAAACATTCTAACCGCTGGACCAATACCTGTGACATCGAACAATCTTTGTGCACAATTTTAAAGTTATGCCTATTTTTTTAAATTATCACTTTCATGTGGTTTCAAATCTGCACTATGGCAACATTCCCCAGACAGCAAGTTTCAGTCAGTGACGATGACATATAATTACAGAAACAGTCATATGACAAAATACAGCTAAACAGAGGGAAGACTCAAGATATCCAAAATAAAACAAGATGCAAAGCATATAAACGTACTCCCAGTTTATCCTGAATACGTGTGAGATATTCAATAAAGAGGAAAAACCGTCTTGGGCTGATGTAACCGTTAGTAATGGCTATTCTGGTAAACATCGGCCATCATACTTACAAATTTTCAGAAAGATCGGCCAAGAACTTTCTGAGATTTTCCATAAAGAAGAAAACCATTATGGGCCGTTAGTAACGGCTATAACGGTAAACTTAAATATTGGGCATCATCCGTGACCCATAATGAACATACCTACAAATTTTCAGAAATATCGGCCACATACTTTCTGAGATATTCCATGAATAAGAAAAACCGTTAGGGGCCGTTATAGACGTTACTAACGGCTATAACGGTACTAAAACGTCGGGCATCATCCGTGACCCATAATGAACATACCTGAACATTTTCAGAAAGATCGGCCAAGTACTTTTTGAGATATTTCATTAAAAAAAAAAAAAAAAAAAAAAAAAACGTTATGAGCCGTTATAGCCGTTAGTAACGGCTATAACGGTAAACTAAAACGTCGCGCATCATCCGTCGCCCATAATCACCATACCTACAAATTTTCAGAAAGATCGACAAAGTGCTGTCTGAGATATTCCATAAAGAAGAAAAACCGTTATGAGCCGATATAGCCGTTAGTAACGGCTATAACGGGGTAAACTAAAACATCGGGCATCATCCGTGACCCATAATGAACATACCTGCTAATTTTCACAAAGATCGGCCAAGTACTTTCTGAGATATTCCATGAAGAAGAAAAACCGTTACAGGCCGTTACAGCCGTTAGTAACGGCTGTACCGGTAAACTAAAACATCGAGCATCATCCGTGACCCATAATGAACATGCCTACAAATTTTCAGAAAGATCGGCCCAGTAGTTTTGTCTGGAGCGTGTGGAACACATTTTGACCATGGAAACACACACACACACACACACACACACACACACACACACACACACACACACACAGCATTTCTTCGTTCCCATTGTAAAGTACTCCCTGTTCTGTAAGAACTGGGAGTACAAAAGGGAACAAGTAAACACAAAAAAGACTACCCCCCCCCCCCCCTAAAAAAAAAAAAAAAAGAAAAGAAAAGAAAAGGGGGAAAAAAAGACCAAAAGAGGAAAGTACAAGGAAGAAAGCAACAGTCACGTGTGAGGATTACACATCACAGGAATAATGTATAGGGAGAAGGAACACTCACTTTGCTTGTGCTACATTAATATCACCATGGCATATACACTCAATATTTCAGCAAAATTTGGTCTGTAATTAATTCGTAAGGGAAATTAAAAAAAAAAAAAAAAAACCCACTAAGTTTCATTTCATGTAATGTCAATAAATACCTCTGACTCACCATGTGGACAGCAGTTTGTTCGTTATTTCGTTGATTAGTCCCCTGTGTGTGTGGTGTGTGTGTGTGTGTGTGTGTGTGTGTGTGTGTGTGTGTGTGTGTGGTTGCGTTTCTTTCTCATTTCTTTTCACTTTGATTCAAAAAATACGAACATAGTTCAGATGTCAGTGATCAGCAATCGGCTTGTTTACATACCTAGGCCTCAAGATGGCTGCCACGAATGGCTGCGCTTTAAGGAGCAAGACTTGGGATTACGTAAACAAACAAACAAAAACAAAAGCAAACCAAAACAACAAGCGCTATCTTACAGTCAATTCTTGTTTGATATATCACGCAGGTCCGCTTCACTTTTTTTCCCCTTCAGGCACTCCTGCAGACAGCTCTGCAGACCGGGCAGGGAAATGTATGAATGAAAGAACAAGTGAACCAACGACCACAGAAAGACCAGTCATTCATCGCCCACACCGGGCTCACAGGAGACGCTACACACCGGGCTCACAGGAGACGCTACACACCGGGCTCACAGGAGACGCTACACACCGGGCTCACAGGAGACGCCACACACCGGGCTCACAGGAGACGCTACACACCGGGCTCACAGGAGACGCTACACACCGGGCTCACAGGAGACGCTAGGAAATGATTGCGCATACTTACACGACGACCCACTGCACACAAAATGGCCGCCGTCTCGTACAAACGTCGCGAGCACCACAACACGACCTCACCGCCTAGCTTACCAGGTTTCAACAGGACCTCACCGCCTAGCTTACCAGGTTTCTGTGACACGACCCTGACCTTCTACTGCGGCGCGCCGTTCTGGTTTTATGTTCGCCCTTGTTGCAGGGGTTCCGGCTGGTTGGTTACAGTGCAGTTTAACGTGCACGACCACTTCACACTCACAGCGCGTGACTTGCCAATTCTGTAGGCCGTTACTGAACCAGCTTGTCACCCCGGAAGAGGGACTGTTCTCTCCTCTTGTTTAAAGCTGAACCAGCCTGTCACCCCAGAAGAGAGACGGACAGACAGACAGACAGAGACAGAGAGAAAGAAACAGAGAGAAGAAGAAGGAGGAGGAGGACGAGGAGAGAGAGAGAGAGAGAGAGAGAGAGAGAGAGAGAGAGAGAGAGAGAGAGAGAGAGAGAGATTAGACCTCAGTAAGCTTTTATTCGATCAAGGATTGAGGTATGAGGCAGAACCTATTCTTTCAGTCTGTCTTTGCTAAGAGAGAGAGAGAGAGAGAGAGAGAGAGGAGGAGAGAGAGAGAGAGGACGGGAGACAGACAGAAGAGATTTAAACCAGTTTTCAGGTCATAAACCTCCATCCCCCACTCACAGTGAACCAACCCGTCTCTCCCTTCCCTGTATTAGTCAACACCCACCCCTTCTCCCCATCCCCACCCCCTCACTCACAGTGAACCAACCCGTCCTCTCCCCCCTTTCTCCCCTGTACATTAGTCAACCACCCACCCCTTCTCCCCATCCCCACCCCCTCACTCACAGTGAACCAACCCGTCCTCTCCCCCCTTTCTCCCCTGTACATTAGTCAACCACCCACCCCTTCTCCCCATCCCCACCCCCTCACTCACAGTGAACCAACCCGTCCTCTCCCCCCTTTCTCCCCTGTACATTAGTCAACCACCCACCCCTTCTCCCCATCCCCACCCCCACCTGTTCCTATGTTCTTGTCGCTGCATGCAATGGCAATTGTCCAGGCTATGGCCACGTTAACAACTCTTTTAGAGGTCTGCACGCCGGTCTTTCCCCTCTCCGCTCACCTATACGCCCGCCTCCCTCCGCGTCTCCTACCATCTTCCACCACCAAACTTTCACTCTGGCCATCTCTCCCTCTCTCTCTCTCTGACAGCACACTTGATAAAGTCTCTCTCTCTCTCTCTCTCTCTCTCTCTCTCTCTCTGACAGCACACTTGATAAAGTCTTTCTCTCTCTCTCTCTCTCTCTCTCTCTCTCTCTGACAGCACACTTGATAAACTCTCTCTCTCCCTCTCTCTCTCTCTGACAGAACACTTGATAAAGTGTTAGCACACTCTGGCCGGAGTGTGTGATTGCACACATTCACATGTCATGGACATGCAAATAGGAGCACTGGCTGGCGTCTCAGCCTAGACTTACATGTCGGCGTTAGTCCTGTCGTTGATCTCTGATCAATTAAGGCTAGGTAGTCTGATTTGAACGATGTTCATGGCTGTAAAGTGCCATTGAAACCTGTGCCGGGTACCAAAGATCTCGCGTACTTATTGGCAGGCTGATCCGCGCAGCCGTTTTTACGTGATGTAATAAATCTCCCTCCTCAAAATCATCGTATATATGTATGAGAGAGAGAGAGAGAGAGAGAGAGAGAGAGAGAGAGAGAGAGAGAGAGAGAGAGACTGACTAATTGATTGATTGATCTTTGATACGCAAGGATGAAGATTTTAGGCCAAAGCCTAGTCTTACAATCTGTCCTTGTCATGCATACATTACGTCAGCATATATCATTCATACTGACAATTCAACGTAGCAACACTGTAATATAATTCTTCAATAATAAGCAATCTATTCATAAAAGTAATAATGACATGAGGGGTGGTGAGAGAGAGAGAGAGAGAGAGAGAGAGAGAGAGAGAGAGAGAGAGAGAGAGAGAGAGAGAGAGAGCCGCGGATATCAAACGAATTTCGTAACGTCTTTTTTCCACACATTTCGTTTGAATAAAATCTAATAGGGTCGTCCTGCCAGATCTCTCACAAAATGCATCTGTGAATGTTTTCATTATGTTTACTTCGACTTCGATTAAAATATCGACCAATGTTTCACACAGTCTGTTTAGACATGTTCTGTAATTGGTCTCCAAAACTTCACTTCTCTCTCATTTCTTTTTCCTCTCTCCTTTCTTCGCCCCGCCCTCTCTGTGTTTCCACATCACCCCCTTCTTTTGTTTTCTTGTCTTCAATGATAACGCTTAATTGGTAACATGGTTTGATCATAATGGCTACAATGTTTTGTTGTTTTTAATGGCTACAATCACCCTGGAATGACAAGACATAAACGTAATTCCAGCCATGCAGCGGTAAACCGTGGTGTTCTAGCCAAGGAACAACATCAAGAAGAATATCATCTTGCATGGGCATGAATGTGGAGCGGGGTATACTGTCCTACCTGTTTGTCCATCTGTCTGCAAGTTCTGGGTAGACTGGTTACTGTCCTACCTGCTTGTCCATCTGTCTGCAAGTTCTGGGTAGATGGTTTCTGTCCTACCTGTTTGTCCATCTGTCTGCAAGTTCTGGGTAGACTGGTTTCTGTCCTACCTGTTTGTCCATCTGTCTGCAAGTTCTGGGTAGACTGGTTTCTGTCCTACCTGTTTGTCCATCTGTCTGCAAGTTCTGGGTAGACTGGTTTCTGTCCTACCTGTTTGTCCATCTGTCTGCAAGTTCTGGGTAGACTGGTTTCTGTCCTACCTGCTTGTCCATCTGTCTGCAAGTTCCGGGTAGACTGGTTTCTGTCCTACCTGCTTGTCCATCTGTTTGCAATTTAACTATAAACAAGTTACTCGGATACGTCTGAAGATCAGTTGTGTTCTTGATAAGCTGTTCCTTTTCTCAACGGTTAAAGGGTGCAGCACCAACACTTTGACGTTGTGGGTTCAATCGCCCCACTGGCACTCTACATAAAAATTACCATTTGAAGAGCCCATCTTAAAGGGTGGTCATTCGGGTGGCATAAGCGTGTTGTTTGATGTCCTACCCGTTCCGTCCTCATTGTTCCACTCATTTTCCCTCAGCAGTTATCCCTGTCTGCCGTGACGTAACTAACTAGTATCAGTTTAATGTCAGCTTGCCGCTGGGCGGTTTAGACACGTGTGTTAAGACTTTATCCTCAAGAGGTAAGACGGGAGAGGGGTTACAACAAACGGCCAACTGATAATTATGATGATCATGTAAAAGGTGATTGGCCTCTTTTCGAGCTAGACATTATGAAAATTTTTGTGTTGTTTTCAAAAATAAATGAACATACTGTATCGGTGACAGGTTTTCAACTGTATCCTTACCCGAAAACTGTCACATTTGAGCCATCGTCCTCTTCGGTTTACCACTGATCAGTGACAGCTGTCGACCAGACTTCGCTATTGGCCCCAAAACCTGGCGGTGCACCATGTTTTTCCCAATCACGTTTTTGCCTAATCAATCACGTTTTGTCCAATAAATCATGTTTTGCCAAATTAACCACGTTTAATCCAGTCATTCACGACTGGCCCCATTAATCGCGTTTTGCCCAAATAATCACGTTTTGCCCAATCAGTTATGTCTCAATCAATCACATTTTGCCCAATCAATCACGTTTTGCCCAGTCAGTCACGTTTTGCCCAATCAATAATGCAAAATTTGAATCTCATGTAAAAAAAAAACAAAAAAAACAAAAAAAAAACACGATTTCAGACAGCTTTGCAGGTCTAAATGTACATGAAATGCTGTACATCACATGCAAATGATACCAATCGTTAGTATACTTCCCATGACGTATTGGGATAACTTATTTCAGATGGAACTTAAGACTGGTTACTTTAGCACAAAAACAACGGAGGAAAGTTCCTGGTTCCTTTTTTTAATAAATGAATTCCTGAATCAGCTGGAAATGCAATTTCTAGCATTTATGTAATGCAAGCGCAAAATCACCAAACTGCTTTCGGCGGCGTTTTAGAGTAGGGATTAGAATTTCCATGCACACACACACACACACACACACACACACACACACACACACACACACACTCGCGCGCGCGCACACACACACACACACACACACACACACACACACACACACACACACACACACACACACACACTCACACACACACACACAACGAAAGACTGCCCAACTCAGGAGTACGTAACTAACCCAAGGATAACCTCAACCTAACCTTAATCCGAATCCTAACCCTACCCTAGTCCAGCCCTAAACCTAATCCTAACCTAGCTGCATTAAATCTTATTACAACATTTTCTTCTAGATAAACAAACACACGAACAAAACCTTTGACAAAACGTTACTTGCAATGTGGAGCAGCGGAGTTGTCTTCTCCTTTCTGCAGCAATGAAGGAAAGAACGTCTGTCCACCGTCTTCCTCTTTGAGTATCGACGTCAGTTTGGTCGTCGAGTGGGCAAACAACCCACTTTCCACTTGACGGCGAGAAGCCTGTCTTTCGCGGATTTCCCTGAAAATGATGAAGGACAAGCCTGAAGGCCACGCCCGCCACAGACGGAGCTATGCGTCTGAAGGCAAGTGTTTTGCAAAGAGTGGATGTTGACTTTGATCGTGTCATATCGTGGCTTCCATGATTCGGTCTTACTCTGACCAAAGACAGTACTCCCTACGGAGGGCGTACTGTCTTTGCTCTGACTTCTTCTTCTTCCTCAGTGATGTTTCATCAGGAGATCGGGAAAACTCGAATTACTCATTTTCTGATAATTGAAAGCTGTTGTAGGTTGTCCTTGGTCGTTGGTAGAGTGGGGTTGTTCTTTGTCGTTGGTAGAGTGGGGCTTAAATCAATAAACAGCATGGTAGAAGAACACTTAGGAAAGCCACAATCCTCATAAGGTGAACTGGGTCATGGATCTGTCCTTGAACTTCGACCTGTATCACGGGTCCCCGCCAAAAAGTGATGTCTTTCTTCTTAGGCCAAAGCAGAATGTAATGGTTTCTTTCTTTGGCCAGGCCAAAATGTACAGGCTTTCTTCTTGGGTCACGACATATGTGATGGTTTCTTTCTTGGACCACGCTAAAATGTGATGGATTTCTTCTTGAGCCACGCCAAAATGTAATGGCTTCCTTCTTGGGCCGCGCCAAATAATAATGGCTTCTTCGTTGGAACAAGATGGAAGCCACTATGCTATTGCAGCTTTCTTCTTGGGCCAAGACAGAATGTTTTGGCTTTCTTCTTGGGTTATGGCGAAATGGAATGGTTTCTTTCTTTGCCCACGCCAAAATGAAATGGCTTCCTTCTCGGGCCACGCCAAAATGTAATGTCTTTCTTCTTGGGCCACGCCAAAATGTAATGTCTTTCTTCTTGGGCCACGCCAAAATGTAATGTCTTTCTTCTTGGGCCACGCCAAAATGTAATGTCTTTCTTCTTGGGCCACGCCAAAATGTAATGTCTTTCTTCTTGGGCCACGCCAAAATGTAATGTCTTTCTTCTTGGGCCACGCCAAAATGTAATGGCTTCCTTCTCGCGCCACGCCAAAATGTAATTCTTTCTTCTTGGACCACGCCAAAATATGTCTTTCTTCTTGGACCACGCCAAAATATAATGTCTTTCTTCTTGGGCCACGCCAAAATGTAATGGCTTTCTTCTTGGGCCACGCCAAAATGTAATGGCTTTCTTCTTGGGCCACGCCAAAATGTAATGGCTTTCTTCTTGGGCCACGCCAAAATGTTATGGCTTTCTTCTTGGGCCACGCCAAAATGTTATGGCTTTCTTCTTGGGCCACGCCAAAATGTTATGCCTTTCTTTTCGTGACATGCAAAAACGTAATAGTTTCCTTCTTGGGTCACGCCAAAATATGCCGGTTTCCTATTTGGGCCACACAAAAAATAATGGCTTCTATCTTAGGCCATATGTCATGTCATGCATCGACAAAGTTTTGTTGACACCCGGATCCTGTTTTTTTGTTTTGTTTTGTTTTGTTTTTTGCGTAATGTTGATCCAGGCATCCTGGCTTTGTCCTTCAATCTGTATCGACATTCAGGATCGGAAAAAGGTCTTCATTGTACGCAAAGCAATAAACGCGCACCTTATGTCCGTACAAAAGCGTCCCTATCCGGATGACAGTTTCATTGTTTAGATGAGTCACTATCCAGGAACAGAGCCACACACACACACACACACACACACACACACACACACACACACACACACACACAGTGTCCTCATGCCAACAGTAAGTCCGTTGTGGTTTGCTAACCCACACGTCAGTGTAATTACTATGACCTGACTGAGGTCTAGGATGCGAAAGTGCGCAAAGTGCACGTCTACCAGTGGACGGTTTGTTTAAGCTATGGTGTACCGTGGGGGTCAAAAGAACATGTCAGAAAACACAAGCTACACAACAGAAAACGAAACTTCTGTTGCCCTTCGCGACAACGTTGATCATGTGTGCATCACTGCTGACAGACGACAATGTTGATCATGTGTGCATCACTGCTGACAGACGACAATGTTGATCATGTGTGCATCACTGCTGACAGACGACAATGTTGATCATGTGTGCATCACTGCTGACAGATGACAATGTTGATCATGTGTGCATCACTGCTGACAGACGACAATGTTGATCATGTGTGCATCACTGCTGACAGATGACAATGTTGATCATGTGTGCATCACTGCTGACAGATGACAATGTTGATCATGTGTGCATCACTGCTGACAGACGACAATGTTGATCATGTGTGCATCACTGCTGACAGATGACAATGTTGATCATGTGTGCATCACTGCTGACAGACGACAATGTTGATCATGTGTGCATCACTGCTGACAGACGACAATGTTGATCATGTGTGCATCACTGCTGACAGATGACAACGTTGATCATGTGTGCATCACTGCTGACAGACGACAACGTTGATCATGTGTGCATCACTGCTGACAGAT
>CM065746.1:43113586-43121086 GCA_033310375.1 Conus canariensis
AAGAACCGTTGTTAACAGGTTCTTGTTAACAGTGCAAAGTGTGGATTGCTCAGACCTATGCTTGTTCACGTTTTGTATTTGTTCTTGTTGTTTTTATGTTTTATTTGTTCTTGTTGTTTTTATGTTGTATTTGTTCTTGTTGTTTTTATGTTGTATTTGTTCTTGTTGTATCTGTTCTTGTTGTTTTTGTTTATGTTGTATTTGTTCTTGTTGCTTTTGTTCATGTTGCATTTGTTCTTGTTGTTTTTGTTCATGTTGTTTTTGTTCTCGTTGTTTGAACCCCCGCTGACCGCGAGGGTCATATCAGGGCTGTTATATCGTCGGACTAATTCATGCATAGGGGAGGGGGAGGAAGGGGGAGAAGAGGGGAGGGGGAGGATCAGGAAAAAGAAGAAAAAAAAACGGTGCACATATACACACACACGCGCGCGCGCATACTCATAGATAGATAGATAGATAGATAATAAAAATATATGGATAGATAGATGAATAGATACATATATACATACATATGTGTGCATGTACACACACACACACATATATATATATATATATGTGTGTGTGTGTGTGTGTGTGTGTGTGTGTGTGTGTGTGTGTGTGTGTGTGTGTGTGTGTGTGCACAGAGACAGAGAGAGAGAGAGACAGACAGACAGACAGACAGACAGACAGACAGAGACAGAGAGAGAAAGAGAACATCCTAGGCAGGCAGGTCTTGCCCGGTGCCTAGTTAAACACTGACGGGCAGGCAGGTCTTGCCCGGTGCCTAGTTAAACACTGACGGGCAGGCAGGTTTTGCCCGGTGTCTAGTTAAACACTGACGGGCAGGCAGGTCTTGCCCGGTGCCTAGTTAAACACTGACGGGCAGGCAGGTCTTGCCCGGTGTCTAGTTAAACACTGACAGGCAGGCAGGTCTTGCCCGGTGTCTAGTTAAACACTGACGGGCAGGCAGGTCTTGCCCGGTGCCTAGTTAAACACTGACGGGCAGGCAGGTCTTGCCCGGTGCCTAGTTAAACACTGACGGGCAGGCAGGTCTTGCCAGGTGCCTAGTTAAACACTGACGGGCAGGCAGGTCTTGCCCGGTGCCTAGTTAAACACTGACGGGCAGGCAGGTCTTGCCAGGTGCCTAGTTATAAACACTGACGGGCAGGCAGGTCTTGCCCGGTGCCTAGTTATAAACACTGACGGGCAGGCAGGTCTTGCCAGGTGCCTAGTTATAAACACTGACGGGCAGGCAGGTTTTGCCCGGTGCCTAGTTATAAACACTGACGGGCAGGCAGGTCTTGCCCGGTGCCTAGTTATAAACACTGACGGGCAGGCAGGTTTTGCCGGTGCCTAGTTAAATACTGACGGGCAGGCAGGTCTTGCCCGGTGTCTAGTTAAACACTGACGGGCTGGCAGGTCTTGCCCGGTGCCTAGTTAAACACTGACGGGCAGGCAGGTTTTGCCGGTGCCTAGTTAAACACTGACGGGCAGGCAGGTCTTGCCCGGTGTCTAGTTAAACACTGACGGGCAGGCAGGTCTTGCCCGGTGCCTAGTTAAACACTGACGGGCAGGCAGGTCTTGCCCGGTGCCGAGTTAAACACTGACGGGTAGGCAGGTCTTGCCCGGTGCCTAGTTAAACACTGACGGGCAGGCGGGTCTTGCCCGGTGCCTAGTTAAACACTGACAGGCAGGCAGGTCTTGCCCGGTGCCTAGTTAAACACTGACGGGCAGGCAGGTTTTGCCCGGTGCCTAGTTAAACACTGACGGGGAGGCAGGTCTTGCCCGGTGCCTAGTTAAACACTGACGGGCAGGCAGGTCTTGCCAGGTGTCTAGTTAAACACTGACGGGCAGGCAGGTCTTGCCCGGTGTCTAGTTAAACACTGACGGGCAGGCAGGTCTTGCCAGGTGCCTAGTTAAACACTGACGGGCAGGCAGGTCTTGCCCGGTGTCTAGTTAAACACTGACGGGCAGGCAGGTCTTGCCCGGTGCCTAGTTAAACACTGACGGGCAGTCAGGTCTTGCCCGGTGCCTAGTTAAACACTGACGGGCAGGCAGGTCTTGCCAGGTGCCTAGTTAAACACTGACGGGCAGGCAGGTCTTGCCAGGTGCCTAGTTAAACACTGACGGGCAGGCAGGTCTTGCCAGGTGCCTAGTTAAACACTGACGGGCAGGCAGGTTTTGCCCGGTGTCTAGTTAAACACTGACGGGCAGGCAGGTTTTACCCGGTGTCTAGTTAAACACTGACGGGCAGGCAGGTTTTTCCAGCTACTTTTGCCCTGGAGTATTGACAACTGTTGAGAAGCAGCAACTAAGTTCGCTCCCAGCAAACCACACACACACACACACACACACACACACACACACACACACACACACACACACACACGAGAGAGAGAGAGAGAGAGAGAGAGAGAGAGAGAGAGAGAGAGACAGACAGAGAGAGACAGAGAGAGACAGAGACAGAGACAGACAGACAGACAGACAGGCGGGCGGACGGATGGAAAGACAGACAGACAGATAGACAGACAGAGCGAATACAAATATGAACACACATGAAGGAAGTAAAAAAGCTTAAAGCTTGCTTTCGTCTCGCCTTCACCATAAAATCAATCAATCAATCAGTCAATCAATCAATCAGTCAATCAATCAGTCAATCAATCAGTCAATCAATCAGTAAAAGTGAAGAGAAACACAAACGTGGAACACGCAGATTAAACAAACTATAATCAGGGGCAAAGACAAACATGTGAAGAGAAGGGAAAGTTGTATCTTTGTCACTGGTCAAATCAACAGACATGCATGGGGCCGGAGTAGCTCAGTTGATTGAGAGCCAGACGCGTGATCCTCGCTATTTTGGGATTGCAGGTTCGAACCTCCACCGGTGAGGGTTCACTTAATACGGCATCCAGTTGGGCGACTTCCAGTCTAGCGGGTCCAGTGGATCGAAACCCACTTCATCGCCAAGACTGGAGAGGTGACGTTGAGGGGGTGACAGCCCTGGTATGACGCTTTGCGTTCACCGACATGATTGGAGAGTTGACACAGCTGATGGTGTCACACTGTCATGTCAAACTCTAACACACAGCTGATGGTGTCACACTGTCATGTCAAACTCTAACACACAGCTGATAGTGTCACACTGTCGTGTCAAACTCTAACACACAGCTGATAGTGTCACACTGTCATGTCAAACTCTAACACACTGCTGATGGTGTCACACTGTCGTGTCAAACTCTAACACACAGCTGATGGTGTCACACTGTCAAACTCTAACACACAGCTGATGGTGTCACACTGTCGTGTCAAACTCTAACACACAGCTGATGGTGTCACACTGTCGTGTCAAACTCTAACACACTGCTGATGGTGTCACACTGTCAAACTCTAACACACAGCTGATAGTGTCACACTGTCGTGTCAAACTCTAACACACAGCTGATAGTGTCACACTGTCATGTC
Source organism: Conus canariensis (assembly GCA_033310375.1). Classification (NCBI taxonomy): domain Eukaryota; kingdom Metazoa; phylum Mollusca; class Gastropoda; order Neogastropoda; family Conidae; genus Conus; species Conus canariensis. Next base: position 43,117,028 of record CM065746.1, read on the forward strand.
AAACTCTAACACGCAGCTGATAGTGTCACACTGTCGTGTCAAACTCTAACACACAGCTGATAATGTCACACTGTCACGTCAAACTCTAAGCACACAGCTGATAGTGTCACACTGTCAAACTCTAACACACAGCTGATAGTGTCACACTGTCGTGTCAAACTCTAACACACTGCTGATGGTGTCACACTGTCATGTCAAACTCTAAGCACACAGCTGATGGTGTCACACTGTCATGTCAAACTCTAAGCACACAGCTGATGGTGTCACACTGTCATGTCAAACTCTAACACACTGCTGATGGTGTCATACTGTCATGTCAAACTCTAAGCACACAGCTGATGGTGTCACGCTGTCATGTCAAACTCTAAGCACACAGCTGATGGTGTCACACTGACATGTCAAACTCTAAGCTCACAGCTGATGGTGTCACACTGTCATGGCAAACTCTAAGCACACAGCTGATAGTGTCACACTGTCAAACTCTAAGCACACACTGTCGTGTCAAACTCTAAGCTCACAGCTGATAGTGTCACACTGCCAAACTCTAAGCACACAGCTGATGGTGTCACACTGTCGTGTCAAACTCTAAGCACATAGCTGATAGTGTCACACTGTCATGTCAAACTCTAAGCACACAGCTGATAGTGTCACACTGTCGCGTCAAACTCTAAGCACACAGCTGATAGTGTCACACTTTCATGTCAAACTCTAAGCACACAGCTGATAGTGTCACACCGTCATGTCAAACTCTGAGCACATAGCTGATAGTGTCACACTGCCAAACTCTAAGCACACAGCTGATAGTGTCACACTGTCGCGTCAAACTCTAAGCACACAGCTGATATGTCACACCGTCATGTCAAACTCTGAGCACATAGCTGATAGTGTCACACTGCCAAACTCTAAGCACACAGCTGATAGTGTCACACTGTCGCGTCAAACTCTAAGCACACAGCTGATATGTCACACTGTCATGTCAAACTCTAAGCACACAGCTGATGGTGTCACACTGCCAAACTCTAAGCACACAGCTGATAGTGTCACACTGTCATGTTAAACTCTAAGCACACAGCTGATGGTGTCACAATGTCATGTCAAACTCTAGGCACACAGCTGATGGTGTCACACTGTCATGTCAAACTCTAAGCACACAGCTGATAGTGTTACACTGTCACGTCAAACTCTAAGCACACAGCTGATAGTGTCACACTGTCATGTCAAACTCTAAGCACACACACGGTGGATCACGCACGGGCAAAGGCTACGTGCAGGTAGCAGGCCGCCCTCGCGGGACAATGACACGAAGACACTGGCATACGTGGGCCTCTGAGAGGGCTCAGGGCGCACCAATCAACTGAACAATCCTCTTGCAGAAAATGCTTAGTGACTGCACAAGCCAACGGGACTCGGACACAGGTGGAAAGAGGGGAAACGAGGTAAGATATTAACGCTGTCTCCTCGATATGTGAAGGTGAGGTGGTTATGGGGTGCATGTGAACCGCTGATTAAGAATGTCATATGTTTATAAACCCCCCTTCAGTGTGTGGTTTTGGCCCTAATCTGAATAAAGATTCGCATTTGTATTCTCTCTTCTCTCTCTCTCTCTCTCTCTCTCTCTCTCTCTCTCTCTCTCTCTCTCTCTCCCGATGAAAAATGGACTGTGTCGCTTTCATGCCTGTGTAGAGAATGCCATAGATCATTCTGTACCCGGGAATAGTTTGGTCCAGTGGCTGATTTCGGTTCGTTACACCCGCAACTTAATTTCTATATGTTCACATTTGAAAACGGTACCTTACCTACTTCACCAGCTGTGGCTGGTTTTTGAGCGAACTGTCTCAACGAATTCTGATGCTGCATGATTAAGAAGAAAGTCTGCTTCTGAATGCATACCCAGTTTCCGGCAAAAACTTGAAGGCTGCGTACACAGAACAAAGCTAGCCTATCGGTGAACTGAGATTATGTAAACCGTGATGTGGTGAACAGGCATTGTGCCCTTGGGGGTGGACCGGCATTGTGCCCATGGGGATGAACCGGCATTGTGCCCTTGGGGGTGAACCGGCATTGTGCCCTTGGGGATGAACCGGCATTGTGCCATTGGGGGTGAACAGGCATTGTGCCCTTGGGCGTGAACAGGCATTGTGCCATTGGGGGTGAACAGGCATTGTGCCATTGGGGGTGAACCAGCATTGTGTCATTGGGGGTGAACAGGCATTGTGCCATTGGGGGTGAACCAGCATTGTGTCATTGGGGGTGAACAGGCATTGTGCCATTGGGGATGAACCGGCATTGTGCCATTGGGGGTGAACCGGCATTGTGCCCTTGGGGGTGAACAGGCATTGTGCCCTTGGGGATGAACCAGCATTGTGCCCTTGGGGGTGAACAGGCATTGTGCCCTTGGGGTGAACCGGCATTGTGCCCTTGGGGGTGAACAGGCATTGTGCCCTTGGGGGTGAACAGGCATTGTGCCCTTGGGGATGAACCGGCATTGTGCCAATGGGGGTGAAACCGGTAGTGTGCCATTGGGGGTGAAGCGGCATTGTGCCTTTGGGGGTGAACCGGCATTGTGCCCTTGGGGGTGAACAGGCATTGTGCCACTGGGGGTGAACGGCATTGTGCCCTTAGGGGTGAACCGGCATTGTGCCTTTGGGGGTGAACCGGCATTGTGCCATTGGGGGTGAACCGTGTACCATTGGGGGTGAACCAGCATTGTGCCATTGGGGGTGAACCGGCATTGTGCCACTGGGGGTGAACAGGCATTGTGCCATTGGGGTGAACCGGCATTGTGCAACTGGGGTGAACAGGCATTCTGCCATTGGGGGTGAACCGGCATTATGCCACTGGGGGTGAACGGGCATTGTGCCACTGGGGGTGAACAGGCATTGTGCCATTGGGGGTGAACCGGCATTGTGCCATTGGGGGTGAACCGGCATTGTGCACTTGGGGGTGAACCGGCATTGTGCCACTGGGGGTGAACCGCATTGTGCCATTGGGGGTGAACTGGCATTGTGCACTTGGGGGTGAACCGGCATTGTGCCACTGGGGATGAACCGGCATTGTACACTTGGGGGTGAACCGGCATTGTGCCATTGGGGGTGAACAGGCATTGTGCCATTGGGGTGAACCGTGTGCCATTGGGGTGAACCGGCATTGTGCCATTGGGGGTGAACAGGCATTGTGCCCTTGGGGGTGAACGGCATTGTGCCCTTGGGTTGAACTGGCATTTTCCTTGGGGGTGAACCGGCACTGTACCCTTGGGGTGAACCGGCATTGTGCCCTTGGGGTGAACCGGCATCGTGCCCTTGGGGGTAAACAGGCATTGTGCCCTTGGGGGTGAACCGGCATTGTGCCATTGGGGGTGAACCAGCATTGTGCCCTTGGGGGTGAACCGGTATTGTGCCCTTGGGAGTGAACCGGCATTGTGCCCTTGGGGGGTGAACCAGCATTGTGCCCTTGGGGTGTGAACAGGCATTCTGCCCTTGGGGGTGAATCGGCATTGTGCCCTTGGGGGTGAACCGGCATTGTGCCATTGGGGGTGAACCGTGTGCCATTGGGGGTGAACCGGCATTGTGCCATTGGGGGTGAACAGGCATTGTGCCATTGGGGGTGAACCGGCATTGTGCCCTTGGGGATGAACAGGCATTGTGCCATTGGGGGTGAACCGGCATTGTGCCCTTGGGGATGAAGCGGCATTGTGCCCTTGGGGGTGAACCGGCATTGTGCACTTGGGGGTGAACCGGCATTGTGCCATTGGGGGTGAACCGGCATTGTGCCATTGGGGGTGAACAGGCATTGTGCCCTTGAGGGTGAACCGGCATTGTGCCATTGGGGGTGAACAGGCATTGTGCCCTTGGGGGTGAACCGACATTGCGCCCTTGGGGGTGAACCGGCATTGCGCCCTTGGGGGTGAACCGGCATTGTGCCATTGGGGGTGAACCGGCGTTGTGCCATTGGGGGTGAACAGGCGTTGTGCCCTTGGGGGTAAACAGGCATTGTGCCCTTGGGGGTGAACCGGCATTGTGCCATTGGGAATGAACCGGCATTGTGCCATTTGGGGTGAAC
>CM065746.1:43126086-43128519 GCA_033310375.1 Conus canariensis
TTTTTATATTAAATGATCTGACCCTCCACAAGCTAATTTTTTAGACCCTCCCACAAGCTAATTTTTTAAACTGTAAGTTGGGGAATCGTATAATTTCATAATCGCAATATGCAGCTTTACCTGCTGGAAGAGCTCTTAAAACAGTTGAGGGCCTTCCATCATATAAGTTTTCATCAGTGCTCAGCTCATCCAAATGTACATAGAGTAATGGATATAAGGCAAGATCGAGCGGATTTTCTCCCATATAAGTAGACTCTTTTTGTCTAGTTAAAAATGTATCATGTGTAAAGCCTAACATTGTAACTAGCTCTGCATCAAACACGTAAATTGCTTTTTCTTCTTCAGGTTCGAATGTCAACATTATTTTCAAATTTGCATTGTTAAGTTTGAGAGTAATGCCGAAGTTACTCATTGCTTCTTTTAGCGAGCAAAACCCGTAATAACCATCAGGTATGGTTAACTGGCTAACTAAGTTTCCTCTATTATCAAATTTTTTAATCTTATTATTTTCCTTGGATTCAGTTATATTAAACCATACGACTTTGTAAAAAATTTCATGGAGTGCGACCCTTTGGGTTCCGCAGTTATTATCAATAGCATATTCTAAAAACGAAGGACTGTCTTGAGTTGTTATTGTTACAAACATTTTTAAAACAATTTAAAAATGAGTGCATTCAAATATACTAATGCAAAATATTCTGTTGGGCCGCACTACAATCTTAAAAATATAACAACTGACACCCTTGACATTTCTGTGACTCAGTCTGACGCCTTTCAAGTAAAGGTTAGTACTCCATTAAACAGATATCTTAACCCCCCTATTAAAAAAGACTACATCCCGAAAGTGTGGTTCAGTCATCCGATGCAGTTTTATCAGAACCAGTTAAACTTTGCTGTGTTTTGCGCATCAACTGGGTGTGGAGTGTCGTATGCTGATCATTTAAATCATCCTGATCCTTTGGTGAGGTCAGTGTATAGATTTCATTTTTATTACACCTTCAGACGTATTTTATCTGAACTGCAAGCACCATTACCAAATGACAAAACGTTTAATCCATTCAGCAACAGAATAGATTACAAGGCTTTTGAAAGGATCTGTAACGAATTTGATATTGACCCAAAGACAGACTTTAGACAAAAGTTGGATCTTAATCATGGTTTAGGCACCCTTTATTTTTGGGGCGTGCACAGAAAGTATAACTATGATTGGAATCCTCCTTACACATCTTTCTCTTCAGGCACAACTGTTCACCTCGGGTCCATAGAGCAAGAGCATAAAACAGCATGGACAACATTTATTTTGGATACTTCTAAGGGCCTAACTAGAGCGGGAATAGAACGAATAAACGACTCTATTCGTACTTATGTTTGGTGTTTGCTAGGTTCGCAAGCACAGGCAAGATCTAACATAACTGATCCTTCTACTGGCTTTGATGCCCAAAAACAGTATTTAGCAAATTTAGAGGACGCCATTAATTCTGCAATTGATTTGCCTTCAAGTATTAAAAGGTACCAAAATGTTTTACAATTTGCAAGATCGAAAGTAGACTTTGCTGTCGGCACTGGTTTATACATGTTACCTTCTGACCTCAGGCTCCAGGTAGGAACAATAATAAACTACAACAATGAAATCCTTGTTGCAGGAAATGAACAGAAGGTTGGACAAAACGACATAAATTCTGAGCCAGTAATATTACAAACAATAAAAAAACAAGATGGCCCCCCAAGATTAAGTCATCCAATCCCCAAGGCCCAAAGCCCAAAGGCCATTGAAGACGCGGACTTTGTTCGTGATGACCATGAATATGAAAAGACGGCACTTGTTATCGGATTAACTGCCCTAGGATTACTTGGTCTTTATCTTACTAAAGAGTAACCCAACTATTAAGACAACTAATGCCCATAAGTGCTCAGCCATAAAGCCAACTACTTTACTTGCGGCAGACAAAAGCCAGCTAACGATCCCTCCTATTATACTAGGCAAAGAATCTATTGCTTTACTAGCTAATTTTTTTAGTAAGTTTGCAAGGTGATCGAGTTGTTTTTTTACCCATGATTTATCTGACGACGGAGTTGGCGGGCCTGGTGGCACTGCTCCCCCACCACCACCGCCTGTAATAGCCAACACCAGTGTACTTATTGCAAATCCTAAGGCTGTTATAACACTTGCTAATGTGACACCTTGCTCTCTAAACAGTGTTCTTATTCGTTCTGCTAACGTTGTGTCTTCATATAAAATTCTTTGGATAGTTTCTCTTATTCTGCTCACTTGAGTTCGTAATTGTTCTCGGTTAGTAGACAGCACTTCTAGTCTTGCTGATCTCTCTTGTTCAAGATCTTTTAGTCTTTGTGTTATTCTTTCTTTAACACCAGGTCCTAAGTTGTGGTCATCAGCCTCAACTAGTTTTTCTTTTTCTCTTTTTATATGCTCAT
>CM065746.1:43128619-43136119 GCA_033310375.1 Conus canariensis
TAAAGTGTTTACTATTAGAGAACTATAAAATAGGCATTCTGGGTAAGCCGGCGGAGCAACAGCGAAACCGGCTTCAGCCGGTTGGAGCTGGCGGAGGTGGGTGAGCCAGAATGCCTATTTTATAGTTCTCTGTCTCGCCTTTTCTTTGCCGTTGTGTTAAGATAGCCTTGTGTTTGCTTCTTTACTTTTGTTGTGGCTTGCGCGCTGAACCCTTACCCTTGCCGGTGAGGCTTCGGTTTGGCGTGTTTTATTGATTTTTATTAACCACACGCTTCTCGCGTTCGTGCCTTGTTCTCCGCACTTGCGACTTTGCTTTCCGTGCATCTCGCAGTTCGGAATTTCGGAACTACATTGCCGGTTCCACATCTCCTCGCTGTAATTAGCCTTTACAGCCCTTTGTCTGCGAGTCCCATTTCGCTTCTCCTTCCATTCGGATACCTTATTCGACGACCTTCCTCGTCGTTTCACTCAGTTTCCATTCCTTTTGCCGGTCTTTCAGCCATTTTGTTTCGACCGGCCAATACCGGCGGCACATACGATCGAGCTTCTTTGATCGAACAGCGCGATTTCAGTGCATTTATCGCACTACCAGTGCCCCTCCCGAGGTTGTTCGAGCTCTTTCTATCCCTCGATCCACCTCTTTGTCTCCCCTTTGCGATCGTGCGTTCCATGTTTGTCTCGCCACCAGTGCCCAACATGGTGAAGGACACTAACGGGTCGAGCCGCTCCTTCGTTCAGGAGTCGCTCTCTGCCCCGGAGGACCCAAGTGTTGATTCCTGGGGACAAACCGCTCACACCTATGAGCGTACGGTCGGTGTGGAGGAGGGTTCCGCGCAGGGGACGCGCGACCATCGTTACGATTCCTCCTCTACCCGATCGGCGGACACACGATCGTTGCGATCGAAGTCGAACAGGCAATCGGCCGAGTCGAACTGGCAATCGGCCGTCATTGCCGACTGTTTTTCTTTCGATACTGCCTCTAAATCTAAATCCAAAGGCAAGGCCCCATGAAAGGACATGCCTGTTCAAAATCTTCCGTTCTTCGGCCAAATTGCCTGTTCACCTTCGATCGCACAAGGAGACTCTCGCCTATCATGCTGCGTCCGGCGATCATCGGCCCCTGGGGACCCTTGCCGAGACCCGGACCGGCACGGGTGACGACTCGCGGCCGGAATCACCGCCCGTCACCCGATCAGATGAGACTCGTGACGCTAGCTACCCCCCCCCCACTAACGTCACGCAGTCGAATCACGCTCTCCCCAACCGTGTCCGGGTTCAGCCACGACTCGGACACGAGGAGCGTCATCACTCCGGTGGAGGGGTTGTGGGCAGTCTTTGGTGGGACCCCCCCACTGACCACAACCCCAGGTCAGGGACGCAGGCATCGACCAGGTCGGATCTGCGCCCTCACCCCCGACGGTCGGACCACCCCGATCGACCGTTGAACTCTCCCCTAGGGGTACAGGACGTTGGGGAGCGGACTTCTTTCGCTTCCCTGTTGGGCAATGTCTGCAGTCCTGTTCCTCTGGGGGGAGGATCGACCAGTGGGACCAGGGGTAACCCTTCGTCCTTTGAGGTGGACTCGTCGCCGCAGCCATCCCAGTCCGCTTCCACACGGCCAGGAGGCTCGGCTACCGTACCACCCACCGGCCACCCTGCCATGCAGGGGGCCGGCACGGACCGCACCCGGGAGATGCAGGAGGCAGTGCTCTCCCTGGGGCGGGTGCGAGACAGCTCGCCTTCTCGCTATCCTCCCCTTGGTGCCCAAGGTTACCCGGGTCCCCGAGGAGACTCTGCCCCAGGGCCGCCACAGCCCGTCGTACTCCCCAGGGACCAGTGGCTCTATTCCCCCGAGAGGAATCAGTGGCTTAGGGCTGACACCCATTCCAACTCCACCTCCGGTCGCATGTGGCATCCGGCCTCCCAGAGCTGGATCGACCTGGGCCCCCCTTCCTCTCGGGCGCTGTCCGATCGGCGATCCCCTAGTCTGCCCGCTGAGTATGGAGCCACCAGGGACCTGTCCTCGTTTTTCCCCACTACCCAACGAGGGCGGGACTCCCACGCACCCCTGCCCTGGCCCTCCGAAGGTGGATCTGAACATCCCCTTCAGGAATACTCTGACCCACAACTCGAGGACGGGGTCAAGGACTCCCTCCCCCAGTCTGGTGACCTTTCCATCTTGGAGAGCTGGCGCCCAGATCTTCTTGTTAGGGAATCCCCTCCCTCTGACAACATTTTCTCCTTTAGCCGTTTCACTGGTTCCCCCCCCTGCTCAGCGATCACGGCCAAGGATAGTCGCCCCCCAGACCCTCACTCCCTTGTGGGACAGATCGGCATCTTTCGCCAGGGGTGCACATGCCGTCCCTCCACCGGGGATTGACTTCTCGTCAGCCCCTAACGCGGCCCCGGTAGGAGTTTTCCTCAAGGACCCGCGTCATGGCCCCCATGTCCTTTCCCTCTTCTCTGCCAATCCGGCCACCAGGGTTATTGCCATTTCCCCTGCTGACCTCAGGCTCACGCCCAACCTCGCCCCTCCCACTTCCACCCCTGTTTCTATCAAGAACTTGATGGAATGGGACAGAATTGCCAGGACTGGCATTCTTCACACCACCGCGGGACATGCCTTCATTGACATGTTCCTGCAGCGAGTGGAGGAGCTCTGGGCAAAGGAGGGCGGCACTGCCTCTGTGTCTTCGGACCCTGACGACACTGAGACAGACCCTAGCCTGTTTGGCGACCCCCTGATGCGCTTTCTTGTCAACAAGATATCGCATCACCTTGGGGCTGCGGCAGACAGCGCAGCCAGGAGTCACTTTAACTGCCTGTTGGCAGTGAGAGATGCTGTGTTATCACAGGCCAATCTCTCCCCAGCACTCAAGGCGGCCTTACGGTGCATCCCGGGTCAGGAGCAGTCGCTTTTCGGCGACTATTCTACTGCTGCCATCACCCATGCAGTCGAGGAACGCAATCAGGCTGCGTCTTTTGCGGTCAAGCCCCCTCGCCAACATCGCCCTTCTGGACCCTTCTCCCGTCCGGCCCTGCCCTCCGCCAGACCCCAGCCCTACCCCGATCAGGCCCCCCCTCGCACCTCAAGGCCCACCAGATGCCCTACTTCCGCCGTGCCTAGGTCGAAACCGAAAACCCCCCAACAGAATTTTCGGTTCGGCCAACAGGCCCGGCCTCGGAGGTGACTAGCAGACTCACCTTCGGAAGAGCGAGAACTGGCAGACTTCTCGCCCCTCCCCGGCCCCTCGGCCCCTCTGGCAGGCAGTCTGTCCCGACATGCCCACCAGTAGCGGCGTATGGGACTCAACCCCTGGATAGTGTCAGTGTTACAGGAGGGGTTCCGTCTGCCCTAGGCACACGAACGCCCCCCCCCCCCCCCTGCTGTCCTCTCCTCCTCCTTCCCCCAGTGATCCCCCTCCCGCCCGGGTGGAGGCCCTTCACCTGGAAGTCAAAGAACTTCTCCGGAAGGGCGCCATCACCGAGATACCCCACCCCAACCCCGGGTTTACTCTCACCTGTTCGTGGTTCCCAAGTCCTCGGGAGGCTGGAGGCCCATCCTCGACCTTTCCCCACTCAACAAGTTCCTCAGACCAACCAAATTCAACATGGAGACCCCGGCCCAGATCAGAGACTCCATCCACCATCTGGACTGGGCCACTTCTATAGATCTGAAGGACGCTTACTTTCAGATCCTCATTCCAACCCCGCCAAATGCGAGCTCTCGCCCAGTCAGAGATTCTCCTTCCTGGGCATGAGTTTCGACACCACCTCCATGCTAGTCTCCCCGACCCCCGAGAGGTCCACCCGCCTGATGGACCTCATCTCCCACCTTCGCCTCTCTCCCCGCACGTCGACAAGGACACTTTCCTCCCTTCTGGGGATGATGGAGTCCCTGTCGCCTCTCATTCGCCTAGGCAGGGTTCCCAAGCGACAGCTTCAAAGGGAGTTCCGCCGTCGTTGGTCGCAGACCACTGACCGCTGGGACCAGACCATTCCCCTCGGGCCTTGGTTCCTTTGGGCCACGGAGGAGTGGCTCAGCCCCTCCACCCTGAGCCCCGGAGTTCCCATCTCCCTCCCATCCCAGGCCCTAGAACTTTACACAGACACCTCCAACTCGGGCTGGGGGGCCCACTTGGAGAGCAGTCATGCCTCGGGGGTGTGGGACCCATTGACTGCCCGTCTCCACATCAATATCCTGGAACTGGAGGCAGTCAGGCTAGCCCTCCTCCACTTCCAGACCCTGGTCTCGCACCGATTTGTTCTCCTTCTCACGGACAATACCTCGGTAGCCTGTTACATCAACAAAGGGAGGGGGGGGCACGCTCCATCAGCCTCTCCCTCCGGACAGAGGTCCTCCTCCGCTGGTGTCACACGCAAGGAATCACCCTTCGCACGAGGCACATAGCGGGGACACACAACATCCTGGCAGACTCTCTCAGCCGCTCCAGGTCCATCCTCCACATGGAATGGACCCTCAGCAGGCATACACTAACCTCGGTGTGGACACATTGGTTCAGACCCATGATCGACCTGTTCGCCACCCGATTCAATCATCGTCTGCCAGTGTATGTGTCTCCCGTCCCAGATCCTCAGGCGTACGCCATCGACGCCCTCTCCTCCCCTGGTCCGGCCTCATAGCTTACGCCTTTCCCCCCTTCCCGATCCTCCACAAGGTGATCAGGAAGGCGAGACTCGAGGGACCCAGGCTCATCCTCATAGCCCCATGGTGGCCCACTCAGTCCTGGTTTCCGGACCTCAAGTCCCTCACTCACGTACCCCCTCTCCAGTTGAACGCCCGGTGGGACATGCTCAGGCAACCCCGCTCGGGTCGCCCCCACTCCAATCCCCAGGCGCTTCGCCACCACGCCTGGCTTCTGTGCCAGCCCGATTGCGAGCATCTAACCCCACCTCCCAAGCGGACAGGTCCCAGTCCGTCCTCAACATCCTCTCCAACGCCGGGGCCTCTCAGGACCTCCGAGACCTAGCCATGGCCTCTCGCAGAGCTAGCACTGAGTCGCTTTACGATTACAGATGGAGGAAATGGGTCTCATGGTGCAAAGAAAACTCTGTTCCACACAATCGCCCCTCCTATATCCAGATAGGAAATTTTCTGTCTCACCTTAAGCTCTCACCCAGCTCCATACGGGGCTACAGGTCGGCCATCTGCACGACCATCCGCCAACTGGGCGGACCTTCCTTTGAGAATGACTTCCTTCGCAGAGAGATCTCTAGAGGGGTGGCCCTTCGTGAAGCCCAATCCCCAAGGCGTGTTCCCCTTTGGGACCTCTTCACTGCACTTGACGTTCTCAGGAAACCACCTTTCGAGCCCATCTCCTCCCTTCCCTTTCATCTTCTCTCTATGAAGACCACCTTTCTCCTCGCCCTGGCTTCGGCCAGGAGGCGAAGCGAGATCCACGCTCTCAGCGGGGACCCCAGAGACATTGCCTTCCACAGGGACGGCTCTGTCTCCCTTAAGTTCCTTCCCAAATTCCTAGCTAAGAACCAGGAACCCGGTAGTCCCTCCCCCTACCTCGTCATCCGCTCATTAGCGGATATCCTAGGCAGAGAGAGCTGTGGTCACATGGTTCTGTGCCCTTCCAGGTGCCTAAGACACTACTGGGAACGTTCGCGCCCCAGGCGCGCTTCTCAGAGACGTCTCCTTATTTCCATCAACCCCAATAATAAGAAAGACATCTCAGCTGGCACTATCTCTAGGGGGCTGTCCAAGACGGTCAAATCGGCCTATGCCCAGGCGTCCAAGGCCCTCCCCATCTTGTCCCCCCGAGCCCATGAGGTCAGAGCACTGGCCGCTTCTGCAGCTTTCCAGCACTCTGTCCCCCTGCGCCAACTCCTGGAGGCAGCCTACTGGCGTTCGGAGAATCCCTTAATAAACTTTTATTTAAGGGACATCCGCATGACCAGGGCTGACGGTTCTAAAGGGATATCCTTTGTGGCGGCTAATGCAGCCATATTGGTTAACCCCAAGAACCACTAGGGCACTCGCCCTCCTCCTTTTGCGATAAATTCTGCTATGGTCTGACATGGTACAGTATATGACGCCAAAATGGGGAGTTTGTATTATACTCCCTGTTTGGCTAGTATACTTACCATGTCAGACTCTAATGCCCGCCCTACCTTCCCCACTAGCGCCAAGGTCCTTGGGGTTACCTGGCGTACAGGCCTCGACGAATGAGGTACAGGAAGTTTACACCAGCTTCTTCCTTCCGCGGAAGTAGGGTGGGCGTCACGTGACTGTCTTATTACTGCATTAGCCACACAAAATCTTCGGCCTGGCAGAGCTGACTAACTGCCGTGGAATGCTATGGTCTGACATGGTAAGTATACTAGCCAAACAGGGAGTATAATACAAACTCCCCATTTCAGGGATCCCCGAACTTTCCGATCTCAACCATTCTCCACAGACCAGTGACCCCTCTGCAGATGGCTTATCTGGCTCTGCAGGCCCCGCGAAGTTAGTCGCCCGGGCGACCCAGACCACAGCAAATGCAGATGGACATAGGGGATGTTTAAAGCGGACTAACCCATCGGGAGACTGGAAATTAATTGTCTGCGCTGATCATTTCTCTGAGATGTTCTGAAAACTTTCAGCGTAAAGTTCCATCTGAAATGACTGTCAGCTTCGGAACTCTGACTGGCTGCGCACACAGCCGTTACAGTCTGAATACTCAAGCTGGCCCCACACACATTAGTTTTGTTTGTTTGTGTGTTTTTTTTACATAGATAGATAGACAGGTAGGTAAGTAGATATAGATAGACAGACAGACAGATACATAGACAGATAGATAGATAGATGTCCGTAGCCTGGGTCGATGTTATCTGGTCACAGTTTCAATCACTGGCTCACATTTGTCTGAGCGCAGGTGCTACGTTGTCGCCGCCCTGGTTGTTACTTTGCCACTGGTGTGTAATAATGCAAATACATTTCTAAAGCCTTTCAATATAAAACTTTCAGAACAGTAAGCAACCGGGGGGGGGGGGGGGGGGGGGGGAGTATGCGTGTGTTTGTGGATGGGGTAGTGAGGCAGAGGAAAAGGGAGGGTTAACGAGCAAGAAACAGACCCAGAGTGCTGTCCCTGTCCTGAAGAAGGTTATTTCGTCACCATTCTAACAACAGCATTGCGAAAACGAGGCTACTGGGCTAATCTGTTGAAATGGATCTGCTTTCGTGTTTTCGATGCTGGCTACGTGTTCGGGTGAAAAAGTCGTTGTATACTTCAATTCTCGAGCTGGTGGAAAACTACCGTGGGCCAGTGAAAGTTTGAATCCGCTGCAGCGGGTGAAAACCAAATCATACTTCTCCAGCCTTACCGCGGCGTGGTGAAAACCAAATCATACTTCTCCAGCCTTACCGTGGCGTGGTGAAAACCAAATCATACTTCTCCAGCCCTACCGTGGCGTGGTGAAAACCCAATCATACTTCTCCAGCCTTACCGTGGCGTGGTGAAAACCAAATCATACTTCTCCAGCCCAACC
>CM065746.1:43141119-43146119 GCA_033310375.1 Conus canariensis
GCGTTGATAGGTGCTATTTTTAGCCCTCCAGTGATGAGTCGCAAGCCAGCATTTTGAGTCTGCTGGTGTGGCTCTTGGCAGCTGTGGCCCATGCTGCTGATCCGTACTCCATCAGTGGTCGGATGTTGCCTGTGTACACCTGTCTGAGGATGCGACTGCTGGTTCCCCATTTGGTACCAGCCAGTTTCTTCATGATGGATAATCGTCTTGTGGCTCTCTTCTCCATCTCCTTGATGTGGGGATTCCATGTGATCCTCTTGTCCAGTTTGATACCCAGGTAAGTGGGAGTGTCATCTTGTGGGATCTGTTAGTTGTTGACAGTCAGACTGAATTTCTCTCGGGTGTTGGAGAGAGAGAAGCAGGTGGCCACTGTCTTCAGACTGTTGATGGTGACACACCAGTCTTTCGCCCATGTGGAGGTGTTGTTGAGGGCATCTTGCATCCTCAGCTTACCGATGCATCTTCCGTGGGAATGAAATGCAGCAACGTCCGGCCCGCCTTGAACCATCTCAGCAGCAGAGCCGTGGCGCCCCATGGCATGGCACAGAGGAAGTCAATGTAAAGGCAACTGCCAGCTAGGCTCGTAACATGTGGCCTTGTAAACGGCACCACTCGTAAAATGTGGCCGTGTAAACGGCACCACTCGTAAAATGTGGCCATGTAAACGGCACCACTCGTAAAATGTGGCCGTGTAAACGGCACCACTCGTAAAATGTGGCCTTGTAAACGGCACCACTCGTAAAATGTGGCCGTGTAAACGGCACCACGGCCCTGCTGCTGAGGTGGGTGGGGGGGGGGGGACATGGCGCATTCCATTGGCACGTGCAAGCAGTGGTAAGCTGAGGTCATGAGGTCAACACGACGGCCGGAAGGACGGCCACCAGTTTAATTAGATGGGTCAGTGAAAGTTCAGTGAAGCGTGAACAAGAGAAGAGAGCGAGCAGGGGGGAGGAGAGGACGGCGCAGGCTGTGGGGTTTGCGTGCATGTCGGTGCACACATGGATGCACGCTTGGATGATCAAAGGGGGGGACACACGGGATGGGGAGAGTGAGGTTGCTTTGCATGCATGTATGAACACAACACACACACACACACACACACACACACAATCGTTTGTGTGTGCACACACACACACACACACACACACACACACACACACACACACACACGCACACACACATCAGTGACCAAAGCCGTTGTAACCTTTGTTGCCGCCTTTCAAACAGCTATGCTTTCAGTCAGACACCCACCACATGATTACTCTGGAAGCGACCATCTTGCGTTCCACAGATAACATGATGGGGTCAGACCTGAAGTAGCCTGGTTCCAGCCATTGCCATGGAAACGCAAAGCGGTACGTGAGTCGTGCCGTGCTATACTGTGCCGCGCTGGCCCGAGCTCCATGTAAACGAGATCTTAGAAGAGACAAAGACAGAGAGAGATGGAGGAAGAAATAGAAAAGGGTTGCTTTCATATGGTTAATAGGAAAGGCGGTGTTCAAAACGATCTGAAGTCATTTGTGTGGTCCTGGCATTTTCATCCCATCCAATTCCCCACGCCCCTGCCCCCTTTTTTCTGTAGAGATCAAATCCTTCTTGGTAGAGGTAAATGTTTCTCTACAGCCTCATATTTCATTAGACAGATATGTTTTACACACCCACACAAAGAGGGAAAGACAGACAGACAGGCAGACAGACGGACGGATGAACGGATCAACAGACAGTCAGTCAGTCGGACGGACAGATGGACGGACAGATGGACGACAGACATATAGACAAGCAGACAGACAGACAGACAGAGACAGAGTGTTACAAAATAAGTCGGAAATTTTGTTTGTTTATTTATTTATTCCATTATTTGAACCCCATTAGTTTTCATTCCAAGCAAGGTCACCATCACATTGTAATTCTGAGTCAACATGTGTTGCCTATGACTACCGTCAACACAACACAGCAAAATGCTTCAGTGAGGTCAGTATGAACGGAAATGTAGACAACAGTGTCAGTTCCAGTCTGTCTTTCTGTTTGTCTGTCTGTCTGTCTTTCTGTTGGTCTGCCTGTCTGTCTGTCTGTTCGTCTGTCTGTCTGTAGTCCTGCCTTTTTCGAAAACAAACATTTGCTCTGCACCTGCCAAGATTTCTCAGAAAGGTGCGTGTGTCTTACACACACACACACACACACACACACATGCACATGCACACATGCACGCACGTACCCACGCATGCACGCATTCACTCACGCACGCACGCGCGCGCGCTCACACACACACACACACACACACACACACACACACACACACACACACACACATACACGAGGAAGTCAGATTCAAGTGGACGGGGTCACTTGTAACTCCCGTTTTCCAAAACCTCCAGTGCCTAACTAACATTCCCGCAGACTAACTACTGTATATCCAATTCTTCGCGAACATGTATCGTCTGGGTACGTGTTGGATGAGTGCGTCAGTGTGCATTGAATGTATGTGCGTGCGTGCTTGCATGCGCGCACGCACCCTTGAACGCGCGCGCGCTCGCACGTATGTGTATATGTGTGTGTGTGTGTGTGTGTGTGTGTGTGTGTGTGTGTGTGTGTGTGTGTGTGTGTCAATGCGTGTGTGTCTGTTGTGTGTTTGTGTAGTGTATATGCGTGTAAGTATGATATAAGGGAGGGGGGGGGGTGTATGTGTGTGTTGCTTACTGGTGAGAGAGAGAGACAGAGAGAGAGAGAGAGTGTGTGTGTATGAGTGTGTGTGTGTGTGTGTGTGTGTGTGTGTGTGTGTGTGTGTGTGTGTGTGTGTGTTTGAAAGCTCAACCTAAATACAGTCATGTGCTCAAAAAAGCCCTATTCGCACGCACATGCACATTGAACACACACACACACACACACACACACACACACACACACACACACACACACACACACCGCTTGCACACGCGACGGAATCATGGAATATAACGGAGCAAACCATGAATTTAGGGACCCACACCTTTTCTTCAAAGACCAATGTGAATTTCGTTCAACCATACCCTAGGCAATCAACAAAGGCCAAATTTTTCGACTAAGTTCACATGATCGTTTCTCGGAAAGTAGCTATCTTTCAACGGGGACTGACCTCCGTAGTGATTTTGAACAGAGAATCCCTGATCACTTGGCCTGAGGAAAACGGACTATCTTTCACTGTCATTACTTCTGTCTTCCTGGTGGAGTCTCAAGCCTTTTCTCAGGTAAAATGCACCGACCTGAAGCAAACACGTACAAAATGTATGCCGTTTTCATCGATAGCGTAAAGGAGCAAATCGTGGACTGTTCGGTGCGAAGTAATCACTAGCTTCAAAGGAAACACATCAACATTAACAGAGAAAAGTTTCAAATGGAGTGACTGACGGCGGCGAACGAAGCAAAATTTAGAAAGAGAGGGTGTTAGTTACCGCCAATGACATTGACAAACAAAGCACATGACAAGACACGATGCATTTCAACCTCTTGGGTCTTCTTCAGGCGAAAAAATAAATCACATTTAACATTTAAGACAGTACAAACAAAGAACGAAAATAACTCATCTGTTGTTGTCCATGTGGTGGGGAGAATAGCCGCTAGCGACTGGAGGAGGATGAAGACTGAAGTTGTTGTGGTCGGGGTATGATATCAGGGTTCGAAATACCCACCCATCCGTATCAATTTAATTTTCTGAAGGACAAGTGGACATTCTCCCTCCATTTGTCCGTCAGGCAACCCCTTTTTTCTTTTTCTTTTTTTTAAGTATCAGAGAAAAGATGTCTGAGAAGCACACTTTCACACCTTTACTGTAGCACTTTACCCTCCCTATAACACACCCTTCCCCCTCCTCCCTCCCCATATACCTATCCTATTTATTTGCGTTTTTAAAGATATGTAATAAAGAACTGGATTTACTTCGGAGCGTGTGTGTGCTGAGAGAGAGAGAGAGAGACAGAGAGAGAGAGGGGGGGGGGGGGATAAGAAATCTTAAATGAGACAGGGAACAGTAAACCTATGATGAAATACATGCACGCCCTTAAATCCAAACGAATGCTGCCTAACAGCCAAGCAGAAATGACAACACAGAGCACACAGAACAAACAGAGATATCCTTGGTCAGGAATGTGTGAACAGTGGAAACGTGACAGGTTTTTTTTTTCTTTCTTATACACTCTTAAACACAACAAATGACAATTTTCCTACTTACACCCAGGTGAACAAATAAATTGTTTTATATAGTTTTTCTCTCTGTTGAGATTCAATTATACGTGTGCACAGAACATGCTATTATTGAATCATGTCTGCTAAGTTGTCACCGCAGTACCAATAGTTACTTTTCTTCACCGTTTCTTTACTCGGGGCTTGGGGAGGGGCAGGTAGAAACAGGTCAGGGACGGGAGGGAGAGACAAGTCAGGGACGGGAGGGACAGACAAGTCAGGGACAGGAGGGGCAGACAAGTCAGGGACGGGAGGGACAGACAAGCACATTCAGTCGTATCTATTCGTCCCCAGCACAACCACAAATGACTTGGGAATTTCTAGCCCTGTATTCCACCCTTCACAATCAAATCATTCAAAGAAGAACTGACCTTTCTGATCTTCAGTGGCGAAGAAAAGCCAGAAGGTTAAATTCACAGAACCTTTTTTTTCTTTCCTGCGACGAATTTCAGGCCTCTTGCGTCTGTTCACAACACGTCACACCCACATTGCGGCAGAAGACACAGGCCACACCGAATGAAAAAATCCAAACGAACTGCGGCAAACGCTTGATGATTCGATAAACTGAATATTATAGCACTACATAACAAAGTTAAGTAAGTACGTACATAAATACGTTTATAATCACAAATAAAGGAGTAAATAAACAACCTCTAGAGCTGACCAACTAAGTGTATTCCGTTCTGGTTTATGCCGACGGCAACCCTAGGCCTACCTCAGGGCCCAACAGCGGTTGAACTTTGGCCCGACCTCTGAACTAGCGAGCTGCATAGTTTGATCCACAA
>CM065746.1:43153619-43161119 GCA_033310375.1 Conus canariensis
CATGTTTTATTTTGGCTTGGTTGTTTCCCTTTTCCCGTTTGTGCTTAAAACACACCCTTCCTCCATACCCCAAAAGGGGCAAAAGGAATAAAGATTGTATTGTATTGTATTGTATTGTATTGTATTGTATTGTATTGTGTGTGTGTGTGTTCTTTAAGTGAAAAGTAAGATGTGAACATTTTTTGGTGACTACTTCTGGAAGTCAGTGTGATCCATATGATGAAATTAGCCCCTCCTGCTTCCTTTTCCATCCGTTCTGAGAAATCAGGATCCTCTTTCGTTGCGTTTCCTGACGTGTTCCAAACCTGAAGAAACCCTAACGTATGTACACATCACAGGAAACACACCAAGCTGACCTGATTTGGTTTTGTTCCTTGTACAAAGCAGACGATGGTACAGCATCGTCATGGTATGCAACCACAACTGAACGCAAGTTTATAAAGCAGTTTATCTACAGAGAGTGTCTGTAGAGTTTATAAAGCAGTTTATCTACAGTGAGTGTCTGTAGAGTTTATAAAGCAGTTTATCTACAGAGAGTGTCTGTAGAGTTTATAAAGCAGTTAATCTACAGTGAGTGTCTGTAGAGTTTATAAAGCAGTTTATCTACAGTGAGTGTCTGTAGAGTTTATAAAGCAGTTTATCTACAGTGAGTGTCTGTAGAGTTTATAAAGCAGTTAATCTACAGTGAGTGTCTGTAGAGTTTATAAAGCAGTTAATCTACAGTGAGTGTCTGTAGAGTTTATAAAGCAGTTAATCTACAGTGAGTGTCTGTAGAGTTTATAAAGCAGTTAATCTACAGTGTCTGTAGAGTTTGCCATAAATCAGGGCGTTCGATTTTTTGTCGAACAAGCATTGATTAATCTGTTGGGAACAAATTCTTTGCAGACTCCACCGAGTGTGTGTGTGTGTGTGTGTGTGTGTGTGTGTGTGTGTGTGTGTGTGTGTGTGTGTGTGTGTGTGTGTGTGTGCGTGTGTGTGTGCGTGTGTCTGTGTCTGTAGAACTGTGTGTGTGTGTGCGTGTGTGTGTGTGTGTGTGTGTGTGTGTGTGTGTGTGCGTGCGTGTGTGTGTGTGTCTGTGTGTCTGTGTGTGTCTGTGTCTGTAGAACTCTGTGTGTGTGTGTGTGTGTGTGTGTGTGTGTGTGTGTGTGTGTGTGTGTCTGTGTCTGTGTGTGTGTGTGTGACTACACAGGAGGGACGTGAAAAAGGATGGTCAAGAAAAGGCGTTGAAAGGCGATGTGACACAATGTAGATCATTCACCTGCATGGCATCTGACAAGCTTGACGTTGAAAAAGCTGTGTGACACAGTAGGCTATGTGACACAGTAGGCTATGTGACACAGTAGGACACAGTGGGCTATATGACACAGTAGGCTGAGTGACACAGTAGGCTATGTGACACGTAGGCTATGTGACACAGTAGGCTATGTGACACAGTGTAGATCATTCACCTGCATGGCATCTGACAAGCTTGACGTCAAACATCCACTTGCAGGTCATCCAGCCTGCTAACCATGGAGTATTTTTTTCACCTCGAGTTGGCCAGTTTACCTCCCTTGCCCGACACCTCTGATACATGACATGACACATGTTTGCCTTGCAGCACTGCTGACGTTTATCTCCCTTGCCCGACACCTCTGATACATGACATGACACATGTTTGCCTTGCAGCACTGCTGACGTCCCTTGCCCGACACCTCTGATACATGACATGACACATGTTTGCCTTGCAGCACTGCTGACGTCCCTTGCCCGACACCTCTGATACATGACATGACACATGTTTGCCTTGCAGCACTGCTGACGTCCCTTGCCCGACACCTCTGATACATGACATGACGCATGTTTGCCTTACAGCACTGCTGACGTCCCTTGCCCGACACCTCTGATACATGACATGACACATGTTTGCCTTACAGCACTGCTGACGTCCCTTGCCCGACACCTCTGATACATGACATGACACATGTTTGCCTTGCAGCACTGCTGACGTCCCTTGCCCGACACCTCTGATACATGACATGACACATGTTTGCCTTGCAGCACTGCTGACGTTTACCTCCTTGCCCGACACCTCCGATACATGACATGACACATGTTTGCCTTGCAGCATGCTGACGTTTACCTCCTTGCCCGACACCTCCGATACATGACATGACACATGTTTGCCTTGCAGCACTGCTGACGTTTACCTCCTTGCCCGACACCTCCGATACATGACATGACACATGTTTGCCTTGCAGCACTGCTGACGTTTACCTCCCTTGCCCGACACCTCCGATACATGACATGACACATGTTTGCCTTGCAGCACTGCTGACGTTTACCTCCTTGCCGACACCTCTGATACCTGACATGACACATGTTTGCCTTGCAGCACTGCTGACGGTGCGTTTGATGTCAGCTGCTTCTGCTGTTGCTCCTCAGCTGTAATGACACACTTCTTTTGCAAGATGCCCAAAATCCAACAGCTCTTTGTTAAATCAGAACCTGAGAGAGAGAGAGAGAGAGAGAGAGAGAGAGCAGAAGAGAGAGAGAGAGAGAGAGAGGAGAAGAGATGCATTAAATTAACTCAGCTCAAAGAGGGACAGGCAGCCAGAAAACAGAGACGCGATAGAGACAGACAAACAGGCAGGAGACAGAGACAGACAGACAGGAGACAGAGACAGACAGACAGAGACAGAGACAGACAGACAGAGAGAGACAGAGACAGGACAGAACAGAGACAGAGACAGACAGACAAAGAACAGAGACAAACAGGAGACAGAGACAGACAGACAGGAGACAAGAGACAACAGGAGACAGAGACAGACAAACAGGAGGACACAGAGACAGACAGACAGGAGACAGAGACAGACAACAAAGAGGACGAGACAGACAACAGAGACAGAGACAGACAACAGGAGACAGAGACAGAGACAAGACAGAGGAGACAGAGACAGACAGAAGGCAGAGAAGACAGAGACAGAGACCAAACAGGAGACAGAGACAGACAGAAGAAGACAGAGACAGACAAACAGGAGACAGAGACAGACACGAGAGACAGAGACAGACAAACAGGAGACAGAGACGAGACAAGACAGGACAGACGAGAGACAGACAAGACAGGAGACAGAGACAGAAAACAGGAGCAGAGACAGACAAACAGGAGACAGACAACAGAAGACAGAGACAGACAAACAGGAGGACAGAGACAGACAAACAGGAGACAGAGACAGACAGACAGGAAGACAGAGGACAGACAGACAGAAGCAGAGACAGACAACAGGAGACAGAGACAGACAGAAGACGACAGAGACAGACAAAGACAGGAGACAGACAGACAGAAGACAGAGCAGACAGACAAACAGGAGACAGAGACAGACAGACAGAGACAGAGACAGACAACAGGAGACAGAGACAGACAGACAGAGACAGACAGACAGACAGACAGACAAAGACAGAGACAGACAAACAGGAAGACAGAGACAGACAACAGGAGACAGAGACAGACAAGACAGGAGACAGAAAACAGGACAGAAGACAGAGACAGACAAACAGGAGACAGAGACAGACAAACAGGAAGACAGAGACAGACAGACAGACGAGAGACAGACAACAGGAGACAGAGACAGACAAACAGAGACAGAGACAGACAAAAGAGAGACGAAACAGAGACAGAGACAGACAGAAGACAGACAGAAGACAGACAGACAGAGACAGACAGCAAAGGACAGAGACAGACAGAAGACAGAGACAGACAAACAGGAGACAGAGACAGACAACAGAGACAGAGACAGACAAACAGAGACAGACAGACAGAAGACAGAGACAGACAAGACAGAACAGACAGACAGAGACAGACAGACAGACAGACAGAGACAGACAAACAGGAGACAGAACAGACAGACAGAAGACAGAGACAGACAAACAGGAGACAGAGACAGACAGACAGAAGACAGAGACAGACAGAAGAAGAGACAGAGACAGAACAGAGACAGACAACAGGAGACAGACAGACAGACAGAGACAGACAGACAGACAGGACAAAGGAGACAGAGACAGACAACAGAGACAGAGACAGACAGACAGAAGACAGAGACAGACAAACAGGAAAAACAGACAAGAGACAGAGACAGACAGACAGAACAGAGACAGACAAACAGGGGACAGAGACAGACAAACAGGAGACAGAGACAGACAAACAGGAGAAGAGACAGGACAAGACAACAGAGACAGGACAAGACAGACAGAAAGACAGAGACAGACAGACACAGAAGACAGAGACAGACACGAGACAGAGACAGACAACAGAGACAGAAGACAAACAGGAGACAGAGACAGACAGAAGACAGAAGAAGACAGAGACAGACAGACAAGACAGAAGACAGAGACAGACAAACAGGAAGACAGAGACAGACAGACAGAAGACAGGACAGACAGAACAGAGACAGAGACAGACAAAGAGACAGAGACAGACAGGACAGACAGAAGACAGGACAGACAGACAGAAGACAAGACAGACGACAGAAGACCAGACAGACACAAGACAGACAGACGAAGAGACAGGACAGACAAAGGAGACAGAGACAGACAACAGGAGACAGAGACAAACAGAAGACAGAGACAGACAGACAGGAGACAGAGACAGACAAAACAGGAGACAGAGACAGACAGACAGAAGACAGAGACAGACAAACAGGAGACAGAGACAGACAGGACCAGAAGACAGAGACAGACAAACAGAAGACAGAGACAGACAGACAGAAGACAGAGGACAGACAAACTGGAGACAGAGACAGACAAACAGGAGACAGAGACAGACAACAGGAGACAGAGACAGACAACAGGAGACAGAGACAGACAGACAGAAGACAGAGACAGACAAACAGGAGACAGAGACAGACAGACAGAAGACAGAGACAGACAAACAGGAGACAGAGACAGACAGACAGAAGACAGAGACAGACAGACAGAAGATAGAGACAGACAGACAGAAGATAGAGACAGACAAACAGAAGACAGAGACAGACAAACAGAGACAGAGACAGACAAACAGAGACAGAGACAGACAGACAGAAGACAGAGACAGACAGACAGAAGATAGAGACAGACAGACAGGAAGAGACAGACAAACAGGAGACAGAGACAGACAAACAGGAGACAGAGACAGACAAACAGGAGACAGACAGACAGACAAAGACAGAGACAGACAAACAGAAGACAGAGACAGACAGACAGAAGACAGAGACAGACAAACAGGAGACAGAGACAGACAACAGAAGACAGAGACAGACAGACAGAAGACAGAGACAGACAGACAGAAGATAGAGACAGACAAACAGGAGACAGAGCAGACAGAAGACAGAGACAGACAAACGGAGACAGAGACAGACAACAGGACAGAGACAGAAACGGAGACAGAGACAGACAGACAGAAGACAGAGACAGACAAACAGGAGACAGAGACAGACAGGACAGAAGACAGAGACAGACAAACTGGAGACAGAGACAGACAGACAGAAGACAGCAAGGAAACGAGACAGAGACAGACAGACAGACAGACAGAGACAGACAAACGGAGACAGAGACAGACAGACAGAAGACAGAGGCAGACAGACAGAAGACAGAGACAGACAAACAGGAGACAGAGACAGACAGACAGAAGACAGAGGCGACAGACAGAAGACAGAGACAGACAAACAGGAGACAGAGACAGACAGACAGAAGACAAGCAGACAGACAGAAGACAGAGACAGACAACAGGAGACAGAGACAGACAAGAAGACAAAAAGAGGCAGACAGACAGAAGACAGAGACAGACAGACAGAAGACAGAGGCAGACAGACAGAAGACAAGAGACAGACAGAAGACAGAGACAGAAACAGAGGACAGACAGACAGACAGATGACAGAGACAGACAGACAGAAGACAGAGACAGACAGACAGAAGACAGAGACAGAGCGAGAATTTTCTTTCAGAGAAAAACCAACTCGTGATATGTTCACGTTGTAGCAGTGTGTTTGGGATTTATTCATCGACAACAGTGCGCTCCAGTTTGGTTTGACAAAGGCCAGGGCGACACTTCAGCAGTGGCAGTGCATACCCAGATCGCATTTGACGTTCACTGCTTTTGACATGAGCCAACGACGATGCGCATTAACACGCATACACGCACACGCGAGCACGCGCACACTCACCTATACTCAGTCACACACACAAAGATCCAAAGATTTTAATCCTGTGACCCCTTTGGGGGCATGGAGGACTTGCAACAAATCAAAAAAAAATGTACATGAAAGAAACCAAACATCCAAAAGATTTCCCTACAATTAACACACTGAATATAATGTTACACAACTTTACTAAATTTTAGAAACTTCGCTAAGTTTAGCAACACCTTTTTTGTCACCACAGAGCAAATGATAAAAGTTGAATACGGACTTTATACATGTAAATTTTCTTGGTATAAACTGATTTCTAATGTTATATTTGGTGCATTTCATTACAAAATGAAATTCATCACCAAGGTCATTCTGGTCGCAGTCCCGACAGAATCGTTCATCGTGAGGTATTCCAAATCGTCTGCCAATTTCGATCATGAGTTTATGATTACCACAGCGAAACCGAATCAGTGGGTATATATGAACATCAGGCAACATTTCAATATAGTATTCACGGCAAAACCCTGTTTTAATGTTTCTATAAAATAAACACTTATTATTAGATTCTAAAGCATCATTCCATGCACTTATGTAAATATCTTCTAATGAATTGCGAACATTTCTACAAAGATTGTGAACAGACGAAAACGTTTGTGTCTCCCAAACATTGTCGAATCCTGTTTCTTTTAGGATATCCCGTATACACATCAACCACCTAGATGTAAAACCCTGATTTCTGTATAAATCATATAATACTTTATACAAACTAGATGAATATTTGTGTGTTTGTGGAGAAAGTAGTGATGACTAGAATTTTATCATTCGTGCATATACTTGAACTGAAACAGGATATATTCCTAGTTCTCCATATATCAATACTGTTTTGGTAAAACGATTTAAATGAAAAAGATGCTTGAACATTTTAAGCTAAAATCTTTCCATTAGCTTTAAATCACTATATCCCCAAATTTCACACCCATATAAAAGTACAGGCAGTACCATTGTCTGGTATAAGTCCAGTACATGTTTATAGGCAAATTTTGAAATCTTTAATAAAGAAAACATTGCACACTGCGCTTGGTCATACAAATACTCCTTACATTTATAAAAAAAATTCTGTTCTACTAAAAATTATACTTATTATTTCAAAGTGTGTACTATTTCTATTGACTGGTTTCTGAACTTTAGGTGTGTTTTTTTTCTAGGATTATTGCGTCCACTAAAGACTACAACCTTTGTTTTTGCTACATTAACATTAAGCTTCCATGTACCACAATACTCGCTTAATACATCAAGAGCATGCTGTAAAGCGCAAAAAGAATCTGCAATAATAACAATATTATAAGCATATAAATGTAAA
>CM065746.1:43166119-43201119 GCA_033310375.1 Conus canariensis
CAGGCTGTTCCGTCAGTGATTCCCCTCCCTTCCTGCCGGAATCAGCTGAGTCCCGGGGGTTGGTGAGATTGCGGAGCGCTGTGTTCAGATCTGGGAGGACAGGTGAAGTGGGTGGTGGGTGGGTTATTGGCGCACACACACACACACACACACACACACACACACACACACACACACACGCACGCACGCGCGCGCGCGCGCACACACACACACACACACACACACACACACACACACACACACACGCACACGCACACAAGCACACAGACGTCGGCACCTTTTATTCAAGGCACGTTACACGGTTAAGCGTCACAGTAGATCCCTCAGTTACCGGCACTTACATCTCCATCTACCTGACTGATGTGTAACATTAAACTCCATCTACCTGACTGATGTGTCACATTAAACTCCATCTACCTGACAGATGTGTAACATTAAACTCCATCTACCTGACAGATGTGTCACATTAAACTCCATCTACCTGACTGATGTGTAAAATTAAACTCCATCTACCTGACAGATGTGTCACATTAAACTCCATCTACCTGACAGATGTGTAACATTAAACTCCATCTACCTGACTGATGTGTAACATTAAACTCCATCTACCTGACAGATGTGTCACATTAAACTCCAGCTACCTGACAGATGTGTAACATTAAACTCCATCTACCTGACAGATGTGTCACATTAAACTCCATCTACCTGACTGATGTGTACTATGAAACTCCATCTACCTGACAGATGTGTAACATTAAACTCCATCTACCTGACAGATGTGTAACATTAATTGTCACTGATACATCTCTATTCACCTGACTGATATGTAACATTAGCTGTTACTGTTACATCTCCATCTTCCTGACTGATGTATAACATTAATTGTTACTGCTTGGTCTTTTTATTGTGTCTGATTTATCATATCAAGGGGCATTTTTTCTGTCTGATTTATCATATCAAGGGGCATTTTTTTCTGTCTGATTTATCATCAAGGGGCATTTTTTCTGTCTGATTTATCATATCAAGGGGCATTTTTTCTGTCTTCTCTTCAGTGCCACTTCAGTCACATTGGGTCCATTTCGCTCATTCCTGCTCCTCGCTCACATCCACAGCCTTGCCCGTCCCTACAGCCTCATCACCGGCAATCCACAGGGAGCAGGCCTGGCCCGTCCCTACAGCCCCATCACCGGCAATCCACAGGGAGCAGGCCTGGCCCGTCCCTACAGCCTCATCACCGGCAATCCACAGGGAGCAGGCCTGGCCCGTCCCTACAGCCTCATCACCGGCAATCCACAGGGAGCAGGCCTGGCCCATCCCTACAGCCTCATCACCGGCAATCCACAGGGAGCAGGCCTGGCCCATCCCTACAGCCTCATCACCGGCAATCCACAAGGAGCAGGCCTGGCCCATCCCTACAGCCTCATCACCGGCAATCCACAGGGAGCAGGCCTGGCCCATCCCTACAGCCTCATCACCGGCAATCCACAGGGAGCAGGCCTGCCCATCCCTACAGCCTCATCACCGGCAATCCACAGGGAGCAGGCCTGGCCCATCCCTACAGCCTCATCACCGGCAATCCACAAGGAGCAGGCCTGGCCCATCCCTACAGCCTCATCACCGGCAATCCACAGGGAGCAGGCCTGGCCCATCCCTACAGCCTCATCACCGGCAATCCACAGGGAGCAGGCCATGTCAATTCCTCCAGAGCCAACCCACCAGAAGAGGCACCGCACTGCTGCTGAGTCACTTTGCTGTTGTTCAGTGATGCCTGTTCCGATCGAACATACAGGACACCACCTACTAACCCCCCTACTGATAACAATAATTGCTTAGTTGCGTGTTAAGTGAGCTCTGCCCCCCAGAAGGCGCGACCACGTCCGTCCAACGACAGTTATCTTCCTGCCAATATCGGCAACCTCTACGCGAATTTTGCCAAGGATACAGATATGGAGAGGCAATCAAATCTGAAGTCACCATGACAGCAGGACATGAAGGGCCATAGAATCTGAGACATTTATAAATGGTGTTGATGAGGATGAGGATGAGGATGAGGAAGAGGATGAGGAAGATGATTCTATGGACTTCCCTCCTAGTCTGAGTCTGCATGGCAAGGCTATACTCTTCGCTACCGTCGTGATGTATCCTGACATCAACCAGGCCTGAGAGATACAGACATCTGCAGCCCACCGTCATGATGTATCCTGACATCAACCAGGCCTGAGAGATACAGACATCTGTAGCCTACCGTCATGATGTATCCTGACATCAACCAGGCCTGAGAGATACAGACATCTGCAGCCTACCGTCATGATGTATCCTGACATCAACCAGGCCTGAGAGATACAGACACCTGCAGCCTACCGTCATGATGTATCCTGACATCAACCAGGCCTGAGAGATACAGACACCTGCAGCCTACCGTCATGATGTATCCTGACATCAACCAGGCCTGAGAGATACAGACACCTGCAGCCTACCGTCATGATGTATCCTGACATCAACCAGGCCTGAGAGATACAGACATTTGCAGCCTACCGTCATGATGTATCCTGACATCAACCAGGCCTGAGAGATACAGACATCTGCAGTGTTGTTAAGGAAATGTGAGCAACACACCCAGAGACGCATCCATCAGGGCGATGAAACATGACTGTGTGGTCCCAGTCTTCCCTGTTGAGCCCATAGCAGATTCATCTCTTCTTAAGAGCCGGTCAGGGCAGAAAAATCCCACAAATAAATGGTTCCGATGGGAATGAAATCAACTACCTCCCATCTGGAAGCCTGCAATGCTAACCATTTCACCATAGCAACTGGTTCCAGCTGGCATTTCATCCTAGCTTCACCAGTCAGTAACACCCCTCAATGCATCCCCTGCCTCCCCTCTCCCCCCTTCCTCCGTTTCCTTCTGTTCGTCTCCCTCCAGCAGTAATAATAATATTGGTTCCCTATAACTTTTTGAACTGCCACCACAGACAGTGTGTCTTTGCTCTCACGTCCAATCACTGTCTTCCCTTCCCTTACTTCTCCAACCACCACCATTCTCCATCTCCCCACCTTAGCTTTGACCTATCTTTCTCTGTCACACAGCGCACACATGCGCACACGGGTTAACTCCGCCGTATCAATGGGTTCAAGCTGACAGTCTCCAAACACAGCAATGCCACAAGCAGGCTGAACGAGTGCTGACTTCTCACCTCTGTGTTATCATCAACGTTGTCTGCGGTCGCCTAGTGGTTCGTTTCGTTAAGTAAGGCCAGTAACTCTGATTTGGGGAGTGTTCATGCTTTAAAGGTTCGAGTCTGACCTAAGTTGGACACTGAAGATCACCTTGTACTAAATTGCAGGCTGATGTGTGCAGCCGTTTTGACGTTATGTTGTCAAAAAAAAATCCTATATAAGCACAGGTAAAAACGACTGCATTTGTGTATAAGTGGTGTACGCAAGGACATACATAGAGCAGCAAGAAGCTGAAGCTTATGGTGTACTCGGTCACAACAGGCAGGGCAAATACAAACACCAACAATTACGATTTTAAAAAGCGACACATTTTCCACAAAATGGAAAAACTAGTGATGTTTGTGCCTGTGTCATTCAGCAGTCTACACCAGTCCCGCAGAGCATGTAGCAATGGAGTGATCGCTCAGAGAAGGTCTGGGTGCAAAGTGAGGCGACTGCAGGCGGAAAGCTAAACTCATTTGAGAACTGTTTTAAGGACTCCGCCGAAAAATGTAGACAAACGAATCACAAGAAAGCTAAACTCATTTGAGAACTGTTTTAAGGACTCCGCCGAATAATGTAGACAAACGAATCACAAGAAAGCTAAACTCATTTGGGAACTGTTTTAAGGACTCCGCCGAATAATGTACACAAACGAATCACAAGACAAAACACGACGCGTTTCGACCTCTTAGGTCATCTTCAGGCAAGATACACAACAAACAACGAAAATAAACGAGCAATCACTTACCTTCATCAACTTTGGCGCAAGAAGGGCGTTGAATAAAAACGAGGCTCATTCAACGCCAATTTGCGTCCAAGTTGATGAAGGTAAGTGATGGTTCGTTCATTTTCGATGTCCGGAGCGTTGTGTTTCTTGCCTGTAGAAGACATAAGAGGTCGAAACGCGTCATGTTTTGTCTTGTGATTCGTTTGTGTACGTTATTCGTCGGACTCCTTAAAACGCTTTTAAAATTCAGTCAGAAGAGGATGAATTGTATCTTGTGAAGAGTTTGAAGCAAACCTATCCAGTCCTCATCCGTTTGACGTTCAGACGAGGCATAACCACATCTCCATGAACTGTGCAGTGTTTATTGGTTAATGAAGGGAAATCCTCCCTAAAAGACATCATCACACAAAAGCACGCCATAAAATGAGGGCATACACGAGAAAACTCCAAAAGATTCTTCTCACCTAACAGCACGAAGACTGAAACAGACTTCAGCTTTGTTGAAAGATAATCAAGGCAACAAAACAGAGTGTTGAGCAACTGTTATGTAATATACAATACACAAAGGATAAGTAAACTCTTGACAAATACGTCTTCTTCACAGTATGTTGAACCAGAGATAGAAGTGGTGAAGACACAGCATCTTCACCTTGCACTAGTTGGGAGTTCTGTGGCGCATATTGAAGGCATTCACTACCTCCTGTTGATCCTTGCTTAAAGAATCCAGTATTTATAGATAGGCACAATATATTGTTTTGAGTGTGCGTGCGTGCGTGCGTGCGTGCGTGCGTGCGTGTGTGTGTGTGTGTGTGTGTGTGTGTGTGTGTGTGTGTGTGTGTGTGTGTGTGTGTGTGTCATTTAGAATCCATATCCATATGATTGTCGGAATTCTCACTCTCGGAAGTTTAAGTCCATTTATGATGTGTGGAGAAGGAAAACAATTTTTTTAAGGAAGAAAGACAGCAACTACGTGGGTATGAAACAGGCATGGACGATGTCAAATCCCACAAAACCGCGTCGGTGAAATAGACTTGTAACTTTGTCTATGATTTTCCATTACCAGATTATACCGTTTGGGCAAAAAACTCACCCAAGCACTAAGTAGTGGCAATTTTACTTCAAGCTGAGGTACAAATCGCATTAAAGACGTGCAATAACATATCCAAGCCTCTCCATAACATCATTTATCCCACGCTTTCTCCCCTCCCCTTCCCTCTTTCTCTCTCTCTGTTTCTCTCTGTCTATATATAGGGGGTCACGAGAACAATGGCGGCGATGTACTTGCTCAACGCTCCGTATAGTTCTGTTCATTTTCGCCAGCAACTGTGAAAAGACAGCGCAACAATTCGTGCTAGTGTGGAGGCCAACATCAGTGACCTGGTCTGTGCGAAAAAAAATGATTGACTTATCATTGTGGAGGGCCAGAATTGGCACATTCTGTGCTAAAAACCTGAAGGTGTCTGAACTGTGTGAGCACCATTTTGAAACTTGTTCGGGATGGCGTTTTGTGTCGGCCGTGCTCTACGTGTGTGCTCTGTTGTCAGTCATTCACACAATGTGGACATTGTTTATTCACCAAACTGACAACATTAAATACTTTCAAGGCGCACCAAGAGGAACAACGATAGGTGTGGACGAACAATTCGAGCCGAGTGACATTGTCAGTCTGGATCACGGTGACCTACATGTATCCGAACTGATTGTAATGTGTTGTGTTGCCAACGCGGTGCGTACGATGTGGAAACTGCTATTAAGTGGTGACATCGAGCAGAATCCTGGCCCTGATCCTCGTGGCACTGGAGACGAGAAGAACACAGACGATAATAAGATGGAATCAACACTGACAAAGGACAGCGCAATCAGTGCTGATTTTGCCGCGGAAATCATGTCGGCTCTCGCGCAACAAAGAGAAAAATGGAAACTAGACCGCGAAAAGCAGACAGAGCAGCAGAGACAACAGAGAGAACAAAACGATTTCATACGCCACGAACTGACAGATATCAAATCAGAACTAGGGAGAGTGTCAGAGAAGTGTAGAGAAATCAACAACAGATGTACAGTAGTTGAAACGGAACAACACAGACTGTCAGCCGTCATAGAACACATGTGCACGGATTTAGATCAGTTGTTCGAAGCAACGGCACAAGGGAAGAAACAGACTGAGAAACTGACAGTGACTTTGAACAAATTAGAGCAACAAGTTACGATGATGTCAGAAGAAATAGACAGATTAGAGGGTTTTCAAGGCGCAATAATTTGCGATTCTTTGGTATCCCTTCAGGAGCTAAAGAAGACTTCGAAAGCTGTGCTAGATGTATTATTGACACATTGAACAGTGTTGACAGCTCTAAAGTGTGGACAGAGAAGGACATTGTGCGTGCACACAGGGTGGGCCATGCCAAACCAGGCGAGTCAAGAACAATGATTGTTTGTTTCATGCCATGGCAAGACACAATGAAAATAATGCGCGATCGCGAGCTACGACACGAACTGGAGAAAAGAGGTGTTAGATTAGCAAACGATCTTACGAGAAGACAGGCAGCAACAGTAGCCAAGGCAAAACAAGACGGTATGGCGGCCTACTTTGTCCGGGGAAAACTGACAGTAGGACCACGAAGACCCGATCCGCGATCGTATGCAGAGGTGGCAAGAGCGGATACACGATCTGTCACAACACTGAGAAGTACTGGCACGGATGGAAAGTCTGCCGACACTCACGTGGCAGGTGACAGTGGCACGAGGGATTCCCCTTCGCGTCACTGTGACGTCAGACAACACAGCAGCCAGTGGGGAGCGGCAGAAGGAGTGGAGGCGGAGAAAGGAGGTCAGCACGCGCTGGGGGGTGGTGACCGTGCCGATCAACCTACGGGTCAGCGTGATGCCGGGGAAGCAAGCAGCCAACCAGCCGTGACACCAACACACAGTGGTGCGGAATCTCCGAACGTGCGAACGCCAACACCGACACCTGTGTTCAGTGGCAGAGCACGATCTTGTGACGCGTTGCCTGACCAAAGCCGGGATTCTCCGACCAGTTCACGTCGGCGCGAGGCGGGGGCCGTATCCCAGTGTGTACGTGGTGTGACGGACAGGAAAACCCCCACCAGTGGATCACGGTATGGACAGGGGGAAGGGGTGGCCACACACGGTACAGGACGAGGGTCTGGGTCGAGAAAACAAACTGGCATCAATTCTTATCTGGCCAAAGATGTCCGTGGGAGATCTTTGAGATCAAAAACGTGTTCAAAATAGGATAGGCTAGACTATCAGGAAAAAGAACTGACGTTTCTAAATTATAACATAGAAAATTTATACACTAAACTTAATGATGTTTCGTTCATTAATTATATAAATGGTTTTGATTTTGTGTGCCTCACTGAGACATTTGTTCATGAAAAATTTGATTTCTCTGGTGTGTTTATTGATTTTGTAAAATTTCATGCTCCAGCAAAGAAATGATCATATCAAGGTCGTCATTCCGGTGGTGTATTGCTAATGGTGAAGAAAATATATGAAATGTTTGTCACTCAGGTCAGTGTAAATTGTGATAACTTGATAGTCCTGAATGTTAGCAAATCATTGTTTAATACAACTAAGGATGTTCTACTGATTGCATGTTATGTAGTACCAGAGGGAGGGCCGATGTATAACAACTATGCAATTAAAGATGGAATCTTGATCCTTGAAGATAATATGTTAGAAATTACAGAAAATAAGGATGTAAATATTCTGTTATGTGGTGATTTGAATGCACGGACGGGACGTCAACAACCCAAACTGGAGCCTATGTCAAATTTTACACCCGGAGATGATAGTGATGATGATGAAGATTGTGATGTTGATGGGGAGGGTGACTATTATATTGATGTCTATGACGGTGATGATTCATATGATCAAGATGGTTGTTCTGAAGATGATCATGAAAAGGACAATGAAAATGATGTGTTAAAGCGCCGCTCTAAAGACTTGTGTGTAAATAAGTTTGGTAAATCTTTGTTAGATTTGTGTTTTATGTTTGATCTAAATATTGTGAATGGTACATGCAATGATGATTCGAAAGGAGAGTTTACATTTGTGTCACCTAATGGAAGTAGTTTAATTGATTATTTCATTGTCACTAAAGATTTACTAAGAAATTGCAGAATGAAGGTCGGCGATTGTTTATTTTCCTGGCATTTACCTGTAGAACTAAAATGGAAAACAGGCAATATGAATGTAAGAAAAGAACATCCAGTATTTCATACAGAAGAGCGCTTTATTTGGTCTGAAGAAGACGCAGAGACTTATAAGGAGGAACTAGATTCAGATGAGTTCAAACAGTGCTGTGATGAAGCTACAGAGCATCTTAATGTGAATATCAACACTGGTTTAGAATATTTTGTGAAAGCTTTGTGTAGTGCAGCTGCGTGTATGGTAAGGACCAAGGGTAAAAACAAGAAAGAAGTGAGCGATTGGTTTGATTTTGAGTGCGAGAATAAGAAAAAACTTGTGAAAAGGTGTTTGAAGCGATATCAAAGAACCAAATCTGTAACACTGAAAAAAGAACACAAAGCAACTTACGTTAGGGAAAGGAAAGACTATAATGTACTGAAAAAAGAGAAAAGAAAAGAATGTAATGAAAAACAAATTAATAGATTGAAAGCATCTGTTAACGACCCTAAATTATTCTGGTCTACCATTCGATCAATCAGTAGAAAACCAGTAATTTATAATGAAATCAGCTCGCAACAATGGTATGAACATTTCTACAGTGTATTTAATGGATCTGATAACGATTGTGAAGACTTGAGCGTAGATATCGATAGTGACGAACAAATTACTGACGAACCACTGTTTAATGTCACTTATCAACCCTCTCGCACTCTCCGCTCTAGCAGTGACAAACTTCTCAAGCTTCCCCGCATGAAACTGAAATCCTTTGGCCAACGTTCTTTCAGTTATCAAGCCCCCCTTGTCTGGAACTCCCTCCCCTCCCAGCTCCGCTCTTCACAGACTCTCTCTGCGTTCAAATCTGGTCTCAAAACGCATCTCTTTCAGAAGTCCTTTTGTCTTTCTACATAGCGTACGAGTTAATGCGTGTTTCCCATGCATTCTCCATCCTTTTGCTTCTTGTATGTGCACGCGCGCTTCCGTGCCTGAGTGCTTGTGTACTTTTGCGTGTGTGCGTTCGTGTGTGTGCGTTTACGCGCGTGGGTTTTTGTTGCTTCGTGTTGAGTTTGCCCTTTGTGTGTGTGTGTGTGTGTGTGTGTGTGTGGGTGGGTGGGTGCTCCCTTCTGCATGTTTTATATTGTATCCCGTGCAGTGTTCACGAAATTGGAGGCGGGGAGGGGTGTGTGTGTGGTGGGGGGGGGGGGGGGATGGGGGCTGGTTCTTTTCTTCTATTCCCAAATTCTTGTCGAGCGTTGTTCATATAATGTCATGTGTGTGGGGTGGCGGTGGGGGGGGGGGGGGGGGGGGAGGTGGGGGAGGATAGAGTGGGGGGGGATGTGGCTTGTTCATCTGTTTTAGTGCTTGCTTTGTGACCTATTGTTTTGATGCCTTTTTCTCAGTATTGTGCAATGTTTATGGAAACTTTTATTTTTCCTGTATTGTGAAGCGCTCTGAGGATGAGTCTTCTTCTCTCATCGAAGAGCGCTATATAAGCTCGATTTATTATTATTATTATTAATGATCAAATAACAAGAAATGGAGTCTTAAACAGTATAAAACACATCAAATGTGGAAAAAGTGCTGGGCCAGACAAAGTAGTTGGAGAAATGTTCAAATGTGCTAACTCTGTTGTTGTCGATTTCTTGGTTGATCTTTTTAATTCAGTGTTTGATAATGGAATCTTTCCAGAATCTTGGTCTAAATCAATAATAGTTCCTCTGCACAAGAAAGGTGATAGTAACAATCCTGACAACTATCGAGGTGTTACACTGACGAGTATTATTAGTAAAATGTATACACATATACTCAACAAAAGATTAAAAGCGTGGGCAGAGAGAGAAGAGAAAATAATGGAAGAGCAGGCTGGATTCCGATCCAAATACAGTACAATAGATCATATATTTACTCTGTATGCTTTAGTACAAAAATACTTATTAACAAAATCCAAACTGCATGTTGCATTTGTTGATTTTCAGAAAGCTTTCGATTCAGTCAACAGAGATGTTCTATGGTGTATTTTGAGGAATAATGGCGTAAATGGGAAGTTGTATGCAGCTATTCATGGAATGTATGAGTCTGTTCTTGCATGTGTTCGAGAGAAAGGAGCTTATACTGATTATTTCAGCTGCCCGAGGGGAGTGAAACAAGGGTGTCTGCTTAGCCCACTTTTGTTCACATTCTTCATAAACGAATTAGCGATAGAGATAACAGGGGGAGGGAAACATGGAATTCAAATGTTACCTGGTGCTGCTGACTGATTTCTAATGCTTTTCGCTGATGATGTTATCCTCCTAGCAGATACTCCTATTGGTTTGCAAAATCAGTTAGACACATTGAAAAGAGAATCAGATAGGTTGAAATTAACGGTGAACCTAAACAAAACTAATGTAATGGTTTTCAGAAATGGTGGTTACTTATCAAAATACGAAAGATGGTTTTATGGTGGAGCGGAAGTTAGAGTGACAAGTAGCTATAAATACCTTGGGATGTTATTCACGACAAAATTAAGCTTGAGTAAGGGCTGGTTTGAGATGTGCAGAAAGGGAAAGAGAGGTGTCATGGATATTCTGAGGACTATGAAAAAATTGAACTCCAATGATGTGAATCTATTTTGGAAATTATTCGATTCACAGATACAGCCTATTTTGATATATGCATCAGAAGTCTGGGGAATATTGGATAATAGCCAAATGGAAAAAGTTCATACCTATGCAATAAAACGTATTATCCACGTACCCTTGCACGCTTCAAATAAAATGGTTTATGGCGAAAGTGGACGATACCCTCTATTTATTATAACTTATGTTAGATGTATTAAGTATTGGCTGAAATTAGTAAACCTACCAATAACCAGACTCTGTGCTCAGGCGTATGAAATGCTCATGCTGCAACATGAAAATGGAAAATTTAACTGGGTCTCCTGTATTAAGAAAATATTGACAGAGAATGGTTTTGGCATAGTTTGGTTGTCACAAGGAGTCGGTAATAAAGCACAATTTATTTCTGAATTCAAGGACCGTTTAATTAATACTTATAAACAAAACTGGCATGCTGGCATGGATGGAAATGATAAATACGACTGGTTCCTCTCATTTAAAAGTAATCTCGAAGCAGAGAAATATCTTAAAATCATAACGCAGAAATGGCATAGATTTAGTTTAGCAAAATTTCGAACCAGAACGCTCGGCCTTAATGCAAACCAAAGCTGGTTCGAGAAATCGAATAATAGATCATGTCAAATGTGTAGAGAAAGAGAGTGTTGAGAATGAAATACATTTTGTGTTTGATTGTCCCGCATACGCCAATATCCGCAGAGGTTGTAACATCTTCAGTGAATCAGTTGCTGAAAGAAGAGATTTGATAGCGATTTTATCAAGTGGAAACGAGAACACTATAATAGCCTTTGCGAAGTATATTGCAGAAGCTAGTACTTTTCGTAAAAAGAATATAACGAATGGAAAAGACAATCACTTACTGTAACCTGATAGTCTATGTCAATGGTATATTGTGTGTGCGCGCGCGTGTGTGTGTGTGTGTGTGTGTGTGTGGAGGGGGGGGGGGGTCGTGTGGATGGATGGGTGTTTCATTCGTTGATCCTTTTTGTAAGTTATATGTATGGTGAGTTTGTAACATCACAAGGGAAGTCTTTTGCATTTGTTTCCTTTTAGTCGTTTTTGATAAATATGACTCATGATAACCCCTTGCCAACAGGGCCTTTGCTAATGGCAATAAAATTGTGTCAGTGTCAGTGTCTGTCTATACATAGATACATACATATATATATAAGCTACACACAAAAAGTTAAGGATCACTTTCACAAACATTCATAACTGTCAAAATAAGAAAGTCAATGCGTTGAAGTTTGGCCAACATTTAATTCCATTCTTTAGTGATAACGATACACAATTGCCTTCAATCTCGAGCAATCGTTTGGTGTGTACATTTGATTAAAGTGGGTACGTATCCAAATTTGATTTCCCAAAGTCATTGAAATCACAAGACAGGGCATACTGATGCTCCCAAAAGCTCAGTAATGCGTGTAACCACCATGGCTGTTCTGGCACTCGACGCAGCGAGTCCTCATCGAGTTGACCAGGTTGGTGAAGATCCTCTGTGGAAGCGCCTGCCACTCAGCCTGCAGCATCTGGTAGAGGTGTTGGGCATCCCTGGGAGGGGGGTGGCTCCTCACTTTGCGATCCAGCTCATCCCAGAGGTTCTCAATCGGGTTGAGATCGGGACTGAATGCTGGCCACTCCATTCTGTTGACTCCAGACTGCTGCAGGAAGTCGTTGACCACCCTTGCCCTGTGGGGGCGAGCATTGTCATCCTGGTAGACAGCCCTCGGTCCCATCTGCTGCAGTGTAGGCACAGCCAGCGGTCGAAGGATCTCATCCCGGTATTGGATGCCAGTCAGGTTACCCTGTACATGATACAAGGGTGTTCTGTGGTGAAGGCTGAAGGCCACCCAGACCATTACAGAACCTCCACCAAAGGCCACCTTTTCTTGGACAGTGGCGTCAGTAAAGCGTCGCCCTGGGCGCCTCCAGACCCTCAGTCGGCCGTCGTTGTGGTGAAGGGTGAAGCGTGATTCATCACTGAACAGGACCTGGGACCATTGCTGACGTGTCCACCTCACGTGACGTGCGCAGAAGTCGCGGCGTGCTGCCCTATGGGCTGGAGTTAAGCGTGGCCGTACTGCTGGGCGACGAGAACGGAGATTAAACCCATGTAGGCGGTTCCGTATGGTCTGCTGGCTGATGTTGATGTTAGTAGCCACCCTGAACTGCCTTTGAATTATGCTGGAAGAGGCTGTTCTTGTCTGCAGGGCTTGTCGTTCAATTAGACGATCGTCATGTGGGGTTGTCTTCTTCGGTCGACCAGATCTGCGTCTTTCATGGACAATCCCAGTGGCTGTGAAGCGTTGAATCAGTCGGACAATGACCGAGATGGACACATGAAGTCGCCTGGCCACTTCTCGCTTGGGAACACCATCTTGAAACCATGCAACTGCTCGTCCCCTATCCAACTCGCTTAATTTTCGTCGTGGAGGCATTGTCAGATCAGGCCTACTACTGGTGGAATGTCTTCTTATATAGCCAAGCGAGCAACAGCATCTCACACATAAACAGCAGTGCTTGCACGTGCATAATGGTTTTTCCATCTGGCAAGTGCAATGTGTTCAGGCAGAACGGTCCAAAACAAGGTCATTTTTCGCAAGTTTCCGCTTTTCCGTTTGCGGCCCAGCTCAGTAGTAGAGAATCCCGTGCAATTTTCGCACTAACACAACATCGCCCACTTACAGCTGAACAAGAATTCATGACAATTTGGCTGGACTAAGAAATAAATAACAGTAGCGAACTGAGTTTATTATGCACCTGTTTTCACATACCGATCCTTAACTTTTTGTGCGTAGTATATATATATATATATATATAGATATGTATACACACACACACACACACACACACACACACACACAAACACACACACACACATATGACGGAAGAATTGTTAGCCTGCACTTGTTTTCCCCCACTACTTAATTGTTCGGCATTTTATGTTTGGTCAATCAGTGGGATACTGCATCTCTTAGGAGATCCAAGTAAAGGTTGTTCTGCACAATTCTTAGCCGCTGACAATGCTTGGGTTATTATTGAACAGCAGAGCTGACCACCCAGACTGTTCGGTATCTTTTGATCTCCCTTGACATCCTTGAATCCTCAAGCATTGTAGGCTCAAAGATTATCCCCTACACTTTATACTGTTTGCATAATGTTTTTAGTTTTTCAGCAACTTTTTACCTCTCCACACTTTAGTTTTTACTCGTTTACTACCCTTCGCTGGCTGCTTTGGGGGTGTTGTTGGATTCTTTTTTTAATCCTTGGTGGTGACACCACAGTGTTATGGGCTGTGGTGTGTCTCTATTTGACGCCAAGAGCACAAACGCAGGCAGCCGTGTCTCCCTGATGAGTTCGATCCAGCGGACGAAAAGCCTAGGAGCAGGCAATACCAATAAATCTGCCTTCGAAAGGGATTACGATGGTTTCCCTCATGCAGCTAGTGAAGGGTTTTCATATCAATAATATATATTCTTAATTTCATGTCCCCATTTTTCTTCAACTCCTATTTTTTTTTTAGTTCAAGTGATTACTATGACGGAAGAATTGTCAGCCTGCACTTGTTTTCCCCCACTACTTGATTGTTCGGCATTTTATATATATATATATATATATATAAATAACTCGTAAACAAACAGATGCATATAGATATATTTCCACAGGGCCTGAGAGAGAGAGTTTGTGTAACTAAGTTTCGATTTTTTTTTCAGAAAACAAGAGATAATAAATGTTTTAACGGAATTAGAAGTAAAATCTTATTTTTGTTCAGTTTTCTTTTGTTTTCCTTTTCAAAAATTTTAAGCGCACACTTTAAAATAATAATCGTGTTTTTTCTCAGAGCGGAAAAAGGTCATCTACATAGATAGTGTAAGGTAAACGAACAAACAAAAAATCGGAATATACAAGGTTTGCGAGCAGAACGTTGAATTCACCGGGATTAGCGTACGTATCTAGAACAGTTAATAAACGCTGACCAGTTTGATAAATATTCTGTTAGAAAAACTCTTTAAGGTTGCTGCTTGTTGTTTTTAACACTCTTTAACGTCATTTTTTTTTTTTTAATTTGAGCAATAAAATGTACCCTAAAATGCCACGAATGTTCAAAACTACAACTTTAATTTTTTTTTTTTTTTTTTTTTTTTAAATATATATATATATATATATATAGCTATGATCAAGAAATATCTGGCGGAGCAAAACAAGTGTAGGCTAACAATTCCTCCGTCATAAAAACAATGTCTTGGCAAAGATAGGCGCGAAAGGGTTGGGGGAGAGAGAAAGAAAATAGAAAAAAAAAAAGTCGTGAAAATGTCAGTATGAAGCCCATCATCAGCAGTGTAAGGGAACCCTAAAAATCCGTTTTGTAAAAACTCTTTGCATGCCAATAAAAATACAGACATACATTTTCTTCGAGTCTCATTATCTGTGTTCCATTAGTAGCATCGCTCCTATGCCGTTTCTCCCGGCAATCCCCCTCGCAGCCACACCTTGTCAGAGCTGGCGGACCAAAGGCAGCAGTCAAATTACGCCGCCATATGGCTCCCCACCAGAGGTGGCACTGCACTGCTGCCGCCATAGGGCTCCCCACCAGAGGTGACACCGCACTGCTGCCGCCATAGGCTCCCCACCAGAGGTGACACCGCACTGCTGCCGCCATAGGGCTCCCCACCAGAGGTGACACTGCACTGCTGCCGCCATAGGGCTCCCCACCAGAGGTGACACTGCACTGCTGCCGCCATATGGCTCCCCACCAGAGATGACACCGCACTGCTGCCGCCATAGGGCTCCCCACCAGAGGTGACACCGCACTGCTGCCGCCATAGGGCTCCCCACCAGAGGTGGCACTGCACTGCTGCCGCCATAGGGCTCCCCACCAGAGGTGGCACTGCACTGCTGCCGCCATAGGGCACCCCACCAGAGGTGACACTGCACTGCTGCCGCCATAGGGCTCCCCACCAGAGGTGACACTGCACTGCTGCCGCCATATGGCTCCCCACCAGAGGTGACACCGCACTGCTGCCGCCATAGGGCTCCCCACCAGAGGTGACACCGCACTGCTGCCGCCATAGGGCTCCCCACCAGAGGTGGCACTGCACTGCTGCCGCCATAGGCTCCCCACCAGAGGTGACACTGCACTGCTGCCGCCATAGGGCTCCCCACCAGAGGTGACACCGCACTGCTGCCGCCATAGGACTCCCCACCAGAGGTGACACTGCACTGCTGCCGCCATAGGGCTCCCCACCAGAGGTGACACTGCACTGCTGCCGCCATAGGGCTCCCCACCAGAGGTGGCACCGCACTGCTGCCGCCATAGGACTCCCCACCAGAGGTGACACTGCACTGCTGCCGCCATAGGGCTCCCCACCAGAGGTGACACTGCACTGCTGCCGCCATAGGACTCCCCACCAGAGGTGACACTGCACTGCTGCCGCCATAGGGCTCCCCACCAGAGGTGACACTGCACTGCTGCCGCCATAGGACTCCCCACCAGAGGTGACACTGCACTGCTGCCGCCATAGGGCTCCCCACCAGAGGTGACACTGCACTGCTGCCGCCATAGGGCTCCCCACCAGAGGTGACACCGCACTGCTGCCACCATAGGGCTCCCCACCAGAGGTGGCACTGCACTGCTGCCGCCATAGGGCTCCCCACCAGAGGTGACACCGCACTGCTGCCGCCATAGGCTCCCCACCAGAGGTGACACCGCACTGCTGCCGCCATAGGCTCCCCACCAGAGGTGACACCGCACTGTTGCTGCCATAGGGCTCCCCACCAGAGGTGACACTGCACTGCTGCCGCCATAGGGCTCCCCACCAGAGGTGACACTGCACTGCTGCCGCCATAGGGCTCCCCACCAGAGGTGACACTGCACTGCTGCCGCCATAGGGCTCCCCACCAGAGGTGACACCGCACTGCTGCCGCCATAGGCTCCCCACCAGAGGTGACACCGCACTGTTGCTGCCATAGGGCTTCCCACCAGAGGTGACACCGCACTCTGCCGCCATAGGCTCCCCACCAGAGGTGACACCGCACTGTTGCTGCCATAGGGCTCCCCACCAGAGGTGACACTGCACTGCTGCCGCCATAGGGCTCCCCACCAGAGGTGACACTGCACTGCTGCCGCCATAGGGCTCCCCACCAGAGGTGACACCGCACTGCTGCCGCCATAGGGCTCCCCACCAGAGGTGACACTGCACTGCTGCCGCCATAGGGCTCCCCACCAGAGGTGACACTGCACTGCTGCCGAGTCCTTTCGAAGGTGTTCAGTGTTCAGTGGAGCCTCTTCTGATCCAACATTCGAAGCTGGACAACGTCTCCGAAGATCCCTATTGGGGAATGCCATCATGTCCGTCCACCAGGCGTCCCTAGGCCGGTATCGATCATTTTGACCCCAATTCACCATGGGCATTGATATGGGGAGGAATCCAAACTAAGCTCATTCAAAGAGCGTGGCATGAAGAGACAGAATTTGAGACCATTTTATGATGATCAATGTGGATGAAGATGAAGTTAGGAAGTTACACTTTAGTCTGAGATCGCTTGATATGGTTGTACTTTACGCTTCCATTTGTAGTACATCGCGGTGTCAACCAGGCCCGAGAGATACACGCACCTGCAGTGTTGGTCAGGAATTTGATCAATAGTCCTAAGGGCACATAAGTCATCAATAGTCCCAAGGGCACATAAGTCAAGTGAATGCTGTTCGACTGTGTGTTTCCGGTCTTCACGTTTGAATCCTCAGCTCTGGGCAATAGCCAGCCCACTAGAAAGAACGTTTGAGTCAGCTCTGGGCAATAGCCAGCCCACTAGAAAGAATGTTTGAGTCAGATCTGGGCAATAGCCATCCCACTAGAAAGAATGTTTGAGTCCTCAGCTCTGGGCAATAGCCAGCCCACTAGAAAGAATGTTTGAGTCAGCTCTGGGCAATAGCCAGCCCACTTGAAAGAATGCTTGAGTCAGATCTGGGCAATAGCCAGCCCACTAGAAAGAATGTTTGAGTCCTCAGCTCTGGGCAATAGCCAGCCCACTAGAAAGAATGAGTCCTCAGCTCTGGGCAATAGCCAGCCCACTTGAAAGAATGTTTGAGTGAGCTCTGGGCAATAGCCAGCCCACTTGAAAGAATATCATCTTAGTCCCTTAAGCAGACACGTCCTCTCACAGTTGTTTTTTTTCTTAAACTTTCGAAGTGTTTGTCGGATATGAGCATTTAGAAATACCTGATTAAAAAATGCAGAGTATGTTTGTCTCATGCCGTCAGAATTTACTATTAAAGCAACAAATCAATGTTTTAAAAATAAACAATAAATATCTGGCCTCAAAATGACTGCTCGTCCTTCGTTTTCATTGTCTTGAATGTTTTTTTTTCTTTCCTGAAGAAGACCTTGTTTTAATAAATATTTGTTTAATTGGAATAGTCAAGTCCTGCATGTAATTTGGAATAGTCAAGTCCTGCATGT
The DNA here is from genome assembly GCA_033310375.1 of Conus canariensis. NCBI lineage: Eukaryota > Metazoa > Mollusca > Gastropoda > Neogastropoda > Conidae > Conus > Conus canariensis. The sequence continues at coordinate 43,184,287 of CM065746.1, forward strand.
CATTTGCAAGACAAAACTGAGATCAGCAAACAGACCTGTGACTGTAACACAACTTGCCTTCCATGTTCAACTACGTGTGGATATTGTAAGAGACCTGTGACTGTAACACAACTTGCCTTCCATGTTCAACTACGTGTGGATGTTGTAAGAGACCTGTGACTGTAACACAACTTGCCTTCCATGTTCAACTACGTGTGGATGTTGTAAGAGACCTGTGACTGTAACACAACTTGCCTTCTATGTTCAACTACGTGTGGATGTTGTAAGAGACCTGTGACTGTAACACAACTTGCCTTCCATGTTCAACTACGTGTGGATGTTGTAGGAGACTTTTCTGTGCCACCACTGACTGAAGACAGTGACAGAACTAATTCAAAAGGTATTTTTGATAAATGAAGCACATGGAATTTCACAGACAATGGTACCCCTATGAAAAACATAATGATGCTTCTCGTGAAATGAGTTAGAGAAGGAAGGGAAAGAACAATGCGGGCAGTAACTGGATATGGCAATATCCAGATGAATGAAATCTAAGGAAATCTTTCTATACATGTGTTAAATTCTATCTAATCACTGTAACCTGCATGGCCAGGCACGGTGGATGTAGAAGTTCCTCTAGAGCCCTATAGATGAGAAAAGGTTGTATGTGTGTGATTCTTTCCTCTTTCTTCTCTCTTCGTAGATTATAAATTTGAACTGTTCGAATGTGTGTTTTTTCTTTCTTTCTTTCTGCGTACGCAGGCTGATACTCCTGCGGACACTGCCTGTATAGACAGGCAGTGGAGTTTTGTGTATATGACCGTTTTTCATCCCGCCATTAAGGCAGCCATAGTCCATCTTCGGGGAAGGTGCATGCTATGTGTAATGTGTCATCCATACCAACGGCCAGACTGGCCTTCTCTTCCGAAAGTTGGTGATGGGATTTAACGTATGTGCAAGATGTTGTGCGTGCGTTCACTCACGGAACCTCGGTTTATAGCACATGGAGAGCCTTGTCATCAGCCGCTTGGGCACCACACAGCCAGCTGGGATGAACATCAGAGTCACTGACGTCTAGCTGAGCCAGGGCCCTTCTGCCTTAATCTCTCTGTCCTGTCCCTCTTTAGCCCCTGTTTCTTTCTCTTTCAGTAGGCAAAATAGTGAATATTTCCATTTATTCCCCTCCTTTTGTGTGTGGGTGTGGGGTGGGGGGTGGGTGTTGTGTGTGTGTGGTGTTGTGTGTTTTGTGGGGGTTGTGGTGGGGAGGGGGGGGGGTGTGTGCGCGTGTTTGTGTGTTGGTGTCTTTGTGTGAACTGTGGTGTGTGTCTGTGTGAACTCAATACACCTGAACAGTGATCAGTGACTTTATTTTGGTCCAACTTGATCATTAAATGAAATGTTCTCACCCAATTCTCACAGAGGCTTTCCTGTCTACACTGTCCTCTCCTTTCACTTTGACAACGGGCCTATGGCTTGAAACGTCAGTGTTCTCACTAATGGATTCTACTACCACCAAAAGGTTTTTATAAACTTCATTATTTTTTTCATTTTACAACGAATCCTGCAGTCAACTTTTGTTTCTTCCTCGGTTTATAGTCTCATTCGAAGGACTGTATGGGAGATGGAGTCAGAACCAATGTTAACTCCGAGGGAAAAATCCCCCTGTACCGAAATTCGAACCCGCAACCCTAGGATCACGAGTCCGGCGCTCTACCAACTGAGCTATTCCGGCCCCCCGAATGTGTGTGTGTGTGTGTGTGTGTGTGTGTGTGTGTGTGTGTGTGTGTGTGTGTGTGTGTGTGTGTGTTTTGCTGTCCTTTATGTGTTTTATATTTTTGTTTTCTATCTCCCTCTCTTCTCTATGATGTTTCATGTATTGATACTTGTCTGCTGTTATTGTTGGAAAACTTTCTTTTTAATGGGATAAAAAAAATTCCGAAAGGCAGTATCATCAGTTCGAAAACATCTGTTTCCAAATCTCACCGAAAGATCGTTCCCACCGTCTACAATGAATTTGAAACAACAACCTTGATTATCAGCGCATTTAAACATTAGAATAAACACGTCTGAAAGATAAGCCTAAGGGTTGTGCAATACCATCTTCCCCCCCCCCCCACCTCCACCCCACCACCCCCCTCCTCTCTGTCCCCTGTCTTACTGTCCCCACTCCCACACCTGTCCTTTGACGGTGAGGAAAGACCCACTGACCACAGGGGTGAGGAAAGACCCAATGACCACAGGGGTGAGGAAAGACCCACTGACCACAGGGGTGAGGAAAGAAAGACCCACTGACCACAGGGGTGAGGAAAGACCCACTGACCACAGGGGTGAGGAAAGACCCACTGACCACAGGGGTGAGGAAAGACCCACTGACCACAGGGGTGAGGAAAGACCCACTGACCACACTCCCACACCTGTCCTTTGACGGTGAGGAAAGACCCACTGACCACAGGGGTGAGGAAAGACCCACTGACACACACTCCCACACCTGTCTTTTGACGGTGAGGAAAGACCCACTGACCACACTCCCACACCTGTCCTTTGACGGTGAGGAAAGACCCACTGACCACAGGGGTGAGGAAAGACCCACTGACCACAGGGAAAGTCGTTTGGACAGCGATGAGGAAAGACCCACTGACCACAGGGAAAGTCGTTTGGACAGCGGTGAGGAAAGACCCACTGACCACAGGGGTGAGGAAAGACCCACTGACCACAGGGGTGAGGAAAGACCCACTGACCACAGGGAAAGTCGTTTGGACAGCGGGAAAAACTGTAACCCGGTATTCGCTTCAAGGGGCACGTAAGACATGCCATGTGACACGCCATTGGCGTGTCTGAAGTTGTCCTGTCTTCACCTGTCGGCGTAACAGTAGCGAGAGAGGCTGCAGTATGCACACGGCAGTTGCTTGATGGTGGCGTTTTCTGCCGTTGGGCTCTGTAGTCATGAGGTATGGGCTGGTACACCCATGGGAACGCTCCTGTGGAGGTTCTGTCATTTCACTTCCAGTGACCACTGCACAATGATATCTACCAGGGAGCAATAAGGCATTGTGCCTGTCTGCATCCCTATGTGAACACAACTCAGTGGCCACTGCACAATGATATCTACCAGGGAGCAATAAGGCCTTGTGCCTGTCTGCACCCTATGTGAACACAACTCAGTGGCCACTGCACAATGATATCTACCAGGGAGCAATAAGGCATTGTGCCTGTCTGCATCCTGTGTGAACACAACTCAGTGGCCACTGCACAATGATATCTACCAGGGAGCAATAAGGCCTTGTGCCTGTCTGCATCCTGTGTGAACACAACTCAGTGGCCACTGCACAATGATATCTACCAGGGAGCAATAAGGCCTTGTGCCTGTCTGCATCCTGTGTGAACACAACTCAGTGGCCACTGCACAATGATATCTACCAGGGAGCAATAAGGCCTTGTGCCTGTCTGCACCCTATGTGAACACAACTCAGTGGCCACTGCACAATGATATCTACCAGGGAGCAATAAGGCCTTGTGCCTGTCTGCATCCTGTGTGAACACAGCTCAGGCTTCCAACGGTGCTGCAGGAGTGCTCCCAGCTGGTTTGTTCGGCAGTTGATAACAGTACTTCTCTGGGTCCCACCCGCACCTTTAGATGTATCCTTTTCTTTCTTTTCTTTCCTGTCCCCAACATCTGCCCTGGTCAGTAGAAACAGTCAGGCAACAGCAGTCATCCTTCAAACCATGATGGTCTCAGGGCTGCTGTCATATGTAGCCTCAGGCGCCGCGTTCCTGGCTCTGATGACATTTGAACTTTTCATAGAGAAGACATGCTACAGGTGTGCACTCGTTGGTTGACGGAAGTTTATGCCCCTTGTTTGAGGGCAATTTGCCACGTAGCTAAAATTTGCGATGTACGCGGCCGTTTTGTCCAGGACATCTGCTCCTATCCTTAACACTAGATGATTACAAAGGTATTACCTAATTTGATATAGTTCTGCAAAATTACAGCTTGGAATAGTTTTTTTTAAGCAGATTCCATTATTTCGACATAGCAGATTTGGCACATAAGGATACTTTAAAGACGTATTACGCTGAACAGTTCAGTCGCCAAAGACGCAGTCTCTTCCTGTAAACAGAATGTACGCTATCTGTATTACTTCAGATATATCCTCTGAGAAGGATTTCTGTATTACTTCAGATATATCCTCTGAGAAGGATTTCTGGTTTGAGAAGCAGTTCCATTAAGTTTCATTGTGGCATGATGACGACAGGCAGAATAACAAAAACTATGGGGCCATTTAATGCCTTCTTACCCACAGTAAAACATGGAACTAGTCTGTCCAAGTTCACTACAGACTGGAGTTATTACAAACCGATATTTTGCTATACACTGTAAATTACATTAATCAGTTTCCTTTTTCTGAAAACGCAATGAATGTGAATGTCAAACTACCGTCAGTACCACTCTTTAAATTAATCGAATATGTATGTTTCGTGCCCATATGTACATACAATCTGTCAGGTCGTTTTATTTCATGTTTATTCTTTTAGTCCTTTTCGGAATTATCTGTGTTCTCTGTTCGCTTTATTTTATGTATATATTCATTTGATTATTTAAATATTCAATATAGTATGTTATATATATATAAATAAAACGAAACTAAAATGATCGTTGATTACCAGTACACCTTGACATTAATCCTAACATTTGCGAAAGGTAAAGGGGAAACGTGTAAAGCTATCGCACCCATCCTTTCCCTTCCCCACCCCTACCACTTCCCCAATTCCTGCCGCCCCCACTTTCCACCATGTTGTTTACAGCCAGGTGTACATGAACTGCCTCCAAAATTTCTTCGTAGTAGAATTTACATATCCGATCCCAGAATCGCAGTCTGGAAATGATGTCGATTTAGAATCCCATGATGAAGAAAGAAAAGCGACAGTATCTTTCAGCCTCATTTTTTCACGCGTGTTGATGGTTATTTGAAGTGATTCAGAACCTTTCCTCTTTCAGAACAGTCACAACTGCTCTTTGGCAGAGTAAAAAATCTTCCACCAAAACTCATCTAGGATAGAAAGAGTTCTGTTATTACATAGTCCCCTCTCTTCTTTACGACTGGTTTCCTATTCAATGCACAATCTTTCCTGGCTCCCCCCCCCCCCCCCCCTTTGTGTTTATACGTTTAATGCAAAGATTAGACAAAAATAGAGTAAACGGTGTGTGTGTGTGTGTGTGTGTGTGTGTGTGTGTGTGTGTGTGTGTGTGTGTGTGTGTGTGTGTGAGAGAGAGAGAGAGAGAGAGAGAGAGAGAGAGAGAGAGAATACGGTACCAATATGAATACGAATAATTTCTTCAGTATAGGCTAAAGCCCCTAACTGAAGGGGGTAATACATGATGGTATGGTAATGAAATAAAAATTATGACAAGAATTGCATGGGCAGTACTCTGAATATCATATCAAATTTCATACTCACTGCATAAGACGAATTAACAATGAAACAAATTATAACCGTAAACATTCAATGTCAAACCAGTCTCTGTTTCAGGTTTCTACCAACAGGCACTACCTTTAATGTCAAACCAGTCTCTGTTTCAGGTTTCTACCAACAGGCACTACCTTTAATGTCAAACCAGTCTCTGTTTCAGGTTTCTACCAACAGACACTACCTTTAATGTCAAACCAGTCTCTGTTTCAGGTTTCTACCAACAGGCACTACCTTTAATGTCAAACCAGTCTCTGTTTCAGGTTTCTACCAACAGGCACTACCTTTAATGTCAAACCAGTCTCTGTTTCAGGTTTCTACCAACAGGTACTACCTTTAATATCAAACCAGTCTCTGTTTCAGGTTTCTACCAACAGGCACTACCTTTAATGTCAAACCAGTCTCTGTTTCAGGTTTCTACCAACAGGTACTACCTTTAATATCAAACCAGTCTCTGTTTCAGGTTTCTACCAACAGGTACTACCTTTTTCATCGCGCAGGCCTGCTCTTTAACAGTATCATTAAATCTACTTATGGCTCGGTTGACATTTGCTGAGGTAAGATCTTCTTTAACAATATCATTAAATCTACTTATGGCTTGGCTGACATTTGCTGAGGTAAGATTTTTTTTAACAATATCATTAAATCTACTTATGGCTTGGTTGACATTTGCTGAGGTAAGATCTTCAGCTGCAGCAAACTGATTCTTAACTCCCCGTGAATTCATGGAATTAAAAAAGTGTTCCTCATATTCTTGTTTCCAACAATATTTAACAATGCAATCATGTTGATCTACCTTAAATTTGTTCCTATCACTTATAAAGTCATTTCGTTTTTCAATGCACAGTACAATGGGCAAATGATTAGATTCAAGTCTTCCTCCAACATATAGGGTGCATTTTGCTTCAATCGTTTCAAAAGATTATGAACGCCAAATAATAATCTATGACACTGCTTCCTTGATCAGAAACATACGTAAAGCGGCCTCAACGTCATCACAGCATAGTCCATTCAGAGAGAGAGAGAGAGAGACAGAGAGAGAGAGAGAGAGAGAGAGAGAGAGAGAGAGAGAGACAGACAGAGAGAGAGAGAGAGAGAGTTTTAAAAACCAAATATGATTCAGCACATTTCAGTTTATTACTGAAGCCCAAATACATTGTCAAATCCGCCAAGTATAGAAACAAAGCACTTCTGGCCCATGATTTCAGATGCAGAAACAGCACGCGAGCAAAAGAAGAAACTGTGTGAACAGCCGATTGAATTAATTTCCAACAGAGTGACGTCCCTTCAACTAGGGAGCTGACAAATTTCTTTCACCAAAGAGACATTTGTGCGAAAAGAAGTTGTCCAGCATCCAGAATTTGAGTATTCTACTGTCGTGAATTTTTGGTGCTTGGCACTAAAGTTGCGAGTCTCTCTCTCTCTCTCTCTCTCTCTCTCTCTCTCTCTCTCTCTCTCTCTCTCTCTCTCTCTCTCTCTTAATAGGGCAAAATAATAATAATGATGATGAATTGCGCTTTTGCAGACAATATCCTAATATGGGTGAGCTCAAAGTGCCTTAAAAATACACTTAATATTCAAAAATCAAACACGAACTACTTTTTTCTTGCTGATTCAACACATATGGTTGTTGTCACCGATCGGCGGTACTAAATCAGCACGTCCATGTGTTTAAGAGTAGTGGTGGTTCAAGGTAGAGAGCGTGTGCGCGTATGCGTGCGAGCGTGCATGTATGCGTGCATGTATGTGTGCTTGTGTGTGTGTGTGTGTGTGTGTGTGTGTGTGTGTGTGTGTGTGTGTGTGTGTGTGTGTGTGTGCACGTGCGCGCGCGCGCGGGGTGAGACTGGGGTTTAGTTAGCTGGGGTTAGGCTAAGTTCCTCGGGGTTAGGTAGTAAGGTTAGGCTAGGTAGGGGGCAGGTGAAGTAGGACATACAGTATTTTTGCCTTCCAGTCTTCATTTATTGAGGGAGTGGTAGGAGGAGGTTGGTTTCGTTCCCGATTGTTACCCTTTTGCTACTTTGGTTCTACACCAGAGAAGGCGGGGCAGGATATCGGTTGTTGTTGTGTTGTCAAGTCTGTGAGTTGTGGTGGTAAATTGTCGTGTTGTTGCACGAGCAATAACTAGTCCGTTGGTCAGGCGTGTCAGCTCTGCGGAGGGATACACTGCTCTGACCAATCGTTGTTTTGTGTGGTGAGTAGAGTTCGCTTGATTCCGACCAGGGCGGAATGCGTTGGGGTAGCTTCACTTCGGTCCCTGGTGTTCGTCGGAGTGGACGTACGCCTTGTAGGTGCGGCGGCAGCGCCGTTAGTTTTTGAAGAGTGACTTCGAGTCATAGTTAGTGCCAGGTCCTCGTCGGGTTTGGGTGCCCTTGGCCTGTGCTGAGTCGGTGTCGTCCTTGTTGCAGCCACTGTCAGCCAGTTGCAGAACTGGTGTGGTTGATCGTCTGTATGTCCAGGTTGGTGATCTGTTAGGTTCGTTGTGTTGTAGTTCGTTGTGTTGTCTTGTATTATGGCGAGTTGAACTGTAGTTGTCTCATGTTGGGATTAGTTGTATGGTGTTCGTTGCGTATACGGGTTGTCTGGTATGATGTTGTCTTGGTTCCGTGATTGAATTTGTTGTCAGCCGGTTTGTGTTGTTACCTCTTTTCGGTATATTCTGTAAGTAGTGTACATAGTGGTTCCTGAGTTCGATTGTCATGTGACAGTTTGGCTAGACAATGTGGGTTCAATATAATGACCGTTGATGGACAGTGATGTAGATATTGTTTGTGGTTAGTTCATGGTAATGTCAGTGGGTTCAATAAGAGGGTAGTACGAGGTTGCATTTGGTTGAGGATCATAATATGAGTCAGGTGCAGATGTGTCTGCGTGAATCATAGAGGGGTTTGATGATTGTGCTCAATCTCAATTGTAAATAGTAGGAGTTCGTTGAAATTGATTAACGATTTCGGAGTTGACCTGCACAGGATTGGAATCGGTTAACTGTGTAGTAAAGCCAAGGCCAATTTGTGGTCGAGTGGTTTATACTGGGGTACGGTCGTAACCATTCAACTTATATTGGTGTCTTTTCACTTTCGTTACGAGTCAGGGTTCTCGACGCGGGTGTCGTGCGCGTGCAGACTGTATCTGTGGCGTACGCATTTGGTACAGGACAGTGAGTCCAATTGGTTAGAAGTTTTGTAAGAAAGTGACAGTCGTCACACATGCAGGGATGTATGTGTTTGTGACAGAACGGGGTTGGAGAAAGATATCTTAGGTGGTGGGGAGACAGTCCCATTATGAATTTTAGCAGTCGGAAAGAAGAGAAAGGTAAAGTTTAAGACGAGTAGCTTGGCAGTCGATAGGATGAAAACGGATGATGTGCAGCAGGTAATATTGTATGAAGTGTGGTTGTGTTGGCATAACAAGGATTAACCACTGGGCTATCTGACAAGAGATGACATGAGAGTGAGGTGCTGGATGGAAATTGTGGCAAACAAATCATGATGTTTTGGATATATGATTATAATTGACAGTGCAAAGAGGGGTAAGAATGTGAAGGATTGTGGCTGCGAGCCGATTCTCTTGTGTGAACATGCTGGAACTGTAAACCGATGAAATTGATAAGTTTTTCCTCTGAGAGATGTGTATTACTACTGGTTATTGTGTGGAGACATTTCCTTGTGAAATTGCCCATTTCCTAGATTATTTAGTATGTCCTAAGGGGACCCGTGAAGTCCGCATTGGGATCGCTTAGTTTTCTTTTCTTTTCCGAGATTTGGGTGTGATTCATAATTTCATATGTAATAGCGTGGATTGGCTCAGAGAGAATATTGTTTTACTGCTGTTGTAAGGGTTGGCAGGAAATGGGTCTGATAACCCCAAAGTGAGTAATGGGTTGGGGGATGTGTTCGAAATTCAAGGGGTCACTCTCATGCCCGAGTGGGAAGTAGGCAAGGGAGATGGAGAGTTAAAGCTTTACCAAGTAGCCTGTGTGCCTTGATGACTCGGGTAGTAGCAACATTACAGTAGGGGCCTACAGTTGTGTCAGCAGGTATCCTGTTCCGTCCTGAGGCTGGGGCCAGACCACCTCAGTCTACTGCCGCGTGCCGGCGGGTGAGCGGCGCTTTCCAGTGCCTGTTGTTTTCCCGGGAGAGGGAGACCACCCAGGCCGTCTGCCTTCTGTGGGGCAGCTCTCCTCCGGCTACCGGTACTCTTCCGGGAGTTCTCCGGCACTGGTTCCTCGTCCCGGTTTAGGCGTCCTGTGAGAGGGCGCTGCACCAGGCCTTTTCCACCCTTGGTGTCCGGCGGGGCCTTCAGAGGAGGAGGCGTCCTACGAGCCCCGGACCCGTCGAGAGGGCGTCTGGTGTGTGTACGTTGGGTGTCGTGCCCATCGCAGGGAGGAGTCAGACTGTGGGAAGCCACGGTCAGCGCCGGGGTGCAGAGTCTTCGGGGAGGGTGTCGGCCCGCGGAGGAGCCACGGTCAGCGCCGGGGTGCAGAGTCTTCCGGGGAGGTGTCAGCCTGTGAGGGGCCACGTACAGCGCCGAGGACTGGAGCTTTCCGGGCCGGGATGGGTTGTCCCATGTTTGTGGTAGAAGGGGTGTAGCGTTAGGCAGTAGGGTTAGGGGTGTTAGCTACTGCCTCCTTTTAGGACGTAGTGGCCGGCACAGTGTAGGGTACTTGTCGTTGCCTCCCTTAGGGACGCAGCGACCAGTTTGGTAGTGGTCCCGGGTTAAAAGAGAAGGGTGAGTCCTGGGGAGAGGTGTGGGGGGTAGCAGTAGTTAAGAGATTAGAGTCCCTTGGGTAAATCCTCGTCCCTAGTAGTTAGTCACCACGTGTGCGGGCTATCACTGTGTCCCAGGTTACAGTGATATACCGCAACTGGTGTGTTAGGTTAGGTTAGGGTTTTCTAAGTCATTATAGTAGAGTAGGGTAAGTCAGCGGGAATTGGGATACTTGTGTGCAGTTGTGGATGTGCGTGAGTGGTGGCGCCATGGAGTGTGTGTGAAATAAAGAAGCGTGCGTGATTGTAAAACTGTGTTAGTGTGCTGTGTTGTCTGACCTAGTGTGTGATAGGCGTGGGTAAGGGTGGTAGGGCCGTCCGGCTTAGCGACCGTGACACTTTGGTGGAGATGCGGGGTACCATAAGGGGTTCTGGGTAGGTGATAGGTAGCTAGGAGGGAGGTAAGGGGGGTGTTGTGTCCGGTGTGTACGTTGTGTGAAATGTAAGTGGGTGGTTGGTGGGAGCGTACCAGTACCCTGGGAGGTGGTACGTAGTGTCCCTGTTCACTTCAGGCAGGTTACCATTGGCACTGGGCAGGGCACTTGTGTTGGTGTGAATGGGTTGGCGCTACCGTGTGGGTGAGGTATGAATGGTCAATAAACATTGAGTGGTTGTTGGAAGTGTGAGTGATTACACCGTACAGTGTAGGTGAGGTGCCGGAGGGTACCAGGTGTCTTTTGTGTCCCTTACATGTGGTATACCCCAGTGAGTAGGTAGAGTGGTACCCGGCCCGTGACTGTGCACACTGTGTGCTCGGATATCCTGTGGGGATTAAGGGCAGTGTAAGCCCAGGTGACTGTGTGTGGGAAGCACGAGGGTGTGCAGGGTTGTGACACTAAGGTGTGCTGGGAGTGCATATGGACTTGCGGGGTGCAAGTGCACTGTGATCGTGTGGGTACGGCCTACCAGAGACAGTGAAGCCTGTGACTGTGGGTAACTGGTGCGCATGCACAGTGGACGGTGGACACACGGTGTCACGTGGTTCAGTCCGTGACCAGACAGTGCATTGGTAGTATTGTATGGGTTGGACCCATGTGGGTATATGTATGAGGTACACAAGTGTGGGTGGAGTTATGCTTGGTGCGTGACACATTGAGAGTATTGTGTACTTGTGCTGAGTTGCTTCACGGGCTAGTGCGTAGTCAGGAACCTCCAGTTGCGCTCAGATCGCATACTGTCCGTTGCTAGTTCTGTGGTGGTAGGGGTACCCTATGTCTAAACACACCCGAGCCCATCCGCAGTACGACCCCGATAGTGTCATGGATCCACAGGCCCCTACGGCGGATACCAAACTTAAGGTTAGTGACCAGGATGCGGGGGTGGATCAAGAACAGGGGACGGGGGCTTATGCAAAGTTTGCCGAGTTGGGAGCGGCGATGGGTTTAGCTGGGGGAGACCTCGCCAAGTTCGTCACAGACTCAGTACGTAATGAGGGTGAGAAGACGGCGAGAGAAGCAGAATTGGAGCTCCGGATGGAGGAGAAAGTGAGGCAGAAGATGAAGGATGAGAGGGAGCTAGAAATGCAGCGGACGCAGATTGAAGAGAAGAAGGCTGCTAGGCATAGGGAGCTAGAGATGCAGCAGAGGAAGATAGAAGAGGAGAAAGCTGCTAGGCAGAGGGAGCTAGAGATGCAGCAGAGGAAGATAGAAGAGGAGAAAGCTGATAGACAGAGGGAGCTAGAAATGAAGCAGAAGAAGATTGAAGATGAGAAAGCAGCGAGACAGATGGAACTGGAACTGCAGAGGAAGAAGATGGAGGAAGAAAGGGCAATAAGGGAAATAGAAGCTCAAGCACGGCAAGCCGAGTTAGATCTCAAGAGACGAAGGGATGAAGCCGAGTTAGAGGCAAGAGAGCGAGAGCTAATCATACAAGAGAGACAGGCCTTAGATGAAGCAGCGCATAGGAAACGCTTGATTGAGGTGGAGGAAACGAAGCATGTCCACCTTGAGCCGTTGGGAGAGAACGACGACGTGGACGCTTTCATCGCCCAATTTGAGCGTGTAGCCCAGATGTGCAAGTGGAGCAAGACCTCATGGCCCACACGTCTGATGTCTCTGCTGAGAGGAAAAGCTAGAGAAGCGGTGATGCGGTTAAGTGCGGATGAGTTAGGCGACTATGATCAGATAAAGGACGCCCTGTTAAGCCACTTCAGGCTAGATGCTGAGGCCTACCGAGAAAAGTTCAGGAGCATCAAGAAGGACGCTGCTGAGACTTTCGGCCAGATGCTGGGAAGGATGAAGCGGTGGTTTTCCCTCTGGTGTGCGGCAGCGGGCAAGGATGAGAGTGTGGCAGAGGACGTAAAGGATCTGCTGTTCCAAGAACAGTTTTATCAGCTATTGTCTCCAGAGTTCACAATTGAGGTGCGGAAGACATGCCCGAAAACTGTGGGACAACTTGCAACAGAAGCTACTGTTTTGGCAGAGGCCAAAAGACTGGGGAGGAAGGCGAGGCAAGACCGAACAGTTAACCAGCCCAACCTGGGTAATACACGTGAAACAGCAGGGAGCCAGCCCGCAGGGAGGTCCCAACAAAGTGATGGTGCACTACAGCAGCTGAACAGGAGATCAGAAGGGCCTAGATCGACCATAGTTTGTTTCAACTGCAAGAAGCCAGGCCACATCGCTAGGAAATGCCCTGAGCCCCATTTTGTTGGAGCTGTTCATTGTTGTGACCAGCCCCAAGCTCGAGTGGTCCCTACGTTGTGTCGCCCATGCGCTGAGCAGCGGTACGAGCCTGTGTGCATCGTAGAAGTTAACGGGTCTCCGGCCAATGGATTACGGGACACTGGTGCCGGACACACCGTAGTGGCCAAGTGGTTAGTACCGGCAGATGCGTACACAGGAGAGACAGTCCCAGTAGTGTTGGCTGAATCCAGATGTAGGTCTGTGTTACCTGTGGCGGTAGTAGAGTTGAAGTCACCATTCATCGCAGGGAAGTTGGAGGTTTTGGTCATGAATAGCCCTGTGCAGGAAGTCCTGATCGGAAACTTCGCAAAGAGAGTAGGAGATCCCGGTTGGACACGTGTGCCTGTATACGCAGACCCGGCGTTGGTAGGGGCAGTGCAGACACGCGCGCAGAGAGCCAGGGAGCAGCAAGAACCCGTACCACTGCCCGTCGAGGAATGCATTCTGAACACCTCTACCCAGCAGTTAATTCAGATGCAGGACCAGGATGAAACCCTGAGGAAGGCTCGGAGTGCGTGTGAAGCAGGGACGCACTTCCACACCAAGTTTGGACGAGTCGAGTACGCTCGGAAGTCTGGTGTACTGGTCCGGCGGTTTGAGGGTCCCAAGGACGTAGCGAGTCAGATCTGCGTCCCAGCTGAACTACGGACCACGGTGATGAAGCTAGGCCACGACGTACCCATGTCTGGTCACTTAGGTACCACCCGAACCAAGGAGCGAGTTGGTCGCCATTTCTATTGGCCAGGCATGCATGCTGACATTCGTCGGTACTGCCAGTCATGCTTCCAGTGTCAGCGTACTGTGGACAAGGGAAGAGTGTCAAGAGTTCCCCTTGTAAGGATGCCACTGATGCGCAGGCCCATGCAGATACTGAGGGATCTGTGGTTGCAACCAGAAAGGCAAGAGCTCCGCACAGCGGCAGAGTACGTCGTTAACTTGAGGAACAAGATAGCTGAGTCATGCGAGCTGGCAAGGGAGAACTTGGCAAGGGCAGCGTATAGGTACAAGCGACATTTTGACTTGAGGGCGAAACCCAGGAAGATAGCTGTGGGGTCCAGAGTACTAGTACTTCGGCCGACCAAGCAGAACAAATTGGAACTGGCATGGAGGGGTCCCTATACAGTACTAGAAAGAGTGGGTGAATCAGATTACCGCATAGCAGTAGGGGGAAAGACGAAGATTTTCCACGCAAACCTACTAAAGTCATTCATCGAGCGCGCTGCAGATCCAACAGCCTCGGTAGCTGCGGTTGTTGTGCCGGAGGAGCCTGAAGAGGAAACAGTAACTCCCTTGATGAGCAAGGACATTCCTACCATTCCCTTGGAGGCCACCGAAGGCCCTAAAGATGTGGTAGTACTTGCTGAAGACCAGCACTTTACTAGGAAGTTGCACGAGTTAGTGGCCGAATTCAAGGAAGTACTGACTGATGTGCCCTCATGCACAAACCTAGAAACGTGCAGCATCAAGTTGACGTCAGACATCCCTATCAGGTCGAAGCCATACCCAGTGCCTTTTGCGCAACGAGAGACGGTTAGGGAGGAGGTTAAAGCCATGATCAGGATGGGTGCGATTGAGCCATCGACGTCGCCATACTGCTCACCCATCGTACTAGTTAAGAAGAAGGATGGGAAGATCAGGTTTTGCGTGGATTTCAGGAGGTTGAATCGCATCGTACAGTTCGATGCTGAACCTATGCCGGATATCGAATACCTGTTTGCCAAGCTTGGAGAGAAGAAGGTGTTCAGCAAGATCGACCTCGCTAAGGGTATTGGCAGATCCCGATGAGTAGAGAGGACCGCGCGAAGACTGCTTTTGCTACACCGGAAGGACAATTCCAGTGGAAGGTTATGCCATTTGGACTGTGTACCTCAGGGGCAGTGTTCACGCGCATGATGAGAAAACTATTGCAGCCACTTGAGAGCCCGGATGTCGATAATTTCATTGATGATATCCTGGTGGCCACAGTTGATCAGGACAGCCATATAGAGGTTCTCAGGCGTGTGTTCCAGAGACTCAAGGAATGTTCTTTGTCAGCCCGGCCTTCAAAGTGTGAGCTGGGAGGAAGGGAAATCACCTACTTAGGGCACAGGATAGGTGCAGGGAAAATATGGCCTGAGCAGGATAAAATGACACGCATTATGGATGCGCCTAGGCCTGAGACCAAACGGCAGGTGCGGGGATTCCTGGGACTAGTGGGGTACTACAGGAAATTTGTGCCCCGGTTTGCTGACATTGCCAAGCCCCTTACTGATCTCACTAAGGGAACAACCAGGCAGGTGAAATGGGACGACGAGTGCGAACGTGCGTTCCAAGCTCTGAAGCAGCACTTCTGCCAACCTCCCGTCTGTAATTTGCCGGTACCAGGTTTGACATTTGTGCTCCAGACTGACGCATCAGAAATGGGAGTGGGAGCTATACTGTGTCAGCAGTACCCTGAAGAGATGCGCCCTGTAGCATGTGCCAGTGGAAAATTAAGCCCTGCAGAGCAGAATTACCCTATAGTAGAGAAGGAGTGTCTGGCAGTGGTGTGGGGAATACAAAAGTTCCAGGTGTATTTGTATGGGACTCCCTTTATTGTCCAGACAAATCATTCCCCACTCCAATACTTGGAAAAGATGAAGTCTGCTAGTGGGAGGATCACAAGGTGGGCACTGCAGCTGCAGCCATTTCAGTTTACGGTGCAGGCAGTGTCTGGAAAGGACAATGTGGCGGCAGACTTCTTGAGTCGCTTGCCGTAGAGAGAAAAGAGAGAGAGAGAGAGAGAGAGAGAGAGAGAGAAAACCTGAGGGTTCCATTAACCTGTGTCGTGAGATGTGGACATTGTCGAAGCTATGCATGTGTTATCTTTGGTAGAGAATGGCGTAGCAAAGTGTTACTGAGGGTGTGGTACTTGTAGCACGTGTTACACAGCAGTGTGCGTAATCAGAGCACCCTCAGTTATGGAATTTATATGTAGTGCGTAGTATAACGGCTGCCTGTAAGTGCCTGCGTTAAGGTCGTGTGAAGCAGCGTTAGACCAGGTTGATTAATGTAACCTGTGATTGTTGATGTATTTAAAAGTTGATGTTGTTGGGATGGAAGTTTTGGTGTGCATCGAAAGTAACAGTAGGACAGAATGAGTGATGGGAAATTGGATTGTTATAGGTAGGGTGTGGCTAAAACGCCGATCGAGTGAGAAGTTGTTGTTTGTTTTAACCTGTATTTAAAACTTAGGCAGGGGGGTGTGTCACCGATCGGCGGTACTAAATCAGCACGTCCATGTGTTTAAGAGTAGTGGTGGTTCAAGGTAGAGAGCGTGCGCGCGTATGCGTGCGAGCGTGCATGTATGCGTGCATGTATGTGTGCTTGGTGTGTGTGTGTGTGTGTGTGTGTGTGTGTGTGTGTGTGTGTGTGTGTGTGTGTGCACGTGCGCGCGCGCGGGGGGTGAGACTGGGGTTTAGTTAGCTGGGGTTAGGCTAAGTTCCTCGGGGTTAGGTAGTAAGGTTAGGCTAGGTAGGGGGGCAGGTGAAGTAGGACATACAGTATTTTTGCCTTCCAGTCTTCATTTATTGAGGGAGTGGTAGGAGGAGGTTGGTTTCGTTCCCGATTGTTACCCTTTTGCTGCTTTGGTTCTACACCAGAGAAGGCGGGGCAGGATATCGGTTGTTGTTGTGTTGTCAAGTCTGTGAGTTGTGGTGGTAAATTGTCGTGTTGTTGCACGAGCAATAACTAGTCCGTTGGTCAGGCGTGTCAGCTCTGCGGAGGGATACACTGCTCTGACCAATCGTTGTTTTGTGTGGTGAGTAGAGTTCGCTTGATTCCGACCAGGGCGGAATGCGTTGGGGTAGCTTCACTTCGGTCCCTGGTGTTCGTCGGAGTGGACGTACGCCTTGTAGGTGCGGCGGCAGCGCCGTTAGTTTTTGAAGAGTGACTTCGAGTCATAGTTAGTGCCAGGTCCTCGT